>VWZY01000958.1:299865-382211 GCA_013399075.1 Chloroceryle aenea
TTTTTTTTTTTACATGAAGAAAGTTGAGTCAGGTCTGTTTTATGTGAAGAGGAAAGAAAATGTGGTGGGGTGATTTTTGAGAGTGGATGGGTGCGTGTAGATGGGAATATGTATGGAAGTCCAAAGAGTGGGTGAACTGCAGGTAGCTGAGTTCGTGTGAAGAGCTGTCAGGGCTGTATAGATAAGAGGCAGAAAACAAGACAAAAAAAGCATGGAGGGTGCGTGAAAGGAAAAGTGTCAATGTTTGTAATGGGATGTAGAAGGAAAGAAAGGGCAGAGACTGACATGCTCAGGTTGTAGAAGGTGTAATATGGTTCACATAACAAGCTTTCCATTTTGAGTAACAAGAAATGTAAGTGCATTATATGGAAAAATGACTGGTGATTAAAAAATTAAACATAAAAACCCATCATTTAAAATTCCAGTAGCGTGGTTGCTGGACCAGTTTTGTTTCTCTGTTTTCCTTTTCATTGGTGTAGACTGAGTTGGTGAATCTAGCCAATTCCAGGGCAATACTCAGGTTTCCACTGTGCAGATGCATCTCCTGAGAATCAGTAGCTGTCCATGTGGTCAGTGTTACCCATGTAATTTTGAAAAGCTACATTTGCTTCCAGAAATGTGGGCAGGAGGTGCTGTGACAATTGTACTCCTCTTAAAGATCCCAGCTGGAGCAAATGGGTGCTCATGTCATGGGGATTTGGCTGTGAAGCAAACTTCCAAAGGAGATATGGAGACAGTATAAAGATGCCCAGCAATATTGATGCCTTTATCTGTGGTAGGCAGGTTTGGACAAAATACATTTTCAGCTATTTTAAAAAGAAGTTCACCTGCAAGTTAACTAACAGAAACACAGCACATTAAGAGGGGACTTTGTCCCTCTGGGGCTTTGTAACAGAGACATCCCATGAACTGTCCTGTTCATAATGAATTTCTGTCCTATGCTATGTATTGACCATAAGCATAAGCCTCACAAATGGCTCTTAAACTCATTTTTTGATGTCTTTGTTCCTTCATAAAGCAATCCTATTGCAGTGTTCATTTTTTCCCTGATTCTTTGAGACATAAGTAATCAGAACTAAGATCTGTATCTCATTTCTTTGCTGCCAGCAGTACAGAGTAAAACCAACAAAATAGACTGATGAGACCTGAAACAAACTGAATTTACTGTGTGTCTTATTCTCTGTCTGCCTTCAAATGAGAAGCTGAGTACAAATGTCACCCTTTCCAATTATGTTATCTACATAGGTAGTGTCTTAAATAAAGTGTTACATTCCCGGGGAAGCTTTTGGTGACACTTTTCTTACACTATAATTCTACCTCTGCTCTCAAAAATCCATCTGCCACTGGGATTTTGACCAGCTCATTCTTTGATTTGGGTTGTATACTACAGCATTTGAAAGGAAGAGCTTTCATTCCATGCCTGTGGGGACACCCGGAATGATTAGAAACTGTTACTGTATAGTCCTGACACCATGGATGAAGCAATTCTTTACACCAATGAAATAATGAATCCTTTCTGTACATAGAAGGCTTTCATATGAGTTAGATACGTCTGCAACTTTGAAAACACTTTCAGGTTTTAATGTGCATGGAAGCAATTTTGAAATCTTGTTTTCCAGCTGGTAGCAGTGTTATCTGTGATCAGAAATGAGTATGGTTTAGCTGCCTAGATTAGGTAATGGACATAACCACAAAATCACAGAAGAGAGATGGGATTTCTGAAGGTCATCTAGTCCAACCTCTTGCTCAAAGCAAGCTAGTGTCAAAGTTAGATGTGGCTGCTCAGCTCCTGTCAAATCAAGTTTTTAATATCTCCAACGATGGAGATTTCACAAGCAGACTGGGCACAGGTTTCAGTTCTTACCCAGTGGCCTTTTGAAGATGATAGACAGCAGTGTTTACAAGACATGAACCAAGTCCATTGGCAGCCTTAGACGCATCCCATCTGGGCTCACAGGACTCAATGCCCCTCTTGCTGTGCAATACCTTATTCAGTTTTTGTCTACCTCTGTTCCCAAAATTCTGCCACTAATCTTAGGGACCAGAATGACAGATCCTGACACTAAAAACCAAACCTAAGCAAGCATCAAGTACCTCAGCCTTGTCAGTGTTCGTCGCCCACCCCATTTAGCAGCAACATCACGATTCCCTTGGCTGTCACTGCTATGGAGACCCTTCTTGGTACCCTTGACATCCTGTACCAGTTCCAGTTCCATCTGAGTTTTGCAAACTCCATCCCTGCCTGGCCAGGTAGCTCTTCTCTGTTTCTCCTGGGTAACCTCTCTCACAGAATCACAGAATCACGGAATGTTAAGGGTTGGAAGGGACCTCAAAAGATCATCTAGTCCAACCTTGCTGCCAGAGCATGACCTAGAGCAGGTCACCCAGGAACATGTCCAGGTGGGTAATTTCCATGTCTGGATGGCTTCCATTCGGTGTGGGATCTCATTCCCTGTGGAGCCATACTGATGTGCTGCTGTGCCTGCCCATCTCCTTGCAGATTGCAGTAAACTGTTCTGGCACTTGGAGGAAGCTGCCCATGAGATCACACAGCTCAGCTCTGCTCTGGCCTTTCAGAGCTGCATTGCACAGGACTCTGCCCACTAGTACCCTGGACAAGCTGAAGTCTGCTCTTTATTTTGGACTTCTCTTCCTCCTCTCCCTCAGGAACTCACACTGAACAGTCTTGTGGTCACTACAACCCATCAGTGAAAAATTGCTATTCCAACATTGTATTTGTTCTGTGATTGCATGGTCTCTTGAGGATTAGATAGACCAGGGCACATTTTATATTCATGATGTGAAATTCTGTGGGTTTCTTATGCAGCTTTCCCCCAACACTTTTTGTAAAGTCAAGAAACAATTTCTCGTTGTAAAAAAAATTCTATTTTCCAAATAAAGACATAAAAATCATAGTATGCCAAACAGAAAAAAAAGTAAACTGCATGAGAAAAAAAAAGACAGATTTCATAACTAGATGAGTATTGTGCTTTAACAAGCTTACCAAGCTCAAAACTTCCAGGAAAAAGTATACACAAAAGGTAGATGTTAAGTCAACATAGAATATTAAACAGATCTTTTAGCATAATACAGTATTTAACAGTTTTCCAAGAAATAATTGTCCAGATATTTACTTATGAAAAGAGTTATGTCATTTAAAGAAAAGAAAATGGAAAAGATAATTTCTGCTATGGTCTATCTGAAATTTAAAACCAAAAAATAAGGAATCAGAACGTCCACCAAGATATCTGAAAAATGTCAGTTGAATATTTTCTTCATTAGGAAAAATTTCCCTAAGCAATAATTTTGCTGTGTTTCTATTTTATTTTTTTTCACAAAGTAAGTCAAAGCGGTTATTTTTTGATCATTTATTTTCTCTTCAGCCCTTTTCCCATCAGTTCCAAATTCATTGTGTACTTTTTATTCCTACAGGGTTAGAAATAGTTAGACTGGTCTTTTTAGAAAGTCCCTTTCGTGTAATGGTTTTACTACAGGAAAATGCAAGAAGATAAAGGGAGCACATAATACAGAAATTATCATGTTGTCTCTTTATTGGATTGCAATATTTTAATTATGTGTGCTTTCTAAACATTCATTACTGAAAATAAGCTTCCTTAATTAAAAAACTGTATTAAAGCCACCACTGCTGACTCCAGGGGGTGCTGAGCAGGAGTCTGCTGAAAGATTTTTTGTTTGTTATTTTTTTTTAAGAACTGAGGGTCTGGAGATTACCAGGGATATATTCATGATAAATATCTCCTGTAGATCATTCTTATCCATCTAATTCTTTTGATTCTGCTTTGCTGGCAAGAATTAATTAGCATCCAAGTTGTCCTTTGAAAGCCAAGGGTGCAGAATTATGGATACAGTACAGTTTGCAGACAAAACACATCAGGACTTTTTATTTCTGGGTAACGTTCAATGGCTTTTGCACCATGTTGTGCTATCTTAAGCTACATTCAAGTACAAACCCAGAAGTCATGTTTGTGGTTTCCCTTGCAAAGAGAGGGGACCTTTATGAGCGTCACTTATGGCTGGGGTCTAGACGTGTTCCATTCAAGAGAGAAAGTTATTGAAGCTGGAAGAAGATGAAGAAACAAGCCAAGTTTTCTAAGTGTGTGGTTGCAGTCCAGACGAGGTGCAAATGAGCAGGATACTGAAGAAAAAAGCTGCATTTGAAGTGTGGTTTGGTCAAAATTGTAGCAGGAGCTACTTGGTTTTCCTTTACAGCTGATACAGATTCTGTAACTTAAAGCGTTTCAGACATGTAACAATAAGTACTTTGAGGCGACAATAAAGTCTTTGCACAATGTAGCAATTTTTTGCATATTTGAAGGTGAGCAACAATACAAAACTCTCATATTTAAAGGTGTATTAATGTACTGATTCAACTGGTCGTTTTGAGCTGCCTGGATCTCATTATAAGGTATTCATATTTATTTTGTATCTTTTTAACTATCAGTTTAACCAACCCAAACTTCTTTTAAAACACTGAACTTTATCTAACCAATAATTTACCTTACATTATATTTCTAGCTAATTTCTATAACATGACTGACTTGATTTCCTCAGATGAGATTCTACTGAGTACTATTAGGCTACAAGGATCCCAACATACATAAAATGTCTTTTTTAATTAGCAAGATATTTAACTGATTTTTTAAGTGGCACATAAATGTACTGCTTACTCTATAAAACAAACTCTGAGTAGGACACAGCAGTGGTATTTTGTTCATCCTTCAGTTAAAATGGTTATTCATGCAGTCTTTGAGGAGAGACCAGCACCTGAAGAGGATGATCCATCTGAGGTACTTGTTTGGATATATTTGAATATACAAAATCTGAGATATTTATTTGGAATAAACTACCCTGTTGCAGAAAGCTGTCCTCGAATAGAAACCTGATTTCTGGGTTGCTAAATTAGGTTAGATTAGTCTGTTCCTTGAAACTGTAACAACAGTAAACTAGTATTTGAGGTCTCGTGGAATTCCACTAAAAGAATTTAATAGCAAAGCCAGAACTGAAAAAAGATGGAATTCGTTAAGGGCTTTACTTTCTTCTTGGCTCCTTTTTCTGTTTAAATGACTCAAAAACCATTCTGAAATAACTCTTGCTTTGGCAAGTTAATGGTGCAGCAACTTTTCATCAAGAGGATCTTGTGGATTCTTCCAGTTCTGCAGTGGAATTTCAGGTTTAATTTTGTATTACCATAAGACTGGAGAGAAGCAACCCTCCAGGATTTCAGGCTGCATCTTGGATTTCAAGTGCTAACATGAATTTAATCAATACTGACCCTTCTCACCACCATCATGGAGTGGATGAGGATTCTGTTGCTGACATTTGACCCCTTGAGTGTTAGGGGACAGGTCTGCCTTCTCTGTATCATCACAGCTAAACACAAGTATAAAAGGCAGCTCATGGCACTGCCTGTCATCATGGCTTTTTCACAGCAGCTGAAAATTCCTCTTTTCAAATGTAATTTTTGTCTCGAGGCTTAGATGGTTTCATATATTAGATCAAGCAGTTTTGGTGGATTTATATTAAAGACATTCTTTCTTCATCAACATCATAGAGAAAAAAATCAAACATATTAAGCTACTAGCTGTGATACTGCTTAGCAGCTGAGCAACTTGAAACCTGCTTTTCCTGAAAAACCAGTCATGTAGAACTTTTAATCTGAAGTTACTCAGTTATTCTCCCCATTCAGTTTATAAATCCAGAGGCTATACCCATTTTCTTTCAGTCCTTATCTGTGAATTGTGAGTGTTTTGTTTTGTGGATGCATAATGCTGAACAGAGGGACATAATGTCTGACCCAATTATCTGTAGGAATTTTACAAGTGACATCAATGAAGATAAGTTTTCTGCCAGGGCATTTAATTAGCTACCTCTAATCATCCGGCCCAGGCAGAGAGCTGGGAGTTAGGATAGGAGACCTCAGTTCCTGTCTGATTTGGGGGGTGGGTGTATGTCTTCTACCTTTTCATGTGCTTTTTCAGCACAATACAGAGATAATTTAAGTACTTTAAATCAGCTGCCACAATCTAACTGAGAGCACAGATTTAGTATTATCTACTTTACCTTTTTTCTTGGCTGCCATGATGAGGTGCTTCTGGTACTCGAGCTAATATATTGAGAGCTAATTTAGCTCTCTCTGGATTTTAATTATTAATCTGCAGTGTGGTTTCAGAAATGCTTGCCCACCTTTTGTCAAAAGCCTGTAAGAGTCGAGCTGAGTTGCAAGCTGTATAGAGCTACTACTCGTTATTGTTAAAATCAATACCAACTATGGAAATTGTTCTTTTTGAAATCCATTGTAACTGGGGAAGCATGCAGTCTCATATCCTTGTTCTGGTCTTAGCAGAAAGTTGGCTGGCATGGTTTAGATAGCATGGGGCTCAATAATTCAAATGTTTGGAATACTAAGAACTTGTTTTCTAAGTTTCTTCTCATATTCACTGTGGTGGATGCCCCCTGGAGTTAGTAAGTATAGGGTTGTTTTGAAATGCCAAGGCTTGATGTGTCATCCAGTTTAAGTGTTGAGTCCTCATCTTATGCTGTTACCAGCTAGAAAGAGGAGTCAGCCCCGATGGATTTCAGGTCAGCTGTTCCATAACATGTTGCTTTATGGTAACTGGATTCAAGGATATGGACAGAGAAGTGAACCAGCTGTGCCCAAAACACAAGCAACTGTACAAAATGCCTTCTTCAGACGTGAAGCAGCAACTGTGGCACTTAATGAGATTGTTGTGATGAGCAGGCTTACTGCTTCTCATACAACTAAACAAAAGCATTGGCTTGTCTGCATGGGGGATTTGCTTTGAAGCCAGATGCACTGATGTGAATGTTTCAAAATAATTGTTTCCATGTAAAGTCATACAAATGAGCTTTGAGTTTATTATGCATTAACCCTTCCACATGATGGATTTCCTTGATATTGCATGCTCTGCATTCAACATTTATCCTTCTTTGTGCTGTCACTGAAAGCCCCATGCATCAAAAGATTACTTGTTGTTTGAGGTACCCAAAAATCTCATGCCCTTGGTTTAGGGCAAGGAGGGTTAGAGTGGAGGTGTCCAACTACAGAAATCTCATGGTTTCCTTTCCCAAGCCCAGTATCTCTCTCTTTAGCAGTGATATTTCCAAATCATAAAAGAATATGTTGAGCAAGCCAGCCCAGCTCTCCACATCATGTTGTGGGTACTTGAATATTCTGTGGTTTGTGTGGATGCCTTGAGGACATTACTACAGGTCAGCTACACTTACACAGGACAAGCACTGTGATATGGAGCAGTTTAATCATCAGAAAGCAGAGAACTGAGAGGAAGACAAGACAGAGACAGCTTCAGGAACTCGCTTGGGAAGTGCCAGTCTGTGCCAAACAGTTTCTGAGCTTAGAGAAGAGAGGATTGTGCTGTGATCTGGGGTTCCCAGCAAGGAGTGACCGTGAGGTATGAAGATGATGGAGATGCCTTCACCACTGCATGCAGAGCAGTTCTGCCCATCCAGAATTTGTGGCTGCCCTCACTGGGAAGTTCACAACTCCCTCATCCTGCCAGTCTGTTGCTGATGATTCAGCACTGCCACATCAGTTAATGAAGCTATTGCAGGGGCAAACATAGCCAGTTTGTGAGGATGGGATAATTGTGCAGTATAAAGCCTGTGGTGCTTGGTGAAGGCTCACGTGTATCCACACACTGTGTGGGCAGGGGTGGCATCAGCATTCCCTTTTCTTCTGAGACAGTTCTGGGCATTTCTATCATAGAAATTAACTGGGTTTATCTGCTGCCTAGATAGCATCAGGATGACAGGGAAATAACTTCTTTAATAGACTGAAAGGTAGATAGCAGTATCTGGCAAAAGGCTTATTCTGAAATGCTCTGTTTTGATAGAGACAGCAGAAAGTGCTGTCAGGAGCTGAGAGGCAAACATGATCATTTTATGATTTTGCAAGTTGACCCTTGGAGGGTTGTGTCTGCTAAAGGTGCCATGTATCAGGGAAAGGCAGAATGATTTTAATCTCCTATCTTTAAGGAATGATATTTTGGGGTGGCAGTTTTATATACACCAGTCCTCACAGGCAATGTAAAAGGTAAATTAAACTGTTGAGGGAGAAAGGTGAAAAGACTGTGACCAATTTCCAGTGTCTTATATGGTTTCAAGAATTTGAAATCCCTTTAGTCTGTAGCTATTAGTTCTGCAGAATCTCTTAGCAGTATTGTATTTGAAGGGGTTTGTGCATTTTAGAAAAACTCATCTGTTTGTCAAATTGGAGAAAATAAAGCTAGAATAACTTTTAGTGTGATGCCCACATATGTCTCTTATAGCACAGTGAGAAGGGAGAGGGGAAACCACAAAAAATTAATGCCTTTTAAAAAATCTTGAACCATGTAATTGGAAAATATGAATAAATGGGAGTCTTAAGACTTTCTCTTTAGGGCTGTTTGAGATGCTATGAACAGCTGGCATGTTGAGTAGGGGTGTAATCCTATATTTGCAGTTGAGAGCACTTTTTTTTTTTGAGCTGTCAGGTTGGAAGCAGCACTTGCTTGGATGGGAAGGAGATAAGGAGGGTGACTGGGAAATGGATAAAAGCCTCCTCAGATAAACATGTCATGGAGAGGTCTTGGTAGCTCCTGGTCCGTTGGTATGATGCTGTCATTTTAATGAGTTGTCTAATGGCAAGATGACTCGGGAATTCCTGGAGATGGCAAGACCTTTCTCTGTCTCGTTCTGGCTTCCTGACTCTCAGAATTAGTTTATAGTATCATAATCCTATTTACTTCCCAGACTATATTTAATCTATTAAGTAAAATAAAATGAATAGTGCCTGTGTGTGCAATATAAGGAGGCTTATAACATTAGGGTCCAGTTACAATGGCTATCTCTACACTTTCATTTCCTATCCCAGTTCTGACAAATGCTGTCTTGCAGTCAGCCAGATACATGTTGGGGTGGCAGTACTTGTCACCAGCAATTTGCAGAGTGTCTGTGGAGCTGGAAAAATCACAGCAATCGTAGAGATGAGAAGCACCTGTTTGAATACTACTCTGCTAAAACGCTCTTGTAGATCATAGTTGTAATTCAGCAATAGTGCAACCAACAAGGACTCCTAAAATTGCCAAGAGATGGAGTATCTACATCTATCTTTACCTGATATGCCCAGTCAGAAGGTTAGAGAATGGATTTACATATTCTGACTCTTTAGTTCCTGAAGTGAAATTCTTCAGTTAAATACTAGCACTGACTGGAGCAACTCTGGGTCGTAGTGGAAGGTCAAGAGACAAAACCAGTTTCTTATTAAACAAAGTATCTGAGAGAAAAACTAGTAGAAAATAAAAAGGGCTAAAAATAAGTTCAGCTTTAAAAAACATTAAATGTTTCAAAAGGCAGCTTAACGTGGCAGATTTCTGTGACATTTATTAGTGAACTCTTCCCTGTTTGATTTATGATGTCACAATTGATCATCTGTATTTTTTTACAAGTCATACATGAAAAAATAGTGTAAGAGAAGCATTTGAGTTTTCACTTCAGCTTTTTATAGGCTGTTTCCCAAAAATACCATTCTCCATTTGACTTTTTGCTTGACTTGAACTGTCCAAGTCTTCACAGATCTCCTGGAAGCAGCAACAGTAATAGGGGAAAGATGAAACCTGTGTATTTCACAGCAGGTGATTCCAAAGGATGTTGGTCTTACTTTTACTTTGTCTGAGAAAGAAGAGAAGCCTGTTCTGAGAAACCCAGAAGTGAGAAATATCAAAACAGAGATTGTAAATAGCAAAACAGTCTGCAGAGATAAACCCACATTGCCATTAAGCTCCACTACCCTGAAGGCAAATTTCTTACATAATATGCACTGAAATGTTAATTGTCCTGTTGGCTCTTATTACTCTTCATCTAGATTAAAGCTTAATGCATTTTACTCGCTGCACAAGGGAAAATCCCTGCAGTCCACTGTATATATTGTTAAGTAAAGTAATTCAACTTGGTTGGAGGTTTAGTTAAACCCAAATTTGTTCAGCTTACGAATCAAACAAGACTCCTGAAGAGGCAAAGGTCTTGTCATCCTACATCAGAGAACTTACCCATTTTATGAGAATCACTTCATCTTTTCAGCAGGTCTGTTCCTCAGAAAGCAGTAGGCAGCAAGGCTCTTCTTCTAGAGAATGGAACTGGTTGCTATAGCAGTTTATAGTCTGTATTTCTTAAAAACTGCTGGAGTCATGAGGTTTAACTGTTCCTCTGAAATCTTTGTTCCATACATTGTCTTTCTGCTCAATATTCTTTTCTATGCATCATTACAGTGTGCCTGAGACTTCAAAGGAAAATATCATCTGCTCAAGAGTTAATCAAGAATAATAGCAACAACTCTCAATTTTGGAAGACAGCACAAAATTAAAACAATTAATTAATTGATTTTGCAGTCCAGTTTCCTTTTTAATTCTTTATCTTGTGTCATTCTCTTTACTGCTCAGATTTACATGGAAATTATACTTCTGTGAACAGAAATACTCTTTTGTTCTGCATTTTATCTGAAGTCTGTTTGTGTTCAAAGCCTTTAATTAAATATTAGAACAAATGCGTTAGAAAAGATAGCATGTTTTACTCCTTAAAAAGTACTGAAACAATTTCTTAGTGTTCTACACCAATTACAGTCACGTTACAATGTCCAGCAGGCTTGCTGAGTTCATTAATAATTCATACAAACGACCGTGGGCTTTAGGAAGGAACTACCACATATTGACACATGGGAGTGAAAGAAAAAACACACTCTTTTGCCACCAGTTTTTCTTTTTTTTTTCCTTGGAAGAAGAGGACATTGTATTTTTTATACTCTGACATAAACCAGACTGAGCATACAGTTTTCCTAATACAAGTCTTAGGGCTGTTTGCTGGACAAATAATCTATCATCAGCATGCAGTGTGTGTTCTGCATAATTCGTTTTCTTCATCTGCATGTCTGCATTTGAGTATATTTGTATGGGCAGAGAGAGATCTTATTTCTGCTTTACTAGGAAAATACATATTAAAATAGAGAATGATGTGAACATAGGGTGGGTTTTGTAACCCTTATAATTTTATGATGTTTTGTGGTGGTTTTTTAGTCCGTGTTCACAGCATATACAAGTTAGCTATGAGTGTAAGTGCTGCATATAGTTTTCTAAGGGTACCTAATATAGTTAATTTAATCCCTTTAGGGGCTGCATCACCCCCAGCAGAGGATGTGGGTGTCATGAAGCTTTTGTAACTCGGGCAGCCACAGCTCCTGTGAGATGCTGAGTTGTTCAGGAGGGCAGAGCTGGAGGTCAGCCTGATCCAAGGCAAAGCTGTTACTTCGGGCTGGCAAACTGAGCATTTCAGTATTTTATAACAGAGTGTTCCAGAGCAAAAATATTGCTGAGAATACTGAGCCTCCCTCACTGTCCTCAAGCAGAACCTCTCAACATTTTCTGCCCTTATGGTGCTGTCCGCTGGAGTGCAGCAGACTCTTGGACTCCATGAGTTTACTAGGGAAAAATTCTGTGGGCCGTATCCATCAAAAGAACTTCTTCATCAAAGAATGTTTGGAGAATGGGACCATAAAATCAGGGAAGAAGCTGACTGTGGGAAAGGGGAGCTGATTGAGGAGATTGTGGGAGAAGATTCATACAGGGCACCAAGGTTAACATACACAATGCCTGCCTGTCAGAGGCAGTCCTGCTGGCTGTTGTGTGTTTGGACTACAGGATGGTCCATCTTTTTTGGGCTGAATTCCTTGCAAGCTGTTGATGATGCAAAGCATTATGTAGAGCAGCTTCAAAAAAATCCTCTGGTGCCTATGATCTTACCTGTCTGCGCAGTCTAAAATTGCAGTAACCTCATGCTGGGTTTCCCACCTCCAGCTGTTGGCACCACTGTCATGTGACAGTAGCTGGCCAAATTTCAGAAGTTCAGAAATTTATGGAAAGGAGCTTAGAAAGTTGTGCAGGGGAGTTTCAAGGCAGATGCTATTTCCCAGTGTAGTGTGTTGAATAGGGTCTCTGGTAGTAAAAGCTTTGCTTCAGAAGAAGCCTAAACAAAGGTGAAGCACAGGGTGGATGTGCCTGTTGCTTGGAGCAACTGAATTGAAGACATTACCATGAGCATTTCTGTCTTTATCCCCTTGGTTCACAGAACTGAAGCACAGCCCAGGGTGAAACTACCAGAAGCCATTAAGAAACAGCATTTTGTGCCTCAGCTTGCCATTGCATTAAATATTTCATCAAGCATGACCTTTCAGAGCAGTACATTGTAGGTAGAAGAATGAATATTAAAAGGATATAAAAAGGAAAATAATATCAAATAGGAGTAGGAAGGCAATATCAACTTTATGTATAACTACAGAAGGTCTGCAGTGTTGTCTGCTCCTAAAAGGGTGCCAGTAATTGGACGTAGTTCAGGAAGAACAGCAAAAATGAGCCAGGAGTCATCCCTTTGATGAGAGACAAAAGAAGCTCAGCCTCGTTAGGTTATTGCAGGAGAGATCATGATAGCTTCATGAGAATGTGGACATTTGAACAAGGAAGGACTTGGAGAGCAGGCACCTCTTCGGTTTAGTACGAAAGAACGGCCCAGCCCTGTGAGGCTTGTTATACTGAGAGAGATGAGAGTGAGCTCTGGGCGTTCATCATCCTTTCAGGTCTTGAAATGAGGATTTTGCATCTATTTGGAAAGATGGGCTGTAGCTCAAGTAGAAGTTAAGGCCTTCACAAACCAGCTCACAGCTATGGGTAGAGGGGAGTTTGTGTTTTGCAACCTCACCAGATACTGATGCTGTACAGGATGCAACTTGTTTTATTTATTCATTTGCTTGGGGTTTTTTTCAGGTGTGCATTATTTCACTGGAGGTAGGGAGATGTTTATTGAGTAAAGTGAAATGCAGCGTGATAAACAGTTATTTTTTTGATAGGCAGTGCAGAACCTGCACAGTTTACAGTGTGTTTCCTTCAGCTTTTAATATTTTCTTTTTCTGAACTGAATGCTTTGGAAAGTTGTGTTTTGGCAGTTACAGCTCTTCATGTCAGAAACAGTAGGATGAAAGAATAATTTGGTCTGGTTGTACTGTGGTGAAGATTAGTGCCTTAATCTGATAGGATTTACTGATCTAAGAGTTTTCCTTTGAGCAGCAGTTGGTTTACAGTAGCGATTAATTACTCCTAATACCTTGATAAGGAACATTTTACCAAAGCATCATGTACAGTAGGTACTTTTAATAGCTACTTTACTGTGCAATTTAAAATGCATTTGTATGTTACGCATCATATACTTCACAGAAATCAGAGTCTATTGAGCAAATAGTAAACTCTAAAAACTATTCCATTATGTGCTTGTGTATTTGATAGATGCTCCTGAACAGTTACACCATCTCAAGCAAAAATATTGGGATTTTGAATTCCCTGTTGTCTTCATAGTACTCTTTTCTTGCCAGATTACCATGAGTGCTTTTCCTTCAGCTGCTGCTTTAACATAATTGCAGTGCTTCTGCATATTTGCCTTTAACAATGAGGGGGGGGAAATCTGTCAAGGCTGCTTCTTGATTTAGATACCCGATGCACGAGGCAGGATAATATTCATTCCCAGTAGGATAGGGGTTGCTGCTCATAGTACACCACCAATACACTGTTTTGTCTTCAAAGAAAGTAATATCATTATAAACATGGATTTTTATGCCTAGCTTAATTTATAAAGACCAATATCAGTGGCTTTTTGGTCAGAAATATGTTTGTTATGATAGTTGTTTAGCAATACTGTTATTATTGTAAATAGAGTAACAAAAGAGCATTTTATGATTATTAAGCATGATAGAGCAGTAGTCATCATGCTGTTTCCCCCATCCTGACAGTGCTGGTTCTATTAAACTCCCGTGCATTAAAGAGTCAAGCCTTGTAAATTAACTATTTTTATTTACCTGGATAGATAATGGATTTGGTTTTGTGGGTGCAGAGAATAATGCTGGGTTTCTGCTTTTGTTTTTTGTGTGCTTAGGGACAGCCCTGGGCATGAATAATATTCTGTATGTTGAATCTATAAATGATGTGTCCATAACTATGAATGCTAAAATGTATACTGCCTGCTGTACTCAGCTTTTGCTTTTCTTACATTTTGCCCACTTTTTTATGGCTTTGTGAAGGAAAACATTTGACAGAGATTTCTTAAAAGCCACAGGAAAGGTGTTGCTTTGCCACCTCTGCTTAGTTTTCCTGGGATCTACAAAGCAATGTTCATCCTCCAGCAAAATGTGTCTGATCCAAAGCCTGCTGAAGATGATGGAATTCTTTTGATGGATTTCAGGGGGATTTGGATCAGGCTGTTTATGGATTACTCCATGGATTACTTGTAGTGGCTGTACTTGTAGCCTGCCAGTTTACTTAAGATATTGATGTCAAATGGTAGAATACCATGCTCTGTGAAAGTATTTACCTGTTTGATATGGGCTAATTCAAGGAGAGGGTTTTTTTTAAATGCCTTTCCTGGTGGCTACCCATGCCAGTCACTGCAGATCTTTTTCCCCATTGTTCCCCTAATTCTCTCCCTTCTGTCTCCCTTCTCTGAAAGTGAGTACCTGCCAAGGGCTTCAGAATACACGAGATGAAAATTAGATATTTCAGGTAGGCCAGACTCTTTTTTAGAGTAATGCTCTATATTGCAGAACAGAATCACTGAGGAGCAAGACACTGGAGGAGTTGTTAGTGTGTTAGGTTTTATGACTGTAAAATGAAAATGACAGTTTTAAATAAATGAAAACTTGTAAAGGTTTAAGATTTTTGTGGCTGTTTTGTGCCTTCAGTAGAATGCTCTGTGCAGTGGCTTCACTACTGTTTCTTCACTGCATCACCCTCTGTTTTTACCAGTTTCACATCAGTATCTTGGGCAGGGTGCAGGGGCGCATGGGACATTATCATAGCTTACAGTAGCAGCCTTCAACTTCACTTTCTAGCTACAAAACCCGTGAATAATTCTCGTGTAGTTACTGGACAGTAGCAGGCAGTTGGAAGTCCTTTCCCTATATTTTTCTCATGCATCTGAATTAAACTGCTAGGTAATTTTGTTGTGAGTCATGGCATTCATGTGAAGGGGTTGAAATCCCAGTCTTAATGAAGTGGAAGAGTTTCTGTTGACTGTGGAGCAAACATAAAATCATGAGCTCTGAAAGACCAAAATGTGAAAAGAGAAGCTACAAGTTTATCATAGCTCACATCATGGCTTTTAAGTCATGGTAGGCTTTGATACACCATTATTTAATGCATGAGCTTGACAGAATCGAGATAAAGTCTCTGATATGAATAAATTCATCTTCTCTTTCTGGAGGCTATTTTACTGTCAACAGAGGTTAGAGGAGGAGGAAAGGGAGACCATGCCCAGGAGAGCTGCCTTTGCCTCATCTCCTCTGCTAACTTGTCTCTTCATCCTATTCCTCACAAGTGTTATGTGCTGTTTAACCATTTTTCTGATGGGTTGTACAAAGTACCTTTATATGGCTCATCACTACCATCTTTTCAGTAGCAATAACAGGAAGGGGTTTGAAATCATGTGTCATTGGTTTTCATGCTTCTCTTTTTACTTTCCTTAAGTTAGTTGGTTTAATTTTCCAGTCCTCAGTACAGTGTTAGAGAGGGAAACCCAGAGCAGACTGAATCAGAAATGTCTCCCTATTTCAAATTCTGAGCAACTGAAGTAGAACTTAAATAAATAAAATAAATGTGGTTAATTGATAGCCCTTCTTTACAATGTATATTGTAATGTGGTTTTCAGTGAAATCATCCTCCTTCCTGAGCTCAGCATTTTGTGTGAAGAAAGTTCATTAGATTCAGGACTTAAAGCTCCATTCCATATAGCAGGTACTTCAGTGGTTATTGCTGAAGTTCAGGAGAACTCTGATGAGAAGCAAATGTCAACCAAAAAATGTCAGTACTGTGTGTACTGGGTAACCTCTGAACGTGAACATCATTGCAATCTTTTATGGAAAAAAATTAATCCCTTGGAAGACGAATACAACAATTTAGGAACAACCAGACCAAATCAGATCCAAAGTCCATTTATTCCAGAATTTTGTATCTCATAGGACCAGTTCCAATTGTTTCAGAGACAGACCAGAGAGACCACACAGTTACTTGTTTACAGAATATTCTTGCTTAGGGAGGTTGTATTTCTACAACCCTTTTAATTAGAAAAAAAAGCATAAGCATTTTTTTTTCCTCTCTCCATTTTTCTACACATCCCCTAACCATCCTGAATCCTGATGGCAACTGGTCTGCTGGGGTGGTTTTTTATTCCTTAAAAAGCAGCACAACAGAGACCTACAGGTTCTTGTTTTCCTCTCTCCACTGTAACTGGCAACATTATCTTCTCTTCAGTGGCTGCACGCATATTCGTAGACCTCTTTAATGAACATATATATAAAAAGGATTCTTCAAGTGGAAGCTGTAGACTTATTGTCTTCCCCATTCCCTTACACCTTCCCCACTGTAGCGCATGGCAGTGTCTCTGTGCGTGGATCTCGCCTTTATCCTGCAAAAGACAAGATCTCATAGTTTCCAGATTAGTATAAATTTCCAAATTACTTCTTCATAAAGTGCAGACCGACAGGTGGTAGTTGGCATCTGAAGGAGCTGGAATATTTCCCAACCTAGAACACAGGACCACATGTTGGAGAGGAGCCATCCCTTCTGCCCTTGCCCTTCCTGGAGAGCTTGGGGTGCAGCCAAGGCATCCTGCCACTCCTTTCATCTCCTTCCCCAGGAGTCGTTCGGGAATGAGATAAAAGGAGTGGCATATCTGAAGTCAGTGTAACACAGCTGTAGGGATCCATAAGCAACTCCAGTGCCTGGCTTGATGTAACCTGTGAATTTATTGTGCAAGCCACCAAACAAAACCTGCATGGCCTTTGGGACACCTGGAATTTTTTGCCTATGGCCAGAAAAGGAAGAGGTCTTCAGGCCTCTGCTCAGATGGAGATGCTGCCCCAATGTACAGCAAGGCAGCAGCAGCACTGCAGGAGGAGTACAGAGACCCGACCATATCTTGCAAAATGCTGAGGTGCATCAGGCTGAACAAACAGACTAAAGATCCTAGCAACAGCAGCATGCAGAGCAGCAATGCAGACGTTAGATATTTGATCTCCCAGAACGAAGCACAGAGCTAGAAGTTCTGTATTGTTTTTAATTGCCTTTAGAAATGCTAATAGTATGTGGTTCAAATACTAGACTTCTGGATGTTTGAAGAGTGAAGTTCTCCTTCATAGGTGACCTTCCTGAAACTTCCTTAATGGAGATCAGATCTTCCTAAGAGCCACAGGGAAGGCATGAACTTTGAACATTTCTTGGGAAGCTGTGGCTGGGGAGAGGGTAGAGGGAGGAAAGCAAACAAAATAAATCCTCTCAAAGCTCTCTGATCTTCCTCCTCCACTTTCTTTTAATTATGAGCTTTGAGAATCTGATTCTATAAGGATATTTCTCTCCCCTGCCTCTTTTCTTTATACATTTTTGTGGCTGTTGATCCTTTGTAGACTAAGAGCTCAGGCCCTGAGATTACCTGTTAGCATCACAGACATGCAAATATCAGGATAGGACAGAATTGGAGAATTAAAAATATATTGAAAACAAAATAATAATTAAAAAAGAAAAAGGATTTGCAAGGTTTGAATGACTTTGAATGGCTATGGAATCACAGATTAATAATTTTTAACTACTTTATTATTCTCCTCTTGCCATACGTGACATAAGGAATTAGTCAAATGCACCTGGCCAGTTTTTTATCTAGTTTGGGTTGCGGGTGATAAAAATGGATTAACAGTGTTCTGTCACCTATCTGTTTAGGTCTTGTTCTTGCTTTCAACCACTTTTCGCTGACAGATTCCACCTAAAGGCCAAAATTTTGCATGAAGATGAACTTTAACAGTTCTCTTTTATATGTGTGTGAAAACTACTGACCTGTAGATGGGAAAAACCTGCCAGCCAATACTCATCATCCAGCACTTTGCACCAGCAGTAAATGCAATTTTAAACTAATGGTTTAATTTGCTTTTTTAAAATCCAATTTGCAGTCTAATTAGACTCCAGAGGAGTCTCCAGGTTGCCCAAAAGAATTCCTATATGATGACAGAATGAAGAATATTGTGTCCATTGGAACACAGGAGATGTTACAGTGATTTCTGTCTGCCTCGGTTTTGACAAGTCTATTTTTAATCTTGCAGTTTGACATACAGCCTTTAAAGAACATGTGTCTTTTGCATGCTAAGTCCTCTGTTTTGTCCCCTTGAGAACAGAAATTTACTGTACGTCCTTCGAACAAGACATTTATTCTTGTAGAGATAGATCCTTGTCAGTGTGTACAAATGAAGAAGATAAGACTTCTGAATTATTTTTTTATGCTTATCTCATGATTGCAGCTGAAGCAAGAGCTATCTGTGGTGCCTAACGACTTCATCTACTAGCTTTAAATAAAAGTCCTTACTCTAGTAATCATGAGAAGAAGTATAGGCTCTTTGAGAGAAGAAGGGGGTGTTCACCCAAGAGAAGAAACCTGCAGCTCCCTGAGGTTGTTCTATAAAGGAGTTATTCTGTAGAAGGGAAACCTTGATACTGCATACTTGTTGGGCTCATTGAAGCTGTTTCATTTGCTTTTATGGGATACATTGTTATGCAGCATGCTTGAGTTGGTTCAACCTACAAGAGCAAGCCATGCAGTGTCCAAAGCCAAGGAGTGGAGTTGAGGTGCCTAAAACCTCATATGCAACCCACAGAGCAGCCTGGTGGTCTATCTGTGCGTCTGACAGGCCAGAGTAATTTTTGAACAATAAAACTGAAAACCTGATTGAAAATTCATCTCTATGACCTCCAGCTGTTTAAAGTTGGGCCTTTAGCCCCAATTAGTCACCTGTAGCCATGCTGAAGATGGAAGAAACTATTTGCAGCTGTCCCCTGATAACAGAAAGCACCTAGAGAAGTACTTGAAGCTGTTGTACATCACACCACTAGGCAGAGCAAGGCAAATCTCACTGCAAAAGTCCTGGGGTGCTGGGGGTGGTTGGCTGTGCTGGACTGACCCTCAGCTGCAGTGTCTCACCCAGGTCCAGTGGAGCTCAGCACTCTCCAGGGAAACAGAATAGCCCCGCTGAGCCACAAGGGACATAAATCTAATTGACAAAATACAAACTCACCACATAAATTATTTAGAAAATACCTATAAAACTAATTTAGCAAGCCACATGAAGTCAGCCCTTTCTTCTTTTTTCCCCTGTACCAATATCCATCTTCCCTCCTACCACCTTCTGGATGCAACTATATGGTGAGGTCTTTATTATCCTCCTCCTTGAGCAGCATCCCTCCTCCCCCTCACCATTTTCCTAAAGAGCAGGGACGTGTTTTCCTGTCTTCTTCAGTCCTGCCTGCTACCCACAGCTTCTAAGGAGCAGGAGAGGACAATGACAAAACTAATTAATTTTCACTTTTTTGGGGTTTGGTTTGGTTTTGCTGCAGCACAGAGCGTGGCAGTGGGCTGGGGCTGGCCTGAATGCAGCACGTGTGTGTGGTATCCCCAAGTGAACTTGAATCTGACTGGTGTAGATAACAAAGCACTGGCTTGGCTCTGCAAGTGGGGGCGGGTTTGGGTTTTTTTGGGGGGTGGGAAGGTATAACTGATACTGAAGAGAGAAGCATTGTATTCTACTGCAGTTATGAGCCACTGTATCTGTACTAAAGTGCACATCGGTGCGTCCGACTGCACTGCAATTATGTCTTCAGTGTCTGTGTGGACAGAAGAACTCAGCATTTTATGCTTGGTTCGTGCCTGCAGGGTAATTTTCTTCTCCCCTTTTCAAACGTTCCTCCCCCTCCTACATTTTGTATCATTATTGCATTTATCAAGGAAGAATTTCTGCTTAATTGTAATGTAAGTTTTACCTTAAGGACCACAATCACGTGTAGCATACGCTTACTTTGTGACTTTTCAGTGACATTAGTGATTCTTTGTCCCAGGGAAAATGTTAAACAAACGATGTAGTTCTAGTGATGAAAAAGGTGGAAAAAAAAAGAAAGGGTTTAACAGCATAAACACGTTATTAAGTTAATCAGTATAAATATTTAGATGTATTAAATGAAAATCAACAATATGATTTTGAAAGGTTGGACAGGGCTTTGAATAGATTTTTATAGTCATCTTAATGATTTTAGCACAATAAATAAATAAATACATCCTTTAAAAACAAAACAAAACAAAAAAGAGAGGTGAGCCCTTGAATTTTAAACACACTGAATAAATGGTATGTGTTAATGGCAGAACCTTTTAATAACTAACACAATTTAACAGAAGCAAGTGGTTAATTGGCTGGCAACAATTCTGTCTCAGTTCCTCCTCATATCAGTCTGCATCTTAAATATATCCAATAATGTGCAGGGAGGCAAATAGAGCCAATAGTTTGCATGTGGGGACTGCTGCTGTCTGAATTACTGTGCTGTGTGCCTGGTGGCTTAAGAAATGTAGCTTCTTGGGCTGCCCATCCAAATCATTATAAAATCACATTTGCCATCACTTATGTGATTTGCCATCACTTCAGTGGCACATGGATATGTCTCTGGCATCTGACCAACCAATTTTCTATTCCAGACTCTGTAAACAAAAATCATTCTGTATTAGTCTCTGCAGCTTGGTATCCAGCAACTGTTTAACCTTGCAGATATCAGAATAATAATAAAACCCACAAAGCTCAAGCCACTGGGCCACTGGCTACTGAAACTTTTCTTAATTAGGCATTGAATGAATCTTGTTTTAGTGGAACATTTATTTCTTAAAACTCTTTCTGTCAATCTTTAATTATTGAATGCATACTAATAGCAATGTGCTCCTTAACACTGAATAGAAGGGTTCTTAGATTGGATTAGATCATCTGGTTCCAAAAAACAGGTACAATTTAAAAGCAAAAATAATGGTGTTCTGAAAGAAATAGCATTTACTCTTTGAATTAATGTGTTTTTCTCAAGAACAATATAAAACAAACAATATTGAACCAACAGTATATAATATAAAGCTTCAAAATACAATACTCTTCAGAATTCAAGAGCTTTATCTCTTTTCTGAATGCATCTTACTCTTCTTAATTTCTTTTTCTTTATTGACTGGATTATTTAGAGCTAAGGTAATGTCTGTGAAGGGGTTCTGACTTAAACTAGGCCTATGTTATGCATTATTAACAAAAACTCAGATAACTCTCTAAAACAAGATGCTCCTCAAGCATTTAGCATTTAATCAGCAGAATTTATCTGATGTTCTGCTTGTTGAACAGCATTAAGGAAAAGAAAAAATTTAATAGTTGCAAGTATGAAGGATGTATGCAAACATCTGACCTTTCAATACTACAGACACAATGCCTTAACCTGAAAGTTTGGCATTAGATAATGCATTTTATTGAACTTCTCTTTTTATTGATCTCTTAAGTGCATACTATCTGGATTGGACAAACTTCTCTGTGCAGAATGCTGCAGCAGAACATACAGAAAAACCAGAACATATAGAAAAACCTCTGACAAAAACCAGAGTAGAGGGAAACTAGTGGGAGAGTAGAAGCACTAATGAAGCAATATTTGCATTATATTAATATCACTGCATCAACTGCCTACCCTTTGTCATGACTTGGCAGGGAAAGAGCTCCTCTAGAAGATGCTGTGACCATCACAGCAAGCGCACTTCACTTCCTTAAGTGTCACTGTGGCCATGAGCAGCCACTTCCCAGTCCAGCTTTGGTTTCAGGGTTGGTGGTAGCAGAGCTGCACCTTGCTTGTTCAATTCCCAATGGAGTTTTAATCTTGACAGGCATTTACATTTCTGTGCAATGAGCCATTAGATGAGCCACAAGTTTTTGTTGACTTCTGTGCTAACTTTATGGCATTTGCTGAAGGAAATACAATAACTGATCCTGTATTTCTCTTTTATTCCTTTTTTCCCATTATTAAGATGTCCTCATCTAAAGCATGCTGCTCTGCCACTCAAAATGAAGAGAAGTATCCCAGATTTCATGAAATCAAAGCTATCACTTCTCATGGGACATGAGAGGTCTGCTGCAGCCAGACTAGAGAAAGAAACTATCAAAGGGATGGTTGTTACTTGCTGACATAGTGTCAGCAAAAACAGACATTAAAAATAAACCATTAGAAGAAGGCATTTATTTCCCAACTGCAAATGTATGTTCTGTTTCTTTGAAACAAACAAACAAAAAACCTCAAAACAAACAAAAATGAAAACAAAACCACAAACAAACAAAACCAAAACCAACCAACCAAACAAAACCAGAAGAAACAAACAAGGCTTCATTATGTGAATATTCCCATTCCATTTGCTCTCTGAAACACCCTTTTCAGTTGCTAGATCATATTGTTAATCTCTTTTTGGTCACTGATAGAAGTGAATGGAATAGCACCATTTTTCAGGGTTTGGAAAATTGCCTCCTTCAGTCCTTTAAGCTTCATTATTTTGTCTGCTTTCACTACTGAAGTAAAAATTCAAGAGGCTATGTGACTGCATGGAGATGTCTGAGCAACTGCTGGAAATTCAGTATAGCACTCGAAGTATGGTGGTCCTTTTCCTTCCCTCTCCCAGGTACATGAACTCTGAATCCAGTTTGACCATGCAGATTAATTTACAAAAATCTAGACAATTAGAGGAAAGCTGTAATCACATTTAGCATTTTTCAAATGAGATTTTTCTGTGCCCACATATTCAACTGTAACAAAGTCATGATGTCTCCTTTCTTGAAGGTTAAAGTTAAGAAATGATGGAGTAACTGGAATAGATTTCATAATCTAGGTCTCTGGTGGCTGTTCCAAAGGACTGGTTAATGCCACTATTTCAACACAAAGTATTTCACATCAGTATTGGGTTGGAGTTTGGGGGATGGTTAGAGGTTACCAAGCTGTTCATTTCCTTCCATAACCTCAGTGTTTCAGTGCAGTCCAAGTTCCTGGAAGTACTTTTGAAGTGCTTAGTGCTAAAGTGCTCCCGAGTTAACTGTGTGGGTCTAACATTCCTTAAGTAGTGTGTGCAGTGGGGCAGCCACTACATCCCTGATGGCTTCTGCACATGGGCAGCTGCAGAATGGGAAATCAGAATTGTCCTTCACTCACTTAGAAACCCTGCCTGAAAGGGCTCGCTTGAGATGTCCACAGAAACACCATTTAAAAGTCATTACAGTCTGATGGAAGTAACTTTGTCTGACAAATAAAGAAGAGACATTTTCAGGACAGTGGAACTGCCCTTTTGTGATGAGACCACCCTGGTCTGTAAATATTTGGATACTATTGTGTAGTAGATCCATAGCACCATTCCTAAAGATGTCTCATCAATAGGCATCTCGGGGATGGATTATATTGCACTTTGTTCATTACACTTTGAAAATTGACTTCTCAGAGCTTCTGGGGCTTTGGCAGTTAATGACAGGGAAACTAGCACTGAAACATTGGCCTGGATGAATGACCTCAGAGACCAATATTATCCTGCTTTATCTGTCTTTGATCCTTTAAAACTAAAGTGCAGAAAGTCTAATTAGAAGAGGACAGCTGAAGAATTAATTAATAGGGGAATAAGTGCTACATATTTCTCCTTGGCAGTATGGCATCTTCGTGCAGCATGAAGTAGTTTATGATATGATTGTGTGGCAGTAGCACATTAACAGTTGGGCTTGGTGAAAGTCTTGGTCCATCAGGTACACATGCATGCCCATCTGCCTCTTGGTTTTTATGCTATCCAAACCAAGGAGATGCTGATTCTGTTGGAGTAGACAACACCAGTGTTAGCAGCTGCTAATATGTCCTGTACTCCATCCTGAGTTTTCAACCTAAGTCCCCTAATGGGCTGCAGGAGACTGTCATGGATCTGTGCTAACAGGAAAATGGTTGCCTAAGGAAGGCATCGCAGTCAGTGCAGTTTTCTACATATTGCTGATGTTAAGAGTTGCACTCTAGAGTTAACTGAAGACTGGTGTAACGAGGAGGAGCTGGTAAGTCACTGTCTGCTAGAGGACTGCAGGTAACATTGCTCAGCACTTAGCAGCATAACGCTGCTGTTGATATTCAAGCAGCCTTGCCAAGGCAGTCTTGCACAGTGGGTACAGGTCTTTACTGCTTGACTAGCATTTGGTAACTCAGTTACAAAGATTGCAGCCTCAAAGCTGAGAATACATGCAACTGAACAAACTTTGGATATTTGTGGGGAGGAGGATTGTTTTGGCTAGAGGTAAATACAGGTCTTCATAAAGCACTGAAATTCAAGAATAAATTCTTTATAGGGCTCACCTTTCCACCATGCTAAGAAAGGAGGGAACAGTACATGTGAAACCTCGACAGATGGACAGACTTAGAGAATGGGAGGCTTTTTATTTGCAAAGCCTTTACTGCAAAGCCATCTGAAATGTATCCCCTGTATGAAAAGCCTGCCAGTGTGCCACAGTCCTGATCTGAAGGGACCATTTCTATCAGAGGAAGCAAGCGTAATTCAGCCTGCAGATACATTCTCTCCTTGGCCTCTTATGGAGACTGCCAACAAGGGTTCCAATTAGTGCCAGCTGCAGACTGTGACAATGTTGAAGATTGACTTTCACACCAGGCCAGGCCTTTAAAAGAAGGAAGAACATTTATATAAACCAAAATTTGCTTTTGACAGTAATTTTCTTTATGCTATTATTGAAGTTACTTATGTTTGAATCAGAGGATCTTTTCTCTCAGCTGTGTTTCTGCTGTTGTTTGATCCTGCAGTGCAAGAAAAATCCCATGCTTCTATCTTTTATACTTTGTGTGGCAGTGGTCATTTCAAGCATCCATTACTTACACAATTTTTAGAGTTCAGATATTTGAACAGGAGTCCTGTAAAATTCCTAGATTCTTGTGCAGATTGCTTCTGCTGCTTAAGTCCTCACATATTTAATGGCAGACTTGAATTTTAAGGACTTTGTGAAGCAGCAGGGCTTCTCACATTAAACTGTAGGGTTCAGGAGTTCACAGGCTGAAGTTGCCTGGATGTCAAGAGTATTTCTCCCCATTGACACTGAGGCTAAGTGTAGGTAATACCCGCAGAAGAAGCTACAACCAGCTTTCCAAATGTTATGTTCTCTCTGCCTTCTTGTACCAGAGATTCCAGCACACATGCCCTATCTCCAAAAATAAGACCTCAACACCATGGTCTTTCTGTTTCATGCTCTGTCATCCTTGGAAAACACAGCACCTAACCCGAGGCTCCCATTTGTCTCTTAGGTTGTTCCTCATATCCACCCGCAAGGCAAGACCTTGGCCTCATGTCCCATCTTCTACAGTTATATACCACAGTACATCACCTCTCCTCCCCAGATGGGGATCCCACACCTCACCTCTGTGGTAGCACACCTTATTTTATGACCCTTTTCCTACATTTCTTGCAGCTTTCTTCTGAAATGGAATTGGGGACACAATGCTGTGTGTGGCATACCCTGACACACGTGGCAGGAACATCCATCTCTAGCTGTGTACCAGAACTTCAGAGAGGCTTGCTGGAGGTGAATGCAGCCAGCTGGACAGGCAGACCCTGAAAACCCACTGTCACTCTTCAGGCAGCTCTTGTGTCATGTGCTGGCAAGCTCTCGAGGGAGTCTAACTTTCTGCGTCCCCCTAAAATTCTTCTGGAAAACATCCTCCTCATAGGCTTGGAGAGGTCAGATTCTTCACCAGCTGCTAAACCAACATTCATCTATGGGTAGATGTAATCAAGAGGCCAGAAGCAATCTGCCCACATGGCTTCCAGGCTGGTTTAACCTACTATAGACCTGTAGAACAGGTTTTATGTGAAAATGTACATACAGCACAAATCCTTTTGAAATAATTTGGAATGTACTACAACAGAGTTAATTTGCAAACTCCTTGTTCATTATTAATTGTTAAACTCCTTGTTCATTATTACTGCCTTAACCTTCATTATTATGAAAGCCACTCAAGTGCTGAATGATTTTTCTCTAGCCTAGATGCTAGAATTTGAAGATGAGTTCCACTTCCCTTTCTTGAGGCAACCTGGTACATTTTGTAGTTAGTTTTTGACCCAACGATTTCTGTTTCCTTACTTCAAAGCATATTGCAGATGATGGCATCACAGTGAAGCATATTGCAGATGATGGCATCACACTCCATAGCTGTGAAATTCGGACCTTTCTCATCAAAAATGAGACCCAAAGTGAAACAAAGGATCCTGAAATAGCAGAGAACAAAGCATTTCCAAAAAAGAGTCTCAGAATTTGATGTTCAGTGTTGTAAAACAGAGATGTCATTGTTAAGAGAAAGATTTTTATTAATTGCATTCCATGTAAATGATAATATTTATTATATGTCAGTTCCTAATTAATTCATCTTCACTGAGAGAGAAACTTAGTACTCCTCTAATATGTAAAATTGCTAGAAGATTTTAAATCAGCATAAACACTGTTTTTCCAGGAACGTTAACACCTCGTGTAGCCTGAGATTCAGGACAGTAATACAACTGTAACCTTTACAATGTGTCGTGATGTGATTCTCTAACCATCTACATTCCCTCCTTGTTACAGCCTGAGTAGCTGTAATGAGCAGGGAGAATGAACAAATATCATCATCAAATATAATCAGCATGGGGAAGGACAGGGAGAGATGAATCACTGGAATTTCCCTTGCTGTTTTCAGATTTGAGCCTTGTTCTCACCCTATGATTCTAATGTCAGGAGATGAAAGCAACATGGTATTTTAGTGTGGTGTTGGTGGTAGCTGGTCAGATGGCAGAGCACTCAAGTCCACAGCTGTTGTCCAAGCTTGGAGCTGCAGATGTTTGGTCTTCAGTGACTGTAAAAGAACACGTACATTTCAAAGAGACGTAATTAGGTTAAGTGAATATGAAAGGCAATAAAATATCTGCAGTATATAGTCCTTTTCTTCTTTTTTTTTCTTTTTTTTTTAACTCTAGTCACAGTCTGAAGGGAGGAAAGACATTTCAGGGGAAAGTAAGACTGCAATTGTTTTATCATTTGCCTTTGGGTGTTGTTTAAAAGAAGTAGCTCATGTTTAAAAGAAGTAGCTCATGTTTAAGTGTGTTGATGATGTACCTACTTTCTGAAATTTAATCTAAACTTCTTATATGTTCTACTGTCACCCATGGATATGAATATGTAGACAAGCAGTTAAGCTATAAAGCTCACAGCTCACAGTACACAAGCAGGGATTCCATCAGTGTTTTTCCATTGCTGTGGTGTACACAAGACACAGTAGGATGACCCAGCACCCCAGTGCTGTGTGAGGATAATCATTTAGACATATGGCATTTGCTAACAATATAGGAAGTAGAAAGGGATGTGCAGTGGTGTGGAGTTTTGGCAGGACCTGAGAAGGTGATAAAATGAGCAGTGGAGTCATGACTGGGTACTGCAGATCAAAAAGATGCTGCTTCCTTTTTTATTCCTTTTGTAACCACTGTGTTTTGTGTGTAGCATGCGCTTTATAGGAACTTTTCTCTAATGATGAGGGAACTGTGTGTAGTGCTTGACACCTGCTTTGGGAAGTATAACAGCTTGTGTCCAGAAGCTCCAAATGGCCTTGTTACAGTCTCAAATGTTGGACGAATGAGCCAGGGTCTAGCATCCTTTCAATTCATGTGATTATCCTGTAAGAAAGTCTTGTTCACAAAATAGATTTTTTTTCACCTTTGGGTTTAAAAAAAGCTCTTGTTAGCCTAGGAGGTATCTTGCCTACACTGGCACCTGGACAGGTTTAACCCAAGAACAATCAAGAGCTGAAAAACATTTTGAGGAGAAGCTAATCTTCTTTTTAAAGACAAGTCTTTAAGGTATCTGGACCACAGGAGGCAGGGATGGTGGTAATCTTACGTTGCATGAGAAACATAAATCAGTGGGTGGAAAGGAATTGAAAACACTGGTTGGGTGTGGAGTCGTTATCCAAAGCTGCAGTTAATCACACAGCTAACTGTGGGCTACTGTGTCTACTCATATGCCTGGATCAATATATCAGGGACAAACTGGATAGATGTGGATGGCGCAGATGTGACTGTGAGATGCTTGTAATAAATTACCTTTCTTATTCTGCATTTTCAGATTCACAAAATTGTGGTAGAATGAAAAAAACAAGTAGAGAGAATCCTGTTGTTAGCCAAAACAGTGGAAGTTCCTTTCTTTAAAAACTATATGCTATGTACTCTCAGGAATAACAATGGACAATAATAAAAAATAGTTGTGGAAATTTCCAAAGCTGTAGCTTACACACCTTAAAAATGAACTGTAAATTTTCAGAAATAAGAATTCTATAAATAAAGGCTGCTTCATGACTGAATAAATATATTCTGGAGTTCAACTTCAGAACATGTTTTATTGAAGAGAAAAATAATTGTGGGAAATTTGTTAAAGTAGCTATAACTGAAGGGGATAAAATGATTCTGGTTTGTGGCAGAATATTTAATTTTTGCCATATGTAGTTCCTCATTAAATTAATTTTATTTCTGTTTTTCCAAGGACAGACAAACAACCAAAACGTTCGATCTCTCCATTTGAAAACTCTACCTGTACTCTTTTAGTGCAATGATATGAATATATCATAAGAGGAGTAAAACTTTTTTCTCTAATTAGGAGATATTTGCTCATACCTTGCCCTGTGCATGACTGATGGCAGAACAAGGAATTGCTACCCTAGTTGCCATCTGAGATGTGTTGGCTTCATCAAGTACAGCCTGACTTTCCAGACCAATTTTCTAACCATTTTTTTCTATCTATCCTCTATTTCCTTTGGGTTTTGGCTTTTTAAGTTGTGTATCAGTGGTATGAATTTGCATACAAGGTGACACTGTATGAGACCAGTGCAGTGTGATTTATTTTGGATAGTTCTGCTGAACACATCAGGCATGCCAAATCCATTGCCCTTCAGTTAGCCAGGCAATAAATCTAGTAAATAAACTATTAATTGTGCTTGAAAGGAGCAAAACCAAGAGAAACAAAGAAACAGCAGCTGACCTTTTCTTAGCTATTACCCTCAGCTGCCATCTGACCAACAATCTAATACAAGAGATATTGAGTCTAATTGCTTCTCTTCATTCTTCTTCCACTTC
The DNA here is from genome assembly GCA_013399075.1 of Chloroceryle aenea. Classification (NCBI taxonomy): domain Eukaryota; kingdom Metazoa; phylum Chordata; class Aves; order Coraciiformes; family Cerylidae; genus Chloroceryle; species Chloroceryle aenea. The sequence goes on from VWZY01000958.1 coordinate 328,966, forward strand.
ACCTGTACTTTTCCCCAGTTACCCACATTGCCAACTGCCCACCAAAAGTCAAAAATATCCATTTGTCATTTATCTAGACCACTAGATCATGTCAAGATTCCTAATATTTTCTTCTTTTTATGCAATAAATCAGTTTAATAGTTTCATCGTAAGGAAGAGCTGTCGAATTTTTAAAAAGCCACCCTTAGCAATCTTGTAAACATGTAAAAATTCTAATGGTGGTATTCACCAAATATGAGCTAGAGAAGAAATGGGGTCTAAATTTTGTCCCCATTTTTGCTTTGAAAGCACTTCTGTCTTGAAATAAATTTGGTATGAAGTGTACAAGAGCGAGGCAGTATAAAAACTGCTTGCATTTGTAAAGTAGTTGAGAGAGATTTGCAGTCTACAGATGATGAACTGATAGGATTAATCAAATGTATTCCGTTCTTACTGGAGGAAACCATGACTGTAGCAGGAAGGACGCTCTGATGAAGCAAGTATTTCATAGGATAAGCTGTAAATTTAAGTAAATTCAATTTGTTATATTGAAAAAACTTACTTTTTAATATCCATTGTTATTTTGACAGATGATTCCTCTCTGTAATTCTCTCTATGCGATTGTAATAAACATATTTCCATATTACTGCAGTTTTCTCCATTAAAAATAAAAGCAGGCTATTTGTAGTGAATAAAAGTATGAATCTTCACTTGCTTAAACTATTTTTTTCTTTTTATAGAAGCTGCAAAGAATCAATCCTCCTTACTGTTGTTCAACCTTACCCTGTAAGTATTGTCAGTGTTTTCTGAATTAGTTTCCTAGCAACATAGCAGCTTTTTTTTTTTTCTGCCTATATTCTGTCTGTGTGTCTACCTTATCTGTACAATAAAAAGTGAGATAAGGGCTGTGTCTCCTAAAGGTGATGTTTAAGACCGTGTTACTGCGTCCTGCACTCAAAGAATGCATCAGCAAGTTAAACAATAACAACATCTTTAAACTCATACTGGAAAGATAGGCAGAGCAGGATTCTGATTTCTGCTTCAACTTCTGATCTATTACAGCTCCTGGCTGGTTTTTGGTTCTGCCTCAATCCCACAGAGTCACAGCACCGTATCAAACCAGCTGTACCTTATGCAAGGGAGGGCTCTGTCTGCATCTCCAGTGTAGGGTGGCAGAGGTGAGGGAAGAAGCAGACGGGTGATTGTGTGAGTCTGGCCTGAAGGGACTGGGAGAAACTGCAGCCCACCTTGGAGCTGGCTGATGTGACATCCCTCTGCACCTCAGTCAGCAGTATGTGGGAGCAGGTTCATGCCCTGTCAGCTCAAAACCAGCTCCCATGAAAAATGAGAGAAGCCAAGCCCGGGGAGGAATTACATGTTTCTCTTCCCATACATCCATGCACAACTGCACGTACCTTGAAGGCAGCTCAGGGGCCTTAGCCACGTGTCAAGAGTGATGGCAGATTCTGCAGGTCATTCAGCTCCCTGTTGGCTTGCCTGATACGCAACAGTTTGGATTAACAAGGAATAACTGCATACTTTCCACCCAAGAATGGGAGATGAGATGGATTTGACACAAAGATGTGAAAACCAGTTTATATGATGAGGCTGCCAAAAGATGTCTTGCAAATGCAGCTTTCCCAGTGAGAGAAGAGAAAATCCTCACCCCCCTGCCTTTTGTGTAGCCCTTAAAAGTGGACAGTAAAGGGTAGTAGTACGTATCTGTGAGGTGGTGTGGTCTGTTATCACTGTGCTGCTGGTATGAGAGCAAGCCTGTAGGTACTGAATGTGTGGGAAGCTGAAACACAAGTGAACTGTGCACTCCATGTTCAATGGGAGACCTTACAGTGCAGGTCTGGTCCTCCTCCAGCCTTTGGCCTGGAGAAGAAGGAAAAGTCATGACCTGGTATCTTCCCAGCTCTTTGGGTCCAAGCCCTGTTTGTTGCCTGACAAGGTGGAATCTGTTCCTTTCATTGTGTAACAGCAAAGGCTAACAAATAATTGAACTGCCTCAAGATGTCACTGAGCTAAGAATGGCACTGAAACAGTTTCCTTTCCTGTCAGCCACTTGGGCTGATGTGCCCATCTAACATGTGCATTTGTGTTGCCCCACTCTCACATCTCTGTCAAGAGTCCCCCAGCTCTTCCTCACCAGACAAAGCACTTGTTTTTCCAGGCTGATGGATGTCTTATCTCACACAGGCACGAAGATTATCTCCCCAGGACTGTCCACAGAGCAGTCAGAAGGTGTGATTAAAGTATGTGTATCAGTGCTAGGTTCAAGTGACCCATTTTTATCCCAAAGTCAGGATGGTTCAGTGGGGAGAGCTTCAACTGCAGTACTGCTGCACCCTGCAGATCTCCCCTGATTTCTGCACCTCCCTACCTGTCTGGACCAGGGCCTTGTTGATTCACAGCACGCTTCCTCTATCACTTTCCAAACTAAGTTCCTGCAGTGGAAACTAAGGTGTGCATAGGGATGGGGAGCAGCTGGGGTGCTGCCGTTTTGTGCAGATGAGTTTGAGCCCTGAAGTAGTAGAGGGTCCCTCAGTTTATGCAGACACTGGGCTGCAAAGTCTCCTGGGGACTCCTGACTTGCTTAGATCATCTGGCCCATGCTGGCCCTCTGTGGCACAATGACCACCATGTTACTGTCAGTGGTGCCGGAGTCTCTTAGGTGACAACTGCCATGTCGAGTGTCACTGCACTCTGTCTGGGTGCCTGTGCTCATTTTCTGTGCCGTGGGGTCCTCTGGCAACTACATTTTATCTTACAGTTTGGAAGCGATAGATATGACTTCAAAACTTATGATGCACATGTGTTTTCCCCTTTTCTTTAATTTTGCCTCCTCCGTTTTTCCTTTTACTCTTTTGCCAATAAAACTGGAAAGATGAAGTAGAAACGAGACAAAGGAAAAGTAAGAGCTTTTAAATAAAGACTGAACTTCTTCCCTATTCTTGGCAGAAAAACATCTATACGAGCATTTAATTGATCTCTCTTCTTGATGGTGACATTTTTTCTTTCTATCATTGCATGAAAAATATCTGCCAAGATGGATTACGAGAGTGCTGTTTCTTCACTGGTTTTATTTGCACTATTTAGAGTGTGTTTCCATGTTTTCATGTAGCTCTCCTTTATGACTGCAGGTCAAAGTAGATGTAATCTAGATTTATAGTGCTCTGTAGTTCACTTTTTGAAAGCTTTTGCAGCTCATTTTTGCTTAAGTGCATTCAGTTTTGTTTAATGCTTAAACTCATTAAAATTTCATCTTAATTACGACCAAACCAAAACATCAGCCTATCTTTTTTTGTTGCATCAGTTTAGAAATCTCTGCCAGGCTCATATCACCACTGGTCATAAGGAGGCCACCGAACAGCTGAAGCAGTTGAACCAGTTCAAGGATTTGATTTCTGGAAGTTTAGCATTTGATTATAATTCATGACCATTTTATTTTGAAAATTGACTATCATTCTGACTGTTGCCTTATTAAGTTTTAAGCATTACTCAAATCAAATAACTTGCTTGTTTTGATATCTGTTCAGTTTTTCTGTGTAGAGATCATTTGATAGGTTGGTTTCATGATTAATCTCTTAAGCAACTTGGATGTAATCCAGACCCAGATGAGATCTATGGCAATTTTGCTGTGTATAAGTTCTGCAGTGGGAAAAGGAGATGATCTTTTTCTGTTTTGAAGGAAATGCTTCTTGTTATAACACAGTTACATGTCTGAGACACAACATTTGCAGAAAAACTATGACAATAACACTTATTTATGGATTGTAATGATTATGGCATCATTCTTATTGAGAGTCTCACCGTGTTTTTCATGCTGCGTTGACTTCTGGAGTCACATAACAACAGCAACTACCACATCTAGACTTGTGGTTGTAGAGAAAGTTATAAATAAAAACCAGGTTTGTCACAAACACTTCAAAATCTAAAATGGAAAAGACAACCAAGGTGTAGTTTTAGAAATCATTTGGAAGTCAGACATGGATATTTTGAGCAAGATGATTTGGGGCTGCCTGAGGTTGTGAAGCTGATGTAGGAAACATGTTTTTTTTTTCTTTGAATGTGTACATTTACTGCTCCTGAAAGGAGGCTGTAGAGATGTGGGTGTTGGCCTCTTCTCCCTCATAACGAATGACAGGGCAAGAGGAAATGGCCACAAGTTGTGCCAGGGGAAATTCAGATTAGATCTGAGGAAAAATTTCTTTAGTGAAAGAGTAGTTAAACATTGGAAGGGATTGCCCAGAGAGGTGGTCGAGTCACCATCCCTGGAGCTATTCAAAAAGTGAGTAGATGCGGCACTTCAGAGCATGGTCCAGTGACCATGGGAATGTTAGGTGGAAGGTTGGACTTGATGATCCTGGAGGGCTTTTCCAACCTTGATGATTCTAGGATTTTTTACAATCATCCCGAGGAGGTTTTCCACTGCATAATTTCCACATCAGCTCTTTGGTATGGTCCATTCCATACATACCTTTGTCCTACACAGGAGAGAATCATGTCTGGTTAATGACAGACTTGCCATCACTCCACTGCCTCCTGAAAGTCCTGGCTCATGCATGGTCACTGTCCAGCCACTCTTTGCTGTTTGAAGCAGCCCCCTCTCATGTCAGACCTGTACTGTACAGCCTTTCTCCTTCCATCTGTGTGCGATGCACATCCCAGTGAGCACTGCTTCTCCTCACCTTTCTTCCTGGAGATCTCCTCTTAGGCTGCATGGGTTTTTCTGGAGTGTAGTTGTGAAAAATACATGATTTTCTCAGCAGTGAAGACTTGAGAAAATGCAGTGTGAACTTCCATGTTAACTGTTTCAGTAAAGTGCAGAAGAGCCCCTCCACCTTTCACCCTGTCCATCATTTTCTCCTTGGAGATCTTCCCCCCACCTTTCTGCCCCCAGGTGCCATTAGGTCCCTTTTCCTTTTTTGTTAATTCTTTCTCCAGCATCAGGTTCATGCAGCCCTTCATTTGTTCATTTTGACCTGGGCTGGTGTGTAGTGAAGTTTTCTTTCATTGCCAAAGATCCTCATCCTTGCAAAGCTGTAGGGAAGAACATGAATCTAAAGGAGTAATCCATAAATGAAAAGGGCTGAGTTTTGGAGAGCCAGGACCCTAGAAGGCCAGTGGAATGGATTTTATGGCAGACCTCCACATTTAATAAACACAGACATATAAGGCCCAGCCTCATCCAGTCATGAGAGGAACTGCAATGTCTGCTGTTCCACAAAGTCTGAAGCTGTCCTGTGTTTTCAACATAGGTTCTGGAACAACCTGAGTAACCTAGGCTGTCATTTACTTGAGTTGGAATGGATTAGATTTTCTCAGTATCTGCATTAAAGTAAGGCACAGCTATTCCCCACCTCACAGCTCCATATTATACTTGTACAGGACTAATGATCAAACCATCTAAAAAGAGTATCATACAAATAACTCAAATAGTGAAATATAATTGTCTATGACAGATCACCAGCTTTTAAGAGAGAGCCCAAACCTGACCTCTATTTCAGCAACTCAATTTGTGCCAAGAGTTTAAGAAATACTCCTGGTAATGATCTATCAGTGCCCTATGGTTATAACAAATTACTGCATGGTGAAATTCCTCCCCATTTTTGCTTCCATGTCTCTCCCTGCTCTTCTGCCATGCTCTTGTGAGCCAGTGTAGTTGTTTCAGCCTTGCTCACAGCTATGAATGGCAGTGTTTAGTTTGCCTGTGGGTATTATGTACTGTTCCACTTGGTAACTTTAATTTTCCCTTTTATTCACATTTTATTTACTTGCTAAATTTTCTGCCATATCATTGCCTTTAGGGATGGGCCAAAAAGTCAACACATTTTTGTGCTCGTGCAATTTCTCCTTATTTCCTAAACTAACGACTAATATTAAGTAACAAACATAAAATTGACTGCATATATACAATTTGCGTCTATATAAAACTTCAGAATTTCTGTCAGATTTTGACACACATTGCCACAAAGCAGATTCTCTTTTCACCTTGTCATTGCCCCACACCGCCCTGTTGGTTCATTTCTTTATGGTAACTTAATACTACACTATCCTCTTATAAATGTTAAATCCTTCATTTTCTGGAGCATAAGTAAAGGTTTTGTTGTGGCAGCACCTCTGGGCTTTTGCAGCAAATAAACACCATTCCATTTGGAATCTCCCCAAATCACAGTTTACCTGCAAAAGCAGACAAAGGACTGGACATTCTTATTTTCATCGAAAAACAATTTCCCTCAAAATGTAGGATATTATTTCTAAGATCTATCAGAAAATGATCTCGATTGCTGCTGACAAAAATAGGATCTAATTGGGAAAAATAACATTTTCCAGAAAGCCTCCTCTTGTCAGAGCAAACTCTCCTGTTTTGACCTTGCTGATGGGATGCCCATTGATTGCAGTCCCTAGTAAGTGGGGTTCAAAAAAGCATCTCAGTCTTCAATATCATTTCCTCCAAGCAATTCTTTATTCCTCTTGTTGGCAGTTTCTCCAGGTAGTGCTGAAATGATCGCCCACATTTTTACTGAATTCTGCATAAACAAGTAATCATTTTTTATAATTGTTATTATTTTTTTAATCCTGATAAATGTGAGCTTTTAACAGGAAAGACTGTTTAGGTCACACAGTGTAAATTCTGTGGGGTTTTGAAGTATTTTGACTCCTTGTTAAAATCTATATTCTCATTTTGCAAAATTCACTCTAATTAAGCTGTTTCTGCCTGTGACAATGCAGACACTTTACTTGCAGTGATAAATGTTCTGCATTAGTGTAAACACCTCCTGCATAAAGCCATTAACTGAGGATAATAGCTTCCATTTGCCTAAAAGAGGGAGGAACAGCTACAAATGGACCTGGCACTCTGAGAATCATTAATTGATAGCTTTCTTCACCTACAAACCTGGAGATATTAAAATAGACTAGAGCAGCACATCATCTTGCTGGTGCATTGTTAGACAAGAAAGCTTCGACAATCTAACTGTTTTCCTAGGTATTTGACAAACTCTTTTGAAACAGTTCCTTCCTCGGAGAGAAAATGTCAAGTGTCTAGTTGATACAGAGGTGGAAACAATGAGATTGTGCAAATAAATGCAAAAGCTGTGCTGTTACTCAAACCTTGAACCAGCAGAGGATGTTCCCCCAAACACCTGGCACAGCTGTTATAGTTTTTGTTACACTCATAGTTTATAATTTGAAACTTTTCAGAAAGGAATCTGCTTCCAGGCTCACCCAGAGCATCTGGCAAGGGGCTAGAGTCCTGCCCACATTGCCAGAGCAGAAGTGGGAGGTGAGGGAAGCCCCACGTTTTATGGCAGACCATGGTGTGCTTCAGTGGCTGTCCTATATGTAAATACAACCCCATGTCCTGGAGTTCTTGGAAACTCCAGATTTTCCAGTTGTGTTGGACTCCTCTGTCATATTTTTTCAATGACATAATTTAAGTGTTTACACCCCCCGCAAAGGACTTCTGAGGTTGTAGAGAGGAAAAGAGAGAGGCTGTAGAGAGCAACAGAGCTACATAGCAGTTTGCCAGCTTTGCTGTATGGGAATAACTTTGCTGGAATCCAGAAGGAAATCTGTCAGTCTGACTGTAAAGAGAGGCCAGACTGGTGACTCACCTGCAATAAGAGCACATAACTGGAAATGCCCCTTCCAGCTAAAAGAGTAAGTGAAAGCCACTCTTTTCCTCTTACCCTTTCAAGGGGGAGGCAGTAGCATACTCCTGTAACCGTGCTGCCCCATGGCAGTGGGCATCAGCAGGTTCCAGCCCATTGTTTGGATTCCATATAGCCTATTCTCCTTACATGCTGCAGGAAGGGACTACCTGGGAAATCAGAGAAGACATGTGTAGGATTGTTCTATTAATCATGGTCTTATTGTATACTGTGTCTTTCAAGGAATTAATCTCTAGAGTGCAATATGTGAGCATGTTTCTTCAGCATTTCCATATTGTCCCTTCTTGATGAAGAAGTGTTTTGGGTCCCCTGCCCATTCACTGGTTTTTTTCCCCCATTATTTTTCTTTTTCTTTCTTTTTGGTGATTGTTTCAAATCTCCTGGGGGACCTTCTGCATTTTTCAGCACTAGCTTTGGAAGCTGAGCTTGGATTGATTATGGGGTTGAATTTTCTGTCATTTACTGTTACTGATTAAAAGCTGTATGGTCATAGCTTGTAGAGAAGAGGTAAGAAAGAATGAAATGTACAAGTGAAGAAGCATTCATTTTTATTTCTTGGTTCTATTTTGTGCTCCAGGAATTATTGGAAGGCTCTGATATTTCCTGGGAGAATGTGACATCTTTCATTCCTTGTTCACTGGTTGATTCTAAGCCTATGGTAATAGCTACCACATTTTTGATGTGATAATAAGTCTGTTGCAAAGAGAAGCAAGGTAGAGACTTCTTCCTGCTAGTTACTAGAAGTAAGGTTTCTGCATTAAAAGAAAATAACTTTTTAAGCAGTTTCATCAGAGATCAGAGACAACAAGAGCACATGGCCCCGGACTGCTTTATCACTCCTGCAGATTGTTCATTGAATCAAAATTGGAGTGATGGTGACAAGAGTTCCTGTGTTTACATGGGCTGCTGTCATGCTGCATTGGTAATAGGAGATTATTCGAGGATCATCATCACTGATGCCTGCACTAATTTCCCAGAGGCAAAGCGACGTGAGTTATTGTTTTCAGTATCCAAAACTAGGAAGAAGTTAGACTAGGACTCTGAAAAATCATCATTCACATTATACTGAAACAAATGGAACAAAGCCTGTCTGGAAGGAGCCCGGTAATTTTCAAGCAAACCCAGGAATTCTTCTCTTGACCCTTATCATAACTAGAGTTAGCAATGCAGAAGTGCTGTGTTTGTAACTGACCTGAAAACAAAACTAACTTGCTTCTTGCTGCTGAAAATGGAAATCCCACTGGCAGTGAATATTTCATTTGCTACAAGAATGGGTTGATAGTCAAACTTCTCAAATGGAGGGAGAATGTTTTTTACAAGGTCCACTTGATCACAGGTGAATCCCATGAATGATGTAGTAGGTAAAAGGCAATTAGGTCCCAGAAGAAAATTCAAAGTGTTTCTAGACTTCTAATCCATGAAGTCCCATAAAGTGTCTGATTTATTCAAATATTTATTATTGACCAGGGAGTGTGTATGGTCTACATCTGGGGGAAGCCTGCTGGTCTGTAGGTGCCTTGTGGTGATCCTACCCTGAGTTTTGAAACAATCAATACAGTAAGATGCCACAGCACTTCAAGATCATTCCAACACTTTTCTTTGGCAAAAGTTGTGTGTGTCTCTATCTACTGGATCATAGACTATGCAAAAATTTTCCATTCAGTGTTTGAAGGAAAGGTCACTGGCTGGTTACCAGTCAGCATCCGTTCATGCAAATAAACTTGGTTGACAGCAGTCATTTGTGGAAGCACTGCATGGAATTTGTATATCCAGTGAGAACCCTTCTTATTGCTCCAGTTTGACAGTGGGATAACTTCCGGTATGTGCAGAATGCATCGGTGGTTCCTTACATGTATGTCCACAGCCATTATCTCAGGAAGCATTGTGGTTTCATTGTATTGCCATTCTCAGGGAATGGTATGCAGAGTGTTGCTGTACACATGGAGTACCCAGTGTGTGAGAAAAAAAAAGGGGAATAACTGGAAAAGATGTGTTTTAACTTGGAATTATGTGATATATCTTGTCATCATTTTTCCTTCCAGTCTCCTAAATCAGCTTTTATTAGTGCTGCAAAAAAGGCAAGATTGAAGTCCAATCCTGTCAAAGTACGCTTCTCAGAAGAAGTAATTATCAATGGCCAGGTATCGGTGAGTAATCAACTGTTTAACCTCAGGAAGGAGTGAGCATTTCATCCAAAGGTATGCCTCAAGGCTAGAAAGGGAGGGAATTACATGGTAAGGACAGCAGTTGGTAGGCTTGCAAAGGGAAGGGTTTTTCTCATTAAAAAGATCTGCTTTTGAAATCTGTTGGACTCATAATACTAGGAAAAAAATGTCCCTTTTTGAAACAAGATTAAAATACTAGTGAATACATTTTGTGGTAAGAGCACCTCTCTGTCTTTATAGTCTTGATAATGCTTGCTTGGTTTGGGTTTTTTTTTCCAGTGATTTTGTAGTAGGAAAACCCATAAGCTCAGAAGAAGTAGCATGTCAGGAAATCAGACTAACCTTACCTTAAAGACCTCTTTAAAAATTGTTTTATCTACTTGGAACTTATTGTTTCCAGCCCTCAGGCAAAGTCAGCTTCCCTTTGAGAAGCACTGCACTCCTCCTTAAACAGGAACTCCCTGCTCATCTTCATAATTTGCCAGAGCATTGTTCCACACTGATGTCTTTATCTAACTCTTTGTCAAACCTAAATCGATGCTACATTTTGTCAAAAGTAATGTCTGTGTTACAAACAAACAGACAAGCAAAACAAAGCTTTGTTTCCCTTCCTTTTTCTTGTTTACTTTGCTATCCTTGTTGTGAATCATCACAGTTAAATAGTACTATTATATATTAACCCTTCTTAAACGATGACAGATATTAGCATTTAATATCCAGCTATAAAGAGAATGGAAAACATCTTGACTGTAATTCTTAGTAATGAATCTGCAGTTCTTATCTTGTAGATTGAAGACACAGAATAGTTTGCTACATTCAGAGAAACACTAATCTGTTTTTCTGTTTTATGAAAGAAGTTTCACAGAGGTAGCACTTACAGTCAGAGGCGTGTTATTTATAGAAAGAAAATACTCTAATCCAGACATAAAATGCATATGAACAGTTAGTTCTGTTTTTCCAGGGAAGAGATCTGTAGAGTGCTGCTTTACTGAGCATGGCTCAACCCTTGCAGGGTATTGCCAGTTCTGCTTTCAGTTGGAGCCAACATGCTCCTTTCAGTTGTTACCTTCCCACCTGAATGATGTCCTTCTTTACAGAACAACTGCTCCCTTTCCCTCATTACATCTTTTAATCTGATTCACTAATTTGCTTGGCAGGAAACAGTTAAGGACAATTCACTTCTTTTCATGCCAAATGTTCTGAAGGTGTATCTTGAAAATGGACAAACCAAATCTTTCCGTTTTGACTGCAGCACTTCAATAAAGGTAGGCTGAATATGTCTCACTATGGAATGCCAAGAATGCCAGTTAACTCTTTTTAAGACTTTCAGTCATTTTAATTTACTTGGAATGCTTTAAGAACAAAATCCCTAGTGTGTTCAGTTGGGGCTGGACTTGTAGTTCAGAAATAATAAGGGGCTTGTCCATTTTTCTGCTGCTAAAAACATATTGTATTGCCAGTGAAGAAGAAGTGATCAGTTTAATGTGCCTATAGTGCAATTAAAATTTTGTGGTCCTATCATTTTGATACGCTGCCAAAAGTAGCATGATTTGTCAGCAAAAGTCAGGAGCTAAGAAGATTAAGATGTTGGTTGGTAATTGAATATCATCCTTCTTGTCATCCAGTAAGTAGACTTGGGATGGGATATTTTAGGGTTATGCTGGTTATAAATTGTTCATCTCAGTCTAATGCTCTCTATGCTTTCCATACCACATTTCACATACAGAAATAAAGAGGTGAAGCCCTGGCACACAGCTGAGGCTGCTAGGGAGTGTCTGCCACTGTTCCACACAGCTTCCTAAACCAGAGGCAGTTTTGGTGTCTGTGAGTGCCTTGGAGTAGTGGACTAGGCAGCATGACTAGTGATGTTGGCCATGCTTCTGGGCTCTCAAGCATTTTTGTTTAGGTCAGATACTTTCAACAAATATCATTTACCAAATCTAGCTCACCACTCATGGTAGCATGCATGCACTGAAGCAAGAGAGACACATGTGTGGGAATGAGGAGCAAAGGCTAGGCATGCAGTTTTCAGCTGCACTGCCAGCTTTTGTTGGTTTTAAGGGATTATAAAGCTATGCATATTTGAAAAAAGGCTGCATTTCTGTGATTAAGCTCAATCAGTTAAAACAGCAAGGTGAGTCACTAAGGTAAACAAAAGGAAACTTACTCCAGTGTGAAGGTGAAACAGATATTGAAGTTACACATAAAAATGGGCTGCAATATCTGTTTATAGTTCATATATATATATCTTGGGCATAAACTAAATGCAGGCAATGAAGACAAACCTCCATTCATTCAGCTGAATTCCTTCAGGCTGTTTGAGAATTTGGTTGGGTGAAGAAAGATAGGTTGGTGAAGAAATAGGAGACATGCTTCATGGAGATAGTGAGGTCTCCATCCCCTTCTAAGGCCCATGAGACCCCTATCCAGTGTTTTATTTTATAAGCATAAAAACAACCAGTGTGTTCTGGGTTATTTTATCTCTGAAGACCAGTCTTTGGCCATCCCATTATGTTAGTTTTCAGTAACTGTGTCATGGATGTGTCATGTACTGCAAAGCCATATGTCTTAATTTGAAGTCATTTGCAAAGATACCCACGTGGGCTCAGCAATCTAGCTGCACTGATGCTGTAAGCCTGCTTTGACCTTAGTCACTCTGAATATTCATAGGAATAATTGCCTTTACATCTACTGCAGACAATTATATGTTCTGTAGCCTGCACAGCTCTATATTACATATTCTCCCATCTACGTGTGTGGTTTTTCCTCACTGTGAATGGGTGGTTGTGAATGCTGCTTTTTTATAAAACAGAGGTGAGGTTGATGTCCCTTGTCTTTGAGCATAGTTTAGGAGCATAAATAGAAGTAGATGTAATGAATAAGTAATAAATTCTCCATTAGTCAGAACAGTGTAATATTAACCTCCATTACTTAGAGTGGTTGCTTGTAATCCATTAATATTGGCTTAGGTTCTTTACATTGTACAGAGTTGTCTCTATCCTCCTACATACATTTTTCATCCTTCCATCAATTTGGTGTTGATTTTCCATAAACACACTGTAATTGATCAATTAATCTTCTTAACTTCTGTTAAAGCACTTGGACTAGAATTCCTTATGATTTTAGCAAGTCCTATCCATCTGGATACTTATGTGTACCTAAAAATCTTTTCTATGGATAGAAATGTTTTAATCTTTTCACCAACATAATGTGAAACTATCTTTAAATGATGAGTTATTATATATTTCTTTTTCCTACTACATTCACTAAAGCAAAAAATACCTCGCCAGATGAAGTTAACACTCTGCATCTATTGACAAAGTGTTATATGAAGGTAAAGTAGAGATTGGTTGAATGATTTTGTGAGGACGTATATTTGTCTGTTATTTTAGAAACAATTGCTCTCAAATCAAGTACCCTTAGACATAATCCAATGTGAAAAAAAAAATCCTCTAAAAATTTGGTTTATGCTATAAATTAATATGGTCCCTGAATTTAGAGATGCTGTTCTACACACATATCATCATCGCTGGCTTTTCTGTTTTCATTTAAAACTCAAGAAGTGGACTTCAAAAAATCTCTGGCCATAGGAACAAATAAAGGCCATTCATTTTATTTTTCTGTTGAGCACATGAATTAGGTTTGTACTGCAAGTTAAGAGCAGAAGAGTCTCCTTTACTGATGGAGGAGTTTTATTTCCAGGGAGACAGGGATATAATGTAAGGGCCACACAAGTATAATTTGCACGTTAACTGAACAGAAAGTTTTCCAATTACAGCAATCCCATGTGGATATTTTTCACGTGTATATCTGATACCACCTCAGGGTTGTCTGAATACGAAGGTGCTGATCTTTCACTGGGTGAATGTGTGTGATGTCCTGTGCAGTGGCACAGAACAGGCATGGAACACAGCTGTCCTCCTAAGATCTGGGCTTCCACCCGGTGCTGGGTACACACACGGAGCACGGCAGTGCAGAACTGGGTCCCAAGCACTTCACTAACTTAAGCACGTTTTATAAATGCTTTGTTAATTAGGATGTCATCTTAACACTCCAAGAAAAGCTTTCCATCAAATGTATTGAACACTTTTCCCTGATGCTGGAGCAGAGGCTTGAAGGATCTGGAACGAAACTCCTTTTGCTACATGAACAGGAGACTCTAACTCAGGTTTGTGTAATGATGTGTGAAAACAGATATTAATGAAATGGGTTGATCAGTAACTTACCCATCTCTTTCATGACTCAAGTGAGTTAACTGCAAGAGTTACAGTTTGATGCAGTCTATCAAATAGCTGCAGTATTTAGATGTGGTTGTAAGAATCAGGTTCTCCCAGTAAACAATTATTTTTCTGTTATATAGGCACCACATTTCATTGCTTCATTGGGCCATTAAAAAGTGTTTAAACGTTTCTTAAAGATCAGAATGAATGCTAGAAAATATTTATCAAGCCTTTTTCCTATCAGCCATGGCCCAGACAGCAAACATTCCCAACAGATGGAGAATCCAAGGTAACAATTCTGAGACTGACAGCCTGCCCAAATTCCTTTAAAAACCTGATTTTGGTCTTTGTTTCCTATCCGTCTATGCAGATCTGTATCTGGGTGACAGGGGATAATACTCTTTCTGATAAAGGCAAGTTTATCTTGTTTATGCAGTGAGACATTATGTCATTTCAGTGGTGATGAACTGTGACCCAGAAAATGCTAGTGTGACTTTCATCCTTAGGTCAGGGACGTGTGACTACAGGTAAAGTTGTTTCACAGTTCCCAGCAAAGGACCCTGATTTTAGCTGCTTATCATTTTCCCAAACTGCTTAACCTGAATTTTTTTGTGAAATTTCTATATTTCAGGACAACATTAGTATTTTTTAAATTAGTATTTAATTTAGTATTTAATTTAGTATTTTTTAAATTTAACTTAATTTTGGGAAATAAAAAAAAAAAGACAATTGGATTCTTAGATGTATTCTTGGAGAAAACATTTAATTTAAATGCTAGAAATTCAGTCTTTCTAGCAATTTCTGCCCTTTAAGCAATTGACTTTGACATGTTAACATTCTTGTGGGTGTCAGTGATTGCCATGATATCCAGAAATAGTACTGGCTCTCCTGGCCTAGCTGCCTCTCTTTGAAGTAAGTGGTAAAATTCTCACTGAAATCAGAAGGATCAGAGTAAACTGGCATGGTGAACTTTGAAAAATCTCACCCAGAGCTTTTATGTACGCATACAGAATATGCCTAGGTAATTAGGAATGAGGTCAGAGACAAAGTGAGATAAACATACTTTTTGAAAACTCTTAGGGCAAGACAGAGACCTCACTGGATATTTTTTAAAGTAAAGTTTTACCAATTAAAGATGTTGATTATAAAGTACACTAACTCTCTAACTGCATTAACCTAATTAAATAAACTACATAAACTACATGAATTCTGAGGATGTCCTCTTTGAAGTGCCTGTAAAATCAGCAATATTTTAATTTGCCATTATAATGTTGCTCCATTATCATGTTTTGTCCAATTATTCATTAGCTATGCAGTGGTCCCTGGTGAATATACCCAGGTTACAGTGTTACATGCTTTTGCTGATCAATATGCAAAGCTTGTCTTTTTCATTTTTTAATGTACTGGGAGAGATTTGTCTTGTACAGAAGTCATGGGTTAGATCTCTTACTCCAGAATGACCCAAGAAAAATACCTAATTTCTCACTAACTGCGTAATAGAAGAAAACACAATCAACAGAAAAAATAGCTGCTTCACCTTTCTCAAAGAAATAAAATGTCATCTCTCCCTAAAAACTTTCTGGCCCTTCCCATTTATGAGGATTTTCATCCTGCTGAAACACAACTCGTTTTGTATTTCACTTGGGTGGTTTTCATTCAGTTCTCTTTCCTCTGTCCCTTCACTCCGGTTTTGAACGAACGAACCCTTGGTTTCAGATTGAGTTATACTGGGTAGTCGTGCCTATAAAAGTCTAAATGCCTTTCCACGAGGTTATACATCTATACGATGTTCTGACATGAATAACTTAGTAAGGAGCCCATGGCAAAGCTCTTTGTTGAATAGAATTCTTTTTCTTGCTATCTCATGGCTCTGGTGCAGGGTGACATCGCCCCAGACTCCAGACAATGTTGCTTGGCCAGAGTTACCAAGAACTAACACAATTTTTGCACTGTCTTAGGTGACCCAGAGGCCAAGCTCACATAAGATGAGATGTCTTTTCAGAATTAGCTTTGTCCCAAAGGATCCCATTGATCTTTTAAGAAGAGATCCAGTTGCTTTTGAATATCTCTATGTACAGGTAAGTGAAAACATCATCATTGTTGGTGTAAGGGAGAATAAAGAGGCAGTTGCATTCAATGTATATGTAGATTAGTATCTTTACATGGAAAAGTGCGGCTGCAGTACGTTCTGGTTTTTTTTTCTGCTGTATAAAGCAAATGAATGCACTTGGGGAATGTGCAAATCTTCATCATCTGCAAAGTCCCCCCCTTCATAAGTCTCTCCAAAGATAATGCTTTGATATCTTTCCAAAATATCTTTGGCTTTAGAAAAGAGTGAAGCTGAAGTAATTGCTAGTACATATTTCTGGTACTGTGATATCAGACAGAACTGATGCCTGAAAAGGAACATCCAGGAAAATGGGTGAGAACAATGATTTAGAAGCAATGTGGTTCTTATTGGGAGAATCCTGCTTTCCTGAGTCCAGATACCCTGCTACCCTGGCAGCATTCTTTGTGAAAGTGGATTACTGTTCTCCCCAGGAAGGATGAAGAGAGGATGGGTCAAAATGCTCACATTTTGGCAGAAGTACTTGTGCTCTTCAGAAGTGCTCATCTCCTGGTGAGCATCTGCCACCTCTGAGAGCAACTGCCCTACCTTTAGCATGGTCCTGCTTTGGAGTTCAGGGTTACTCTTCACACAATATTATTTAAACAAACAAACAAACCAACAAACCACCATAAAATAGTTTTTTGTGCAAGATATTTGAACTTGATGCTCCCTCTACTGGTTCTTTGGCAGAGCTGTAATGACGTTGTTCAGGAAAGATTTGGACCAGAACTGAAATACGACATCGCCCTGCGGTTGGCTGCATTACAAATGTATATTGCAACGGTGACCACCAAGCAAACTCAGAAAATCTCCCTCAAATATATAGAGTAAGTCAAGAATGCAGTGTCTTCCTTCAAAGTGCAACATTAGGAGTAACAGGTAGATTCTTTAAGGTTGTTTCTTTAATCTCTCTACATACATGCACCAATTTTAGGGCCATTCTCGGTCGCTGAAGTTGATTCAGGTTTGATAAGAGCTCTAAGTATGGACTTTCTGGCCCATTTACATCCTGGTCATTTGTTTAGGCACTTGAAATAGCCTATAAAAGTAAATAGATAAACTCTTTTGTTTTCAATGATTTAATGGTCAGGTCTCATTTTATATGATCTGAACCCTAAGGTTATTATTATAGCAAGGTGAGGTCACAGAATCATAGAATCATTTAGGTTGGAAAAGTCCTTTAAGATCATTGAGTCCAACCATTAACCTTACTCTACTTCCCACTGCTAAATGGTGTCCCTAAGCAGCATATCTACATGACTTTTACAGGATTTCTTGGTTCAGAAGACTGTAGTGTCTTAGATTGCCACTGTAAGATTTTTTAAATACAAAAATATCCCAGTAGGCACCTATTTTCTTTTAGATAGCATGTATATGTAACTACAAATTAAAAGAAGATTTCTAAAAGGCAACTTGTGGGTATATCTGTTTGGATTTAAAAAAAATATATTATTTTTTTAAAAATGTGCTTACAAAAATGGAAATAATGACTGCTGCACACTCCATCTTGTAAATTTTACCCACCTTACTGAAGATCGTGCTGTACTGTATCCTGCTAGTGAATCAGCAGAAATAATACAAGTGAAGAGTCAGTCTTCTATCCAAAGGGGTGCTTCAAGTAGAAAAGAAAATCCAGTAAAACATGAGGTATTTTTGAGGGAGGAAAACCCCCCAGAATTTAAGTGACAAAGGCAAGCTATTGTTGGCTGGTTTGAATGTTCTAAAAAAAGGCCTACCAAAAAAAAAAAAAGAATTAAATCTGACATTAGGTGGAGAAATCTTATGTAATTTTACTATAATGGTACTTCTCTGTGTAATTAGCTAGTGTTTCACAGTACAGCCGAGGCTTTAAACATAAACCCTCTTATTTTCTGGATGACAGGATGGAAAATGGAAGGGATAGAAGAGAGAATAATAATTTTAAAGCATCTTTTTTCATAAGTAGTACATAGTTTGAATATAGGAAAGAATGTGTTATTGCAAAACTCTGGACTTGATCAACTCTGCTGTTTTCTGGCGTTCGTTCACTTGGCATCATAGTCACTGGTCTTTAGATAAATAATCATCACACGAATGTGAAATTAAATATATGCCTTTTATTGCAGGAAAGAATGGGGATTAGAGACTTTTCTTCCATCTGCTGTGCTGCAAAGCATGAAAGAAAAAAACATAAAGAAAGCACTTTCACACCTTGTCAAAGCAAATCAAAACCTAGTTCCTCCGGGTAAAAAGGTATTACATTTGCATCTTAATAAAAGCTGTGTTTTAAAGAACAGAAAGGGTGATGTGCATAGGAAACATTTAGAGTTAATCCTTGGGAGAAACACCTAGCCATTATATTTTCAGGGACTTAACTTTTGGTGCTCAGCACAACATAGCCAGGAACAATTAAAAATCATTAATTATACCCCAACTATACTATCTTTTTAACTTGAGGATGCCAGAAAAGTGGTTATTAATTCTTCCTGTGTGATAAAGATACATATATTTTAATTCATTTGGAGTTGCCTATTAATTAATGGCATATTTGTTAGGGAAGTTATTGTTCTCTTTCTGATGCTTTCATCTGAACCACATTAATTTATGGCCTGACATAAATGCAGTTTTTCTGGATTGTTTTCCTTTATGCTGTAGACTTTTTGCTGGGCAAGATCTAAGTGGATAGATGATGATCCTTACAGTAAAAGACCCTCTTTGCTGTTGTACAATGCATTCCTTAGCACTCCATTTTTGCTTCAGCTGGAATAAACATGTAGAAGAAATTGTCTCTCAGAAATGCCTTTGTTACATGGATACAACTTTTTTTTTTACAGTTTTAGACACCATGAGATTCCCTTATGCAAGTCATCCCTTCTCTCTTTGTGGTCAATGGAGAGAAACAAGCACTTCTAGGGAGCAATTCATCCCAATCCCAATCTCAGAATTCTCCCATTTTTTACAACCCTTCTGGATTTCTGGACCAACTGAACGCCTGGTGAAGGGAAAAGCATTACCACTAGTTGCTCTGCTCTGGATCCATTTCCTCCCTGGTGTCTAGAAAAACCTAAGGATAGGGGTTCTTAAAATGTTCTTCAAGATCAGATAGGATTTTGACTTAGATATCTAGTGGCTGAAAAGAGAATAGAAAATTAGATGAGTTTGGTTTATCTTTTAAAAATCCAGATACAAGGATTTACACCAGGGAGGTTTGATGTTTGGGTCCAGATTGTTTAGGTGAAATGAACTGTTTGTTTTTTTCCATTGAGTCTCATAACATATTTGCAAATTGCTTCTTTTTAAGTAGGTAGTTTAAGTTCAGAGGAGGAAAAAAGGAGATAAATTATGACAGGTATTGCATGATATGATCATAAGTATTGATGTACTGTATTTAGTTCTCAGATTTATTCCCTACTAAATGGAGTGGAAGACTTTTTGTTTTACAAAAATAAGAAATACAGTAATTAAGTGGAATAATATGCCATATGCCACAAGTACCTAGCAAAACATAATACCCACAGCTGACAAAAGCAAGTTCTTTGTTCTCTTTTTCTGTATAAGTACATAAATATCTAAGAACTGGGGATGATTATGAATGGAAATCTGCTGTCTCGCCTTGAAATCTCTCCATGAACAGATGTTTAATCTGAGTAATTTAAGATTTTCCCTTCATGGCAGCAGTTACAATGTTCTTGCAGTGCTCTCATCTTCCCATCCCCAAGTCCTGGGTGCACTTTAACTAAACAACCAAGACCTTAATTTTAAGAATGAAACTTTCTCCTTGTATGAAATTAAGCATCTAATGATCTGGTTTCAGGCTCTGAAGAGCTGTTACTGCAGTCTGTTGTCCTTAGATTTCTTCCTGAATGTGACAGTGTGTCAGTTTCCACCACTACCTCTTACCCCTGTTTCTCCTTCCTCAGCTATCTGCCCTGCAAGCCAAGGTGCATTATCTCAAGTTCCTCAGTGATCTACGGTTATATGGAGGGCGTGTTTTCAAGGCAACACTAGTGGTAATATTCCTCTTGAAACAGTCTCTCTCTTCTCTGAGTTTTTTTTATCCCAATGCCTTTTTGCAAAAGATTGACTGTATCATTTTCTTTAGAAGCTTAGGTTCCATTCATACACTCTGTATAAACTGTTGTTAATTGAACCAATTAAAATTATGATTATTTTCATCTTTTAAATAACATTCCTATTAAAATTTGAATTTTACTGGGGATTTAGAGATAGATAGCACCTTTTTTTTGTCAAATAGTGCCATCCAATTAATTATAGTATACTAAATTAGTCTGGAAGCCTCTTAATGACAAAGAGATTCTTTTCATAGAAGCAGAGTCTATCATTTTTATTTCTGTGCATCCCACTATCCATCTAAAAACTAGAGTATAGTCAATATAAAGCAGCAGATTATGTGGTTTTTTGTTGTTTTTAAGCATATTAATCAAATATGCTTTTGTATATATCATATCATCTTGGAAAAATGTAAAAAGCCTTAATGTAGAAATGCCATGCAAAGGTAGCTTCATGAAAATGAAAGAAGGTGGGGGTGATTTCTGTCTCTGTGCAGTACCTAACCTTTTTATCTTTTATTCTTTTTTTCTTCCTCTGCTAAAGCAGGGGGAAAAGCGCTCAGAAGTGACTTTGTTGGTAGGGCCACGGTACGGAATCAGCCATGTGATAAACACCAAAACAAACCTGGTGGCTCTCCTGGCAGACTTCAGCCACGTGAACAGGATCGAGATGTTTACGGAAGATGAAAGCAGTGTTAGAGTTGAGCTGCATGTCTTAGATGTGAAAGTAAGTTTGTTGTTGGTTTATACCTTTGAGGATTTGATCAAGCTATACTGTTCTGAACATTTCACACCAATAATGTTCTGAGGGTGCATTTTTAGCTCTTGTTTGATCAGCGGGCAGGTGGAGTATGGCTTGGGCATTTAAGGGTCCTATTCTGACATTTTTCTTGGTTGACCTCAGACAATTCACTTCGTTGTTGTCTTCCTTGATTTCTGTGATGAGGTGATGATGAAATTGCCCTTCTTTTGAAGCTCCTTGAGTCCCTAGAAGCTCCTTCTAGAGTAACAGACAATGTTATTACCATCAGAGAATCACCAGCTGCATCAGAGCAGTGTCCCCTGTAATCCAGTGTTCCAGTTCAGTGCTTTGCCTTACATAATATATTGACAGATGCTATTTGTCTACCTCTAATAACTGAATTTCTCTGAAGTTCCATTTAACACTTTGCATCTGTAGCATCTAGTGGCACCAAGTGGAGTTTTGTATGGTTTATGGTCCTGGTTCTTCTAGGTGTGCTATCTTGTTTTGAAGTGCAAGGCTTCATAGACTGTCTAGAACATTAATCAGGATAAGCAGAGATTGAAACAAGCATTCTCATTATAATTGAAACTGAAATATTTTATTAAAATAAAGAGAGCCTAACAGTTCTTTTTTCTTAACCACCCAAAAAACATAACCAAGGAGTATTTTACTAAGATTTTGCTTGGAACACTTTAGCTTTATTGACCTGGAAGTGTTTCTCTGTGTTTACATTAATGAAAAAAAAAATACTGCTGTCAATTAATCTAGGTGCTCTTGGACAGCAGCTTCAGAAAAATGATTGGTGAATGCAGCATCTCTTTCACCTTACTCAACAATGACAACATCCAAGGATCTCAGGCTGCTTTACCTGAATTGCTGTGCTAAATTCATAGCCTTCTTGTGAGAAAGCTCTTAGCTTTTCTTATTTTTCTTAGAGAAAATAATATCTCAATGAAATCCTTTCCATCTGCTCATATGCAAAATGCAGCACTGTATGTCAGGATTATATATTAGCATGGTATTATGTTGGCTTATGTCAGAACATTGTTACTTATTACAAGCCTATCTCTTTGCATTTCAAAACATGTCTTCTTACACCTAATGAGACTAGTCTGACATTAAAAGTACAAATCTAGAAGGCTCTGGACAGAATTTGACAAAAAACTGCTTTTCTGTGGGACACAGGTAGGGGTTGTCACTGTGTCCTGAGAAAGAGATGCAGGCAGACAGAGGTAGGTATTCTCAACTGATGTTTTCATCCCTTGACTTCACTTACAGTAGCAGGTTTTTATATCCAGGTTCTGAATATGCTGATAGATGTCATGTATGCCAATACTTTCTTCATGAATAAATGAATAAAAAGCTTAGATTTCCTTTTTTTTTTTTTTTAATGTCTTCTCAAGCATGTATCACTTGGCAGAAGCAGTCATTAAAAGTTTAGCTGTTCAGTAGATTAACAGTAGTTCACAGTAAGTTTTCATCAGCCTGAGATTTCTGTGGAGATCATTTTCTATCAATCACTGCAGAAAATTTGAGATGAACATAGCATTCCAAATGCTATTTTTTAGTTGTCAGTCAAAAGAACAGAGATTAATTAGCCCACTGTGGGTTTACTTTTAGAGGTGTAGCTGAATGCTTTGAAAGAAACATGTATTGAATAGAAAAATGTGTATTGAATAGAAGCTCAAACTGTAGCACAAAATGCCTTAAATAAAAAAAATGCATCATTTTTTCTGTATTGCTGAAAATCATGCAACATTCAGGGCATCCAGGATATTGTGGCCTAAAATGCTGCAGCACAGCCATTTAAAGAGCTGTCCAACCTGTTGTGGGTTTGGTAGTAGACTATGATCATCAGCTAGTTTTGGCCATAGCCTCTGTCAGAATCAGTTGGCTTTTCACTAGTAAGGGGTTGAGTAACTCAGAGAGCCATCCTTGTTTTGCATGTGTTTCATCACATGGATGCTTCAGGTTTGATGCTCACTAGCCTGGCAGCCATATTTTTTCAAAGCTCTGAGCTCTCATTTTTGTTAGGCTTGACCCTTTTTTTTTTTTTAAGAAATGCTTTGCCTTTGTTTCCTTTGCCAATCTTCCTTCTGGGTATCTTCCTCCATTCTCTTTGCTTATCTGCTTCTTTTTTCATCACTTGTCTTTTCAGTAATGCAAGGGCACAAAACCTAAAATCTTTAACCTGTCTTTGTAGTATTCACTGTCACTGCTGTGTAATGATAGCTTTCATCTCACTACTGTAGTTTCTGGAGCTGAACTTTCCCTGACTCTGTTTTCTTCCCATATCTTGCTTCTTTACATGTGCCATGGGCACCTCATTTTCAGGGAAGCTGCAGATTCCCATACTACTGCAAGACTCCAGCGCCTAATGTGGCAGGTTCTTAGCCCTTGGCAGTTTTAGAGTGTGAGCAAATCAGTGCTTTGGTGAGAATAATAGATCTATTCAAGACAAAGATGAAGCAAGAGTCTTAAAATGGTTATCTTCATTCAGGAAGAGATTGAAATCAGCTGTTAAAATGGCCAGTTGGACTTTTACTTTACTGCAACTCCAGTCTTTTCTAAATGTTCGATACTATTTGATACTGGAAGCGAGGAAAAGTTATTAGGTGCATTTTGCTTTGTGTTGTTTGTGATGTACTTGCTCCTGTGTAGTAGTATTGCCAGCAGGAAAACGTACTGAGAAGGAACAGCCTTAACCAAAACTCGATTATATTCTTCTTAGCCTATTACTCTACTGATGGAGTCATCAGATGCAATGAATCTTGCTTGCCTAACAGCTGGATACTACAGACTGCTGGTTGACTCCAGGCGCTCAATATTTAACATGGCCAACAAGAAGAACCCAGGGGGCCGAGAAACAGGTATTCTTTACCCACTAGGTTAGTGATTGTCCAATGTATAAAGCAGAAACCAGCTTGAGCCGGCGCACCTCCAGATAAATACAAGGCTATACCAAACGAGTTCTGCCTGCTGCCTTAGAGAGAGCACCACAGTATGTCAGCTCACCTTTGTAACGTGCTAATATTCTGGCTCTGATAGCATCTTAGTGGTAAAATGAACCAGGTGATTAATTTCCTTAATGCTGTAGGGAAACAGATGCATGCTTCCTGTGAGTACTATTATTTTGTATGCCTATATCATTTGTAAGAATACATATGGTGTTGGAGAAACCAGCTGGAGACTTTGTTTTGTGTTACTATTCATGGAATAGCATTCGTACCTAGCTGAGGATTAGTTTAGTGCTGAAGTACAGAACTGCCAGGTAATCTTTAGGTCATGAAATCAGCAGATATTTAATTTAGAGCAGGGGAGAGTTTACAAGTGCTTTTCTGAAGTGTTTGATGGCTCAGCTGTTCCATTCAGAGTGTTTATTGCTCAGCATTAGCAAGTTATCATTTAAGAATGGCATGATTTTGCTCTTTGATTTCACAATACTGATTTTATTTCACCATGCTATAGGAATTGAAAATAGAGGGAAGCATAATCTCCTTGCTTCTGAGTGGAACTGTATACCAAAAACTACCACGTTCCTGGGTGAAGGAGATCAGGAGACTCAAATGTCCTTTACTGATCCAAAACAGAAGACTCTAGATGTTCCTGAAAGTCTGTTATGTCAAAAGGAACACAGGCATCTGTATATAGAAACCACTTACAATTCAGGTGGATTTGATCAGCATCTGTCCAAGCAAAGTGACCCCACTGACGCAGAAGAAAGCAGAGATTTTAATCAGCCTTCACTGCTGTCACTCTCAGGTTTGGAATCTAGCAAGAAAGCACAGGATTCTCCCAGGGGAGCAAAAGTTTCATTTATATTTGGAGACCACAACTTGGATGGTATCAGTCCCCAGACTCTTGGCTATGAAAGGCTTTTGGATGAAAGTCCAGAAGTACTGGAAAAACAACGAGCCATTTATATTAGTAATGCCAATGACATCAAAGGTCTGGAGTTGTCACCGGATGCTGAAAGCATTCAGTTTGCTACAAATTCTGTTTACGCAACTATAAATGATGGTAAAATATTCGGAGCTGCAGAAGGGATAGAAGAACCTTTGCTACATGATATTTGTTATTCAGAAAACACAGATGATGCCGAAGATGAAGATGAAGTAAGCTGTGAAGAAGACATTATGGTAGGAGAAATCAATAGGCCTGCTCTTCTCAGCCTTTCTGGTTCTAGTGATGACATTATTGATTTGACTTCACTTCCACCTCCAGAAGGTGATGATAATGAAGATGATTTCCTATTGCATACCTTAAACATGGCCATTGCTGCTCCCCCACCCGGCTTCAGGGACAGTTCAGATGAGGAAGACTCTCAGAATCAAGCAACACAGCCCAGAGACAACAAGGAGCAAGCCAGTAATCTAGGCAATGATGACATTCCAGTGTCGCTTATCGATGCTGTCCCTACTAATACAGAGGGGAAGTGTGAGAAGGGGCTAGATGATGCTGTAGTCTCTACACTTCAAGCACTAGAAGCTTTGGCTGCTTCAGAGGAACAGCAGACGAATGACAATTCAGGTTCTTTCGCCATAGTTACATTTATTCATTGAAAGTCATTCCATCTCATCCATTTAGCTTTGGAAATTTCATGAGGGTTGTGGTGGTTTTTTTGGTTTTCTTTTTTTTTCCCCCATCATTTTGCATACATCATATTCAATATTATTTAATGGAACTACCATTATGTTGTTAAACTCTCTGTCCCGGTCACTGTGCAATAAAGTCAGAGTATTCTTGCAAAGCATATTTTTGTCTCTAACACACCCCCTTTGCTTGTCACTTATCCAGGTGCTTCAGCTGCTGTCATTTAATTGACTTTTATTTTTTGTGGCTTGCAGGTGTAGCTATCCTGCGAGCATATAGCCCTGAGTCATCTTCAGATTCTGGCAATGAAACAAATTCCTCTGAAATGACTGAAAGCTCTGAACTAGCTGCAGCACAGAAACAGTCGGAAAACACTGCACGTATGTTTTTGACCACAAGTGAAGGCTACCAACCCCTTGTGGAAGAGCAGACTGAATTTCCCATCGCTAAGAACCAGGCTGGAGGGCCAGGCATGAAGCCCTCGCAGCCTCTGGCTGGTCGTCAGGCTGCAGAGCTACAGTCAAAAGTTGTGCCTTCAAAGCAGATTCTTCACTCCGATAACATGGAAATGGAGCCAGAGACCATGGAAACAAAATCTGTCACTGATTATTTTAGCAAATTGCACATGGGATCCTTGGTATATTCTTGCACTAGTAAAAGGAAAAGTAAGATGACAGACAGTGAAGTAAAAGCACCCTCTGATGGCAATGCTACCGTGAAAAAGCAACAGGGAACTAAAAAAGCAGAGACTGATGAAGATTTAAAAGCTAAATTTGGAAGTCTTTCAGCAAGAGACGGTCAACGCCTAAGCACTTTTAATGTGGAGAGAACTGCCTTTCGCCAAAGATGGTACGCTGCCGACGATGGGGCGGCAGACAAGCCAAGCGCAGAAACAGTGAACGGGAAGACTTTTCCGAGAGTTCCTGTCCTTGGTAAAACAGAAACTGACCGTAAGGATGAAGTGGCTCCTGAAGTGGATCAGGATGATACCTCGGGGCTAAGCCAAGGTGAAAACTTTCTGTCCGATATGACCCCCGTGTCTTCAACCAAAGACCTAAATGAGACGGAAGACACTGATTTATCTGCAGATGACCATCCTTCAAAGCTTCCAGAAGCTGAGCAGAGCGTGGCCAGGCTTTGTGAATACCACCTGGCTAAGCGCATGTCATCTTTGCAGAGCGAAGGCCATTTCTCACTGCAAAGCTCCCAGTGCTCTTCAGTGGACGCGGGATGCAGCACAGGCAGTAGCACCTGCGCTACCCCTGTTGAATCTCCTCTGTGCACCTCTGATGTTAAGCACATTATCTCTGACCCATCAATGAAGGGCATTGCCTATATTCCAGCAGATGAACGAGCTGCCATTCTTTCAAACCATGGGACAACGTACAAGGACCTGCACCAGCAGCCCGAAGCTGTGTGCCACAGAATGTCGGTGCCTGTCGTGCATTCAGCAATTAATGCTGAACCACTGTTTGGCACTTTGAGAGAAGGGTGTCATCGGATCCCCAAGATAAAGGAAACTACAGGTACAGCAGTAATAAAGTGTTTCTTATGTGTGGTTTTTAAAGTTACATGTTAGTGTTGAGGACCAGGTGAGACATTTGCATTATCTTTACCTGAAGCGACATCATCAAGTTGTAGCAGGCAGTGGGATTAGACCTTCAGTGTATCTATTCATTTTACTTGCATATGTTGAGATATTCTTAGGAGCTGCTCACAGAGAGAAATTATTTTTAAAAGACTCTCATTACAGTTAAAAATATTGTGGGGGACGCTCAGGGAGAGGCCTCTCTTCCACTCGTTGGAAGCCTCTCCAAAATCCATAGTCACTTTAGTTCCAGGTTACTTGTTGGATTATAACATGACTTCACAAGGTATATTACTGTAGGAGAGAAGAACCTGTGATCCCTTTATTATGTATCTTAGATGCTATTTTAGTGGATTGTCAGAAACATGCCAGTAGGAATAAAAAGCTCTAAATGTGAGAAAATGTCACTACGTTATCAAGCATGTATTCACCATCTGACAGTAGGTGTTTCCTTAAAGAATAATTTGCCTATAGAGCCATTACCACATTCCTAATTTCCAATTTTTAAGATATTTTATGAACTTATTTATAAAAAATGCATGTGTTTTTCAGAGTAGCACTGAAACATCTTTCAGTTAGGTTTTAAATGTTTCCCTCTTCCTGGTTTGCAGCCCACATGTAGCAGTAGTGTGTGAATGTAGGACTATCTGAAAGTGGAGAGGACTAGGAGCTAGAATGAGAAATGTTAATTCTCTGACAAAAAAACCCAGACATATAACCATGCCATATTTGCTATGAATGCATCTTTCCTTACCCTCTCTGGTGTAGTTAAAGAAGGTATCTTAAATATTCCTCTGATTTGTCAATAGAAAACTTTCAGTCTGTATATTGGGGGAGATTTAGGATGTCTTGCAGATGAATTTCTATTCCTTTTTTTAAATAAGTTTGCTACAGTGGGATGAACAATTAACTATTCAGAGGTTATAATTTGTTGATAAATTTTAAGGAGCACCTTAGTGAAATACAAGAAACTCAAGGAACTAACAATGAATTTCTTGTGAAATACTTTGAGGAATGGAGACCACTGGGAAATACCAGGAATCCATTTGTCCTGACTGGTAAAGATATTGAAACGTTCTGAATATTATCAGAGTGATGCTTAATTATTCTGTCTGCTCTTCTACTACCCCTAGTGTAGCTTTCACAGAGCCTGAAAAGGGAAGACAAGGAGGCATACCTACAGCTTTTCCTAGACAGCCTCTAGCTGACTCCATCATGCTATCATCCATGCTATCAGAATCAAAGGTGCCAAGTCAAAATCAAGACTTTTGTGACATTCCCAAAGTAAATCAGGCTTGTGGGGCAACGGTTAGTTTACGGCCATATGACATGATAGGAGGAAGCCTCAGGATGCCGCACAACAGGAAAGTGCTAAGACGCAGCAGCAGCAGCATCGGAGGATCTGCAAGCATTGAGATGCTGTTTGAAAAGAAGGCAGCTGCAGTCAGCTTGAAATGCCTGGACAACACCCAGAGGGATGAATCCAAGTCGGAGAGACGGGTGGAACTGCCCCTGGGCAAAAAGCTCTCAAAATGTTATTCCCAGAGTTGTGTGTATGTCAGCACTGATAGGAAGGACAACAAGAGGTGTTTGGGCACAGGTGCCAGTCAGAAGGGCTCCAAACAATGCCGAACGTTGCCCTTATGGAAGCTGGACACCAGCACCTGGAGGTGTCGTGGCCCCTTTAGCTATTGTTTCCTGAGCAGAGGAAATGATGACAATGATGATGAAGACGACCGAGACAGCCATCAGCTCTCATGTCTCTTTGAACCGCAGGTCCCGTGTGAGCTCGCAGAACCAGCTGGTCAGTCTTTTTCCAGTGAAAATGAGCAGAAAGCCTTGGAGTTCCCAAAAGCTGCTGAGCCCCCCCAAGAAGAGACAGTCAATGCACATGAGAAGAGCAGTGCTGACATCCAAGGTGGGCAAACTGATGTGAATCTCAACGACGTGGCCTTCGATGCACAAATCACGCGAATAAATGTGATGAAAGAGAAGACATATGCAATGCCTGATGGATTTATTGCAGCACAAAAGGATGCCAACGAGCTACTCTCACTGGTCCGAGCAAGTATGGGCAAGAGAGAAGATTTACATCCAGAAACATATGACCTTAAACTTTCTAAGTACAAACAACTGTTATCTATGGAATCAAGGCAGTTGGGAAGTGCCTGCAGGAAAATGGCCATGGCTGATAAAAGCCCTGAGGAAATGCTTTTAGCTATGACTTCCAGCTTTCAAGTACTCTGTTGCTTAACAGAAGCCTGCATGCGTTTAGTTAAAGTCATGAACTCTGAAACACAGCAGCAGGAAATTATAGCTAAGATAGACAAGGTTGTAATAAACTACATTTGTCTTCTGAAGGCTGCAGAAGCAGTGTCAGGCAAGACCTCCAGTGATCCTAGCATTAAACTCTTGGCTCGACATTCAACCACCATGGCCGCTATTGTAAGCACACTAACACGTTCTCTTAAAATGCTTTTAAACAAATAAACTACAAAAGTCACTTCATAATCTACCTTTGCAAAGCCATACATAAAAAAAACCTTTTATTTACTGTATGTGTATGAACTTATGTAACAAACTCAGCTTTCTCTGTATATTTTGTTATTTTATATAAAATAGGTATGAGATTTAAAAAAAAAAGTTAGAATACTGAACACTGGCAAAAGTAATGACCAGATCTGTCCTCCTGTTTATACAAAAAAAAGAAAAAAAAGAAAAAAAAAAGGCAAGCCAAAAATAAAACCTCTCTACAAGATCAGAAAAACAAAAATTCCCACGTACGAGCAAATTGATGTTTGGCTATTTTTCACATAGTCAAATTTATGGTTGTATGAAGTGAACTTTTCAAGCCTGTTCTGTCAATGAAGTTGTTTTCTGTTTCATCCAAGTTTTCACTTGGAGAATGCTCCATGTTTAGAAATGAGAATTTAAATCATAATGTATATAACACAATATTTAATGTTTTAAAATTATAATTTTTAAGCATTGAAAATAGCAAAAAGACATTTAAAATCCAAGAGACTATTATAACTTACTAGAGAATATATATATAATAAATGACTCTTTTGTTCATATGGCCTGAATTACCTGATTCTTCTTTTCTAGGAAATTCTGTATTGAAAAAAAAAACCCCAAACCAATTATTGCAAATCCCAACTTCAGAGGGTATCTAACATATTGAACATTAGTGTTGACATTTCAGGTAGTGAAGGTAGCTCTGAAAGACTGAGGCTACAGAAACCAGAGCAGTGGTGGCGTTCTCTGGAATGAAAGGCTGGTGCCATACTGACCAGAGCAGAATGTTTAGGGCAGGTCTACATGCTCCTTTCCCTGGTAAAGGAGAGAGAGGACTGTCAGGAAATTCCTCTGCTGTTTACTGTTTCATCATATGCCTATGGTGCATCAGAACAACACGAACTGCATCTATTTTGTTAAATATTTTATACTTCAGATTTTATGATTCTGAATGTTTAACTGTAAATAAGTTAGAAATAAAATGAAGTTTTCAGAATACAATAAATATCTCTGAAATATTTCCAGCTAGAGAGAGTTCTTCTCTGAGTGATGACAAAGGCAATCTGTGAATAATCTTTCCCATCCGAACCTTTCTGGAAAACATTTTGTAGTCTTGTGCCTGAGACACAGAGAAAGAAAAAGCTCTCAGTTTCACCTGGCAAATAGGCTTTCACAAGAGCATCTGTTAAACTTTCAGTCACCAAGGAGCATCAGCCCTTGTAGAGAGTGCAGAATGCACATCCATCTCTCACAATGTCACATGCAAAAAGTATAAATGCTTTGTTTTGAAAACTTACCCATTCAGTTGAAGCACATGTGAAGCTTTTTGTGCTGAACTAGAAAGACTACAGCAACAGAGTTTTTGCCAAGGTAATATTTTCTTGCATAGACTAATGCACTTCACTGTGGAACCAAGACGTGCTTTTTCCTCTGACTACAGAGAAATGTTTTTGGAAACGCAGCATCAGAAGCTTAAGCTGTTGTCCATAGGGGAAAAGTCTGTTTTCCAAGACCAATTGACTTAGTGCATAGACTCACCTCGAGGGCAGCTCAGTGGTAGGCTACAGACCAAATGCTGTTGGTAGTGGGGGAAAGCAGCCTGTGGTACGTGGTGCTCACACTCGGAACTCTCATTCTGGCAGCCCAGAGAGCAGGGCGGTGTGTGCTGCCCAGTGCTGCAAGCACCAGTGAAGTTCTTTTTGTGTTTTCTGAGTATTTCATGCTGGGGAGAAAACAAGCTGAATTGCTGGGCTGGTCCATATTCCTTTATGTAAAAATGTCACCGGCAATTTGGAAATGCTACATTTCAAAACTAGATTTAAGGTTGTCACAGCTGAGCATCAACACAGGTCATGGGGATGTGGCACTTTCAGGGTTGCTAGTCCAGTCCTCTTCATTCCACACCATTTCAGAAATTGATCTAACTGTATTTCAAAGGTAAGTAGATTTTTATTGTCCTTACTGTTTAAAAACTTTTATGATTGTAAACCTGCTCATTTTGCTCCTTAAAGTTAACTGTGGTCTTTTTTTCTGGCATTATTTTTTTAGGGTTAACTAGTGGGGGGTTTTTCTCTTCTTTTTCATGTGTCTTCATAGAATCATAGAGTAACTTCTGTTGTAAGGGACATCTGGAGTTCATCTAGTCCAGCTCTTGCTCAAAGCAACTCTAATCAGATCAGGATGCTCAAGGCTGCTTCGAGTTGAGTATTGGACACCCTCCAAAGATGGAAGTCCCACAACCTTTCTGGGCACCTGTTCTAATATTTGGCAATATTTATGGTTAAAAAAATATAAAATTATTTATGTCTAATCAGAATTTTCTATTTTCAAACAATATCCATTGCCTTCCATCGTATCACTGGGCAGCCTTTAGAAGAGTCAGGCCCTGTTTTCTCTGGTATCCTCTCATCAGGTAGATGTAGGTTGCAATAGTGCCTTCCCTGAGTCTTCTCCAGGTTGAGTAAAACTAGTTCCTTCATCCTTTCCTCTTATGTCATGTGCTTCAGCCCCTAACTGGCATGGTGACCCTCCACTGGCCTTGATGGTGTGAGTTCATAAACCACCACCACATCCCTGTCTCAGTTCTGACAAACAGGATCATCTAGCCAAGCTCTCTGAGTCACCTCTTAGAAAGCAGCTTCTCTTTCCCTCAGGATTTTAGATCTCTCCATCCGGTACCGTGTGAATGTATTTTCCTTAATCTTTCCACACAGAATTATATCCTGACCTTTAAATGCTGCCTTATGCTTTGTACAGTGGCACAGCTGCTGGAAATAATTTGTCTGTGGTTTCCTAGAATCACATGTACTCACAAGCATATTAGGTTGGTGTCTCACAATCTACTCTCAGTAAGTATTTTTATCTTTCTTCTGAGCTCTGCGGAGACCTTATTGCAACCTTTCAATACTTAAAGGTGGTTTATAAGAAAGCAGGTGACAGACTTTTTGTAGGTCTTTTTGCAACAGGACAAGGGGTAATGGTTATAAACTAAAAGAGGGGATATTTAGATTAGATGTAAGGAAGAAATTTTTTTATGGTATGGGTGGTGAGACACTGAAACAGGTTGGACAGAGAGGTGGTAGAAGCCCCATCCCTGGAAACGTTCAAAATCAGGTTGGATAGATCTCTGAGCAACCTGATCTAGTTAAAGATGCCCCTGCTTACTGCAGGAGGGTTAGGATTAGATGACCTTTAAAGGTCCGTTCCACCCAAATGGTTCTATGAGCCCACTTTTCTGTCCAGGGTTTCTTTAAGACCCTTGGATAATAACAGTTAGTAATTCTAAATCATATGACTTAGCACATCAGTTCCTACTGAATTATACCCTATTTCTATTAATCTTAAGAATTCAAGTTTCAGGTCTTCCCATGTAGTATCCTAATTGATTCCTGCATTAATTTTATGTCTCAACTTCATGTCATCAAGAAATGTCATCAGCACCTACCTATTTCTTGGACTAAGTCAGTCAACAAGTACTAAATAAGGTACTGGTAAACAAAATATATTCTACTTACATGAATTTTCATATAAACACTGTACATTTACTTGCAAAATGACAGGCATCTTCATATTTAAGCCCCTGACTTCAGGCTATTTTCTCTAATAACATTTGCAAAGTTTTCCTTCTATTTAATTGAAACTCCATCAATTCATGATCACTGAAAGCTTCAGAATGCTAAGAAATGGGCTCCTGAGTAACTTTGTCACTTACAGAATTCATGTCTAAGAGACACCCTGTGACTGCACAGAAATCCATTCAAAGTTAGCAGGATTTTATCAGGGATTAATCTGGCTCAGTAGGATGAAACTGTACCATTGTAGCAGCAGATGTTAAAAGGCAGAGCCTCAATGCACTATGCATGAAACTGGTACAAAGTGAAAACTCGGGTCGTGTCACAAGTAGATTACTGCTGAGCACGTGGCATTAATGTTAACCAAAAAAAGCAAAAAAAGGAACAAAACCAAGAGAAAACATAAACAAAACCAAAACAAAACCACACACACACAAAGTAATTAAATTAATTACATTTTCCTGTAAGTGGTCTCAGCATGAAATATCTTTTCTGTCATTGCTGATGGAATCTGGGAGGTGCTGATGGGCAAAATTCATGAGACTAAGTAACAACACTCCTTTTGGAGACTTTGAAGCAGTGGGTTCTGGGAAGAGCAGTTTTAGGCTCACAAGATCTAGGAGTGAATCTCTGATTTTTTAAGGAAAAAAAAAAGGAAAACTAACCTAGAAGCCTGTGGTACTACAGTAAATGTAAATCTTTCAGTGCTGATTTTGAAGTGCACTGCTATCCTGAAAAGAGACTGTGCTATTCATGGCAGATTTTTATGCAATGGACCTTACTTATTTGCATGTTAAAAGTTCATTTTGTCATTCTGAAAAAGTAATTATTTATTTTGAGCCTGCAGAGTTAAGGTAGAATAAAAAATAATGTGTTATGTCTCCTTCTCTGCTAAGAAAATATTCTAATTTGTTTTTTTTTCCAATGGTTTTCCCATTGAACCGGGTTTATGTGAACCTTATTACTCAAGTTTGGGGAATATTTGACCTTTCCAGTCCCTGCATTGCAACCATCTTATTCTCAGCACATCATATTTGACAGATGTTCAATTTTTTGCAACAGCCAACCAAGTTATTTCCTGTTCCTTTAATCTCCATCAGTGTCTCAGTTCAGGATTATCATTTTGCCTTCTCTGATCAGTGACAGTGGAATTCTGTCTTGTCACCTGTATATGAGATGCTTTACTGCCTCAGAATAAGGCATGGTTCCCCGTGATCCCCTCACCATACTTTTAGAAGTATACTGGGAGGGAATCAGGAGCTTAGATAGCCTGGAAAATGCTGATATTGGCTAAGCTGGAATGCTTGCCACCACCCATGGCACAGGAGGAGGCTTTCCAGACATAATTATCATAAGACATTTTCTCAAGGAGGCATTTCCCCTAACCTTTCTGGCATGGTAAAATGAAGGCAGCACCTCTCAGCCTAAGAGATCTACGGATACTGCACAGACAGAGTCCCTGCATCAGCAGTGCAGTTCCTTGATGTATGAGAGCTTTCTCTTGCAGTGAGAGTGATTTCCACTCTGGGGAATGGTGCTTAAATTTTCTTCAGCTTTCCAAGAAGCAGCATTAGATGCATTCTCTCTGGGTTTTACTGTCCATTTGGGCAACAGGATCAAGCAGGGACTGGCCAAAGGGCTGGAATTTCGTATCAGTATTATGGAGTTTTACTTCATCTGAACTGCATGCAAGGCTTTCCATCTTATCTAGAGGTGTCCACTCGAGCAAGGACTTCACCACTCAACTATCATTTATGAACTTGTTAACCTGGAGGGTGTGTGTGTAGGTTTTCTTTCTCTTTTCCAGGTTTTGATTAGCCCTTGGCAGAGGGTCACAGAGAACTAGGCTCATGTACTAGTAGTTTATCTACCATGCCATCCCCAACGTTCTCCAAAGGTCTGTCTGCCAGTGGATCTGTCAGAAGTAGATTGATGTATCAGTTGATACAGATCAGTGTGTGTCCCACGACACTAATTTCACTCTTTCTCAAACACTCCTTTGTGTGTCTCTAGTACTTTCATGACAGCAGTTCAGCAGTCAGGCTGCTTCCTGGACAATTCCCTGATGGTGTGGTTAAAGCACATCTTCCAGACTCTGTGTTCTTGGTTTCAGTCAAGGAAAGGCAGGAGGAAGGATGCCCACTGCAATGGTGGGGCAGAATGTTTGTATCAATGCCTCCTCCCTTTCTCAAAGAGACTTCTGCTGCTACTCCTCTACTTGTTATTGCAGAATGTGGGCTGTGTGGCTCATCTTTGTCTTGAAATGTTTTTCTTCATGCTGCAGATGCAGGAGGACTTGCTCCTTCAGCACTACTATTTCTCTCTTGACAGAGACAGCCTTGTAAGTAATGGAAGGGAATTCATGTTATTAACTGGATTAGGCTTTTGAATTTATGTTTGTTGGTTTTCCCCCACTTCCCATCGGTTCACACTGTTGCTTCCTCAAGCTGAACCAGTTTGGTCCTTTGTTATAAGTTCCTTACCCTTACTTAAGAGCCATTTCAGCCTTGAGCTTTAAGATTATTAAGATCTTTCTCTCTGACAAGTAGGTTATGGGAATTTTATTTTGGTGTTCCACATTCTCATGAATTCTCCTCAAAAAAAAAAAAAAGTAGCTTTCTTTGTGAGCATGAAAAAAAGAAAGGAGACATCCTGAGCTCTATTAGCAGTTTCCTTCAACATTTTAGACAGTGTCTCTGTGACTGAGAAAGAATTAAACCAGTTTATGTGATGCCATGTGTGAATCCATCCTCCCTGGTTACTGCAAAAAGGATATCTCTGCAGTCAAGAGTGAAAAGGTGCAGGTGTACCCTCAGAACAGGTTTATTTATAGACTATACATCCTAAAGAAGACTAATCACTGTTAAGTTCTGTTTCTTTCTCAAAGGCCAATCTCTATTCTATATTCCACATGTGAATTGCTATTAAAGGACAGTAGGATTGCAACAAAGATGGAATTACATTTGTAATAATAAACAGTATCTTTTGTTACAGTAAGGGCCAAAAGAAGGTAGTTGCCTCTGATCCAGAATTTGCAGAGAACTTGTAAAAACAAATATAAAAGCCCCACATTTTTTAGAGCATTATTTGACACAGGAGACACTGAGATGTTACCCAATGGTTTTAACAGTGTTTTCCAAGTTGATTTTCAGAGAAAAAAGATGTTTTCTAAATCCTTCTTCAGAGTGCATTACAAAATTCCTCCATATTGCTTATAGCTTTAAAATGACAGCATAGGGTGACAATAAATGTTATAGATAGCTTTATCCTTGAAAGCATCCTTTTTAGTTTTATCCTTGAAAGCATTCTTTTTCATGTGCTGAACTGTAAATGTGTATACAGGGTAGGTTTGAAAGGGGTGTATTTAGATGTTACTGGTGACAAGGCTTCAGCTAGTGCTCCAGGCTTTGGTTTCAGTACAAGTGTGGAGTTCCTTCATATAAATTAGGAATTCTTCCAGTGTCCATGGAAGGACATGATCTTAGCATTACCTCGTGGGTCTCCCATTTTTGAGATGGATAGGACTGGTTTTGCTGAAAGAAATGCCAAAGGATCCAGTGTTACTTTGATGTTTCCATTGCCCATGAAATGGCCACAGATGCAGCTGAGGACCTGGTCTGTTCCTGAGTCAGCAAGGCAGAGGTCACGGATGCCTGAAGAATATCCTGGTCTGTAGTTTTGCTGAGAGTGATCATCCTGTCATCCTCTGCAATTGCTGATACCTCTTGAAACTTCATACCCAAAGAAATGACAACCTCCGAAATGAGCAGCCCTAACAATAAACTTCCTAGCACATAAACCCATGCTTACTTCTCCAGCTTATCTTGAGATGCTTTCCTCAGTAACAGCAGAAAATTACTTCTGCTCTCGCTTTTAATTCTAGTCCAAAGTCAGTATGTTTCCCTAGGAAGCTTTGATGTTTTCCCTAGAAAGCTTTAATGTTTTCCAGACCCTCTGAATGCTTATTTCAGGGTTTCTGCTACAGGTCACTTCTACAAGCAAATAAAATTGTAGCCACAAATGTAGTACAGTGAATTGCACAGCTGACTTTCTCCTTAATAATGCTGAACCATCACTGCCTGAAGCAGCCAGATGTACCTTATAAATTAATCAAGTTTCAACAAATGTAATGTTTCTGAAACATAGCTACCTACACAGGACACTACTTGGAGCTGTTTATCACACTCAATTTGGGCTTCTTACAGCTGTGGTTTCAATTTTCTTTCATAATTATGTTTAATTCTTGGTTTACACTTTATTTTTCCCCAGACCTAGTTATTTCCTATTTTATTCCTCCCGCCTTTCATTGTTAACTTTTTTAAACTTGCAAAATGCATCAGTCAGGTTTCTCATCAGGGATGCTTCAAAGGATTTTGTTTTTAAAAGCAGTTCTAGCCTTCTAAGGAGGAAAATGTTTACTGCAGCATCTTCTCTTTAAATCACTGGAACAGAATATTAAAAAGGAAACCTTTAAATATATGGAAGAACTACAAGAGCAAGGCAGCAGTGCATTCCTTGAGGAGTCATGAAGGATAATTATTCACCAGATCAAAGGAGGGAATACCTTTCAACTGCTTCATTTGTACACTGGTTGGCTTCAGGTAAAATACAGTGTCTGGAAGAAGAAAAAAAAAACCAAACCACCACAAAACTGAACCTTTGCCTTGGAGATGCTGCTGTGGATGTTCCTGTCAGCAGGTTCTTCAGAAGGAGAAAGTTGCATCTGCTGGAAAATTCCAGGGACCTCCACCAGAATTTGGTGAATGTCGTGAGGAACGTTGGACAAGCGGAGTGTCTGTAGAGGCAGCTGCTCAGCCCACATGGCTCTGCTTGTGGCATGAAGGTAAGACTGCAGATTGCATCTTCTTTTCCCATTTTATAAAGTGATTTCCAATGCTGCTGTTCTTCCTCCTGACTGGGTTTCTCCTGCCAGTCTTAGGGATTTTTAAATGACAGTAGTTTGGGATGTTTCTTCTCTCCTCTCTTTCTGTAGGGAAGACCCACATCAATGAGTAAATTAGCTACTGGATGACAAGAATACTGATTCTACACAAAGGTTTGTCTGCATGTAAAACAACACATCAATCTGTACAGTCAGAGTAGGTTTGAATGCTCCTATAATAATTGCAGTATTATGAGTAAAAATTTTTAAAAGAAACTTAATTTTATTTAACTGAATTACCCACTGGCAACTTATTTAAACAACACTGAAGATAATTGATTCTTTTTTATTTATTTATTTGCTGATATTTTAAGCTTTATTTTTCCTTCCCTACTTATTCTGCAATTCAAGTAACTGCAGCTCTTTTTGCAAAGCTTATTGAAAAGGAATCTCATTTAAAATTACATTACTCTTCCTGGATGTCCTTATTTGTATTTCTAAAATTAAACATGAATATGTTGGGATTTTTTTTCCTTGCTAAATAATTCTCACCATTTATATCTCTTATGTCCATATGACCTTTGGATTCAAAGATGCTGCCTGCACACTGAGGCTGGTTTTGTTTACTCAGTGCAGACAGGCAGCATCAAGATCCATCTTAAAAGCACCTGGGGTTTTGATGGTCTTTCTTTGTAGGTGGCTGTTCCAGAACGTCACTGATGTAAAGTTTAGGGACCTGGTTTTATTTTCTAACCAAAGCCTAGGATAAAAAGTTAGTTATAATAAATTTTTGATTTAAATAGTTCTCTTCCATCACAGATGCTTGTACATCAAATTCCAGATGAGATCTGACTTATCTTTCTATAGAGACATTATTCTTTATCAATGTGAAATTTCTGGCACATCAGAGCATCCCATTTGCCTTTCATGCCTGAAGCGCACTGGTGGCTTGGAGTCATGCTGTGAATTAGTAGTGTGCTCAGTTCATTCTCCTCAGTCAATTAAAACTGATGAACTCCTAAGTTACAGTGCACTTTTTTTCTGTCCCCAGGGTAGAATTCATCTTGCTTGACTTTAGTTGTCTACATGCTGGGTATTAGGTATAAATCACCCAAACATACTCTATAGTCAGTGTAGGAAGAGGAAGAGGCTCATTCTCCAGAGGCTCATTCAAAGATGGCTGGGATAAATCACCTCCTGGTGATTTTTTCTCTCTTTCTGTTTTCAGTAGAGAGCCTAGACAACCAGCTCAGTCTCAGTGATGTATATAGGCAGAAGAAGATTCCACTCCCATTTGTCTTCATGCTGTGATAGTTTGAATTTTAATTCACGTTAATTAGTCTTTGTCAAGGTTGTCTACTCTTCACTTTAGCTAGTGACATTTGATCATCTCTGAACTCATGATTCCTCCCATCTTTGAGTTGACATGTTTCTCCAGAAGAATTGCATTCAAATCAAGTGATGCGTGGCTATTTCCAGTATTTGAGGATATTATTTAGTCAGTTAGAACATAGCCCACCTTTCAGAACTTGTTCTTGTCTGAAAATTTGCCTTATTAGTGCTCATTTTCCATAATATTTTGCTTACA
The DNA here is from genome assembly GCA_013399075.1 of Chloroceryle aenea. Taxonomy (NCBI): domain Eukaryota; kingdom Metazoa; phylum Chordata; class Aves; order Coraciiformes; family Cerylidae; genus Chloroceryle; species Chloroceryle aenea. The sequence goes on from VWZY01000958.1 coordinate 368,653, forward strand.
AAGTCTTAATACATAGTGACAATTTATAGGAAGGTTTTGCCAAAGTTACAGTGACTTTGGCAGAAAAAAACCTGTGTGGTCATTTCTCATATTTTTCATGGCAATATTTCAAAAATTAGTTGTGTTTTTTTTTTTTTTTTTTGTTTGTTTAATTTTGGTTAGGTTTTTGATTGTTGTTGGTGTTGGTTGGTTTGGTTTAGTTTTTGTGTTTTTTTTTTCCTTTTGTGTTTTGGGTTGGGTTTTCTTGTTTGGTTTGGTTTGGTTTTGGTTTCGGCTTGGTTTGGTTTTTATCTTTCTGCTGGTTTAAGACTGAACAGAATATGAATTAAACCAAAAGTGTTTAAGAATGAAGCTACAGCTTAATTTAGCAGCAAACAGTAGGGAACCATTCCAGAACTAGTAATATTAAAGGTTTTCTTGTAGTTGCTAGGGCTGAATATCACTTGCTTAATCTTGAATGAAATTTTCTTTTCCTGGATAATTTAGCATTCATTTTAAAAACTGGGAATGTTTCTAAAGGAGATGTTCAAATGTGAGCTGGTCGTGCTGGGCTGCCTTCAAACTGGAGAGAAGTGAGCACTACAAGATGATACCCACATCCCTTGACAGTAGAAATCAAAAAATGTAGAGTGACATTTTGGAAATGCCCATTTCTCTCTGATGCATTACTAAAGGAGCCAGAGATAACCAGCTCATAATTGTTCACAGTTTAACAACAGATCTTTCTGAATCATCGTTAGTATTTGTATAGCAAGTTCATAAATTGTGTTGGCCAAATTTATAGGGGGAAGATTCCTAACTCTTTCTTTTGTCATATTTTGAAACCCTGGATCAATCATATTGCAGATCAGTAGTAGTAAATAATACCAGTAATAAGCAGTAGGAAAAAGGCAGGTGGAAAATGTGTAACTTTATTTCAGGAAAAAGAAAACTATTATACCTTAGTTTTAAATGAGAAGTGAATGAATCTACTTCCCTTTTCTTAGGCACATGCCATATGTTTTCTTAGAACATATGTTGATAGTTCAGCAGAGGTTCAGGACACCTTCACATAGCTCTTATGTTCTGATTCAAAGGCTGAGGTTTTGTACAAATGAATCCCACAGTCTCAGATGGGCTATTTTATGAGATTGTAACAGGTACTTGTTTACATCTATTGGTCAGGATACACATTAATTCCCATGGGATTGCTCACATTGCATATTCACAGCTTTCATTAAACCTCTTTCCCAGTTCAAAAAGGCCAAGTATGGTATCTACCTGAAGGTTAAAGGTTTTTTTAAAAGCTGTGAGTTTGTTGACAAAGTGCAAAGTACATTTTGATGGTTTTAAAATATTCTGCCAGCACTTCAGAAAAGAACTACATCAAAAGCAATCCAGACACATTCACTCTTTACTTTGAATGTGCATCATCAGTGATGTCAGTGGGGCTCTAGTAAAACAGTTGTTAATTAACTTATGTCCCTTCTTTTGATGCTGCAGAATAAAAGCACAAAATGTTGTAGAGCGACCTGAAAAGCAAACATTAGGTTGTTTGTTTCTTTATTAATAATTTATCTAGAAATGTTAAAGATATTTTAAAGTTATCAAATTCTCCCAACCTGTGGCAACATTTGTAGGACCAGCCCCCATCCATCTTGCTCCACCAGATCATCATGGAACAAGAGTTACTGTAAGGCTTTCTCTGAAAACACTAGCACAGGTTCAGCTTTGGCTGACAGCTGAGAGTGACAGTGTTCTTTTGAATTATACCTTAGTAAACAGAAAACGGATAGGCTGCAAACCTGAAATTAAATTAATTTAAATTCTTTAAAGTTGTTTTATGAGTTCTCTTGAAAATAGACTATCAGTTATTATATGAAGATCAGAGAGTAAAACAGACCCTAAAAACCAACCCTAAACCCCCTTATTATTCTTTTAAAATTTGAAAGAAAATAGTATGGAATAAATTTAGAAAAATAAATAATATTTCAACACCCTTAATTTATTAAAGCCAGTTCCTTTGTGTGTGGATAATAGTTCCTTTATTTTTAACCAATGGCCACCACTTGCCTATTTAGCTTTCCCTGTTTGCTCATTTTACATAGTGAAAAGTGTTGAAGAGTCACAATTGAGATTTTTTTTATATATCAGGGAAAAAAAAGGCTTTTTGAATTTCTTGTGTTCCCAAAGGGAAAGCCATAGAGAATGCTGTGAGCCATCCCAGATACAGCAACCTGTCTGATTCCTTTGACAGAACAGGGTAGAATCACATTCCATGCAGTCATACCTGGTTACTATCTTCACTGTCTATCTTTTCTTCCTACATGTCCTGCTTTATACACCATGCTGGTGCTTGTGAGTCGAAAAAACTTCTGCAGAAGCCATGCATGAGAAAGGGCTATATAAATTTTACAGAGGCAGGCAGATTTCTTTTCGAAATGGCTTTTCTTCTCAGTGTTTGACTTAGGGTCTTGCCTGTCTTTTTCTTCAATTACTTTTTAAAGCCATTTTCTAGAGTTAAAAACCCCAACAAATCCTTTTACATGCTGCATTGATAATTACATCACTTTTGTACCTGCTCTTCCTGGATAGCTGATCTGCAACCTTCCATAGCTAGAAAGTTCATTCTTACTTCCAGTTTAAAATAATGCTCATCTTTTTTGCAACTGGAACCTTTTAAGCATGTTCCTTCAACCTCTGATAGCATCTTTCCACTTCACATAGAGTCAGATTCCTATTAGTTTTCTTTAGTTAAATTCACACTCATTTAACACTTTGATATAGGAGATTTTTTAGGCCATTGATAGTCATCTTTCTCTACTGACAGTACCTCATATGTGCAAATATGATCTCATTTATATTTTTCAGTATTAGCATATCAGTAGCTCTTAATCATTCTGGCATTGATTAGTGCCAGCAGATAAGGTTGTTACAATTATCTGTTGACACTGCACATTTATCCCACTTCTATTACTTCTAGTCATGTCCCTAAGGACATCTGATTTTTTCAAAATGTTATCCTGATAAAAAAAAAACAAAAAAAAACCCAGAAGTAAAATAACACTGCCATAGAAAAGTTGTGGAATACATAATTAAGTACCTCAGAAGTAAGGTAGCTGTAGAGAGTGATAAGGTCTCCCCTCAGCTTACTCTTCTCCAAACTAAACAATCCAAATTCCCTCAGCCTCTTCTCATAAGATTTTTTCTCCAGACCCTTCACCAGCTTGGTTGCCCTTCTCTGAACTTGCTCCAGTGACTCAGTGTCTTGTGGTGAAGGACCCAGAACTCAACACAGTACTTGAGGTGCAGCCTCACCAGTGCCAAGTACAGGGGCACAATCACTTCCCTTCTCTTGATGGCCACACTGTTCCTGATACAGGCCAGTTGGTGTTGGCCTTCTTGGCCTCCTGGGCACACTGCTGGCTCATGTTCAGCTGGGTGTCAACCATCATCCCCAGGTCCTTTTCCACCAGGCAATTTTCCAGCCACTCTTCTACAAGCCCGTAGCGTTGGCTGGGATTGTTGTGACCAAAATAGAGGACCTGATACTTGGCTACAAGGCTGTCTTCCTGTTGGTTGTCCCCTGGTCTGTACTGGTACCTGATGCTTGTTGTTATTGCCCCCCATATATAGGGGTCTACCTCTGTACTGACCCCAGTGCACAGACTGAGCCAAGAGGTGCTGCTGTTCCCAAAAGTATGGCAATTTCACGTATCCATGTAGAACAGTTCACAGAGTATGTGAGCACTTCTAGGTAACAGCCTGGTTAATATTTGTAGCCAATGTTCACAGTTATATTATTTGTAACATTTTGTATCATTTTTCAATTTTGACTTTGAAGGTTTTATCTGGAAGATTTTATCTTGGAAGATTTTATTTAAGACTGGGTCTTAAATTAAGACTGGGCTAAACTTCCAGAATGTCTCATTGGACTGTAAAAAAGTTCATGTTTTAAGGGACAGGCATCTGGAGCTGTGTGAAGACAGAACATGTCGTGCAATTATCTTAAATTCAGTGTGCCTTTAACAACAGACATGCCAAACAGCTGTGCTGGGTCACCTAGCTGTCGATGAAAGCTGTCATGAGGGTAATATTGATAGTATTTTTAAGCTGGGGACGTTTGTTTCACAAATGGCAAAGAAACAGACAATTAAACCCATAAACCAAAAGCCTGTCAGACGTGTGTGAATAGCTTTCAAGCTATTTCAATGTTTCAAGGGAAAACAAAGGTTCAGAGTTTAATCAGTTCTCAAAGAATTGAACTTTGCTTGAAGTGTGCCAAACCCCAGTTGAGCAAGCCGAAATGGGAAAGGAATGGTGACATAGATTAGGAGATGATCAGAGGAGTGGAACACCTCTCCAGGCTGAGGGACTAGAAGAGAAGGCCCTGGGGAGAGTTTATAGCAGCCTTCCAATACCTTAAAGGGTTCTGCAAGAAAGCTGTAGAGGGATTTTTTACAAGGGCATGTAGTGATAGAGGAATGGCTATAGACTGAAAAAGGGCAGATTTAAATTAGAGATAAGGAAGAACTTCTTTATGGTGAGGGTGGTGAGATGAGAAGTTGTGGATGCCCCATCCCTGGAAGTGATGAAGACCAGGTTGGACAGGGCTTTGACCTGACCTATTGGAAGGTGTCACTGACAATGGCAGGGAGATTGGAACTAGATGATCTTTAGTGTCCCTTCCAAGCCAGAACATCCTGAGATTCTGAGTCTTTGATACCCAAAATCCCAAGGAGATAAATCCCAGAGTTAATAAATAGGACTAGCATCATGCTAGCAAAGAAAGCTGTTGTCACCTTTCATTCTTAAAAACAACACAGACTGGGAGCCTCAGTGAGTGAGCCAGTCCTGGCAAAGCAAAAGTATTGAATACAAAGATGACTTTTTCTCAAGAAGGTGAAATATTGGCAAAGCTCAGAGTGGGGAAAAAGCAAAGAAAAGTTCAGTGGTGGAACAGGATGCCCGGGAAGGTGGTGGAGTCGCCATCGCTGGAGGTATTTAAAAGACATACAAATGAGGTGCTTGGGGACATGGTTTAGTGGTGGGATTGACAGTGTTAGGTTAATGGTTGGACTCAATGATCTTAAAGGTCTTTTCCAACTGAAACAATTCAATGATTCTATTTAAAACTAAAAAGTAGGATGAGAGGTCCAAACCTGAAGATGAGGACTTAGTACCATGGGAACTTCTTTGCAGCATTGAATTGTGAGGTCCATTCAAGTAGAATAGCTTGCTTTCCAAGGACAGGAAAGAAAGCAACTGGAAATTATTCCAGTATTACATAAAACCTCACACCATTTTTTCAATAAATGGTGTCAACTGAGACCACAGGATGGATGGAGGAGAGCCAATGTGTTCACAATGAAGGGTCTAGAGAACGTCAGGATCTCTGCTGTATTACAGCAGTGTCATCAGCAAGCACAGGGTGCTGGATGGTAATTATGTATTTTTGAAAATAGGCAATAATTTTTGATTTTTTTCTTCTTATTAGAAGCTTTCTGATTTCGCCAGGAGAAATCAAGTAATTTTACAGTAATAATTAATCTTCAATTTGACTTTCATAGCAAAACTTTAGTTTTATATAACATACATTAAATACCTGACCAAGTGGAATTGGGAAGAGACTGTGGGACAAATCTATGCAAGAAAAATAAAGTTCTTTTACAGTCATGCATTTAAGCAAGGCATGTGTCAATGAAAAATGTGTTTTCTTTTTGTCTGTTAGAATAGCTCATATGAAGGCTACATAGTTTCTTATTACAGCCAGCCTGTTATCTTTAGATTTCAATTGTGGTTGGGAGAGAGGAACAGTTCAGTTGTTTAGAAGTATTTTTAATATGACCTCAAGTCCTCTAGAAGTGAAAGCAGCAATGAAAGTGAGATGGAATGGTTGAGTACAGACATTTTTCTCTTTCCTGCACTTCTGTCTAGACCAAGAGAAGAAATGAGAACGGAGGATGAAAGATAATACAAAGTACAAAATGAACAGAAAATACATCGAGAAATAAATTGTCTGGTATCCAACATGGAATATTCTATGCTTTTCAGAAATAAAGAGATATTTTAGTGTATTTTCAAAGTATTCTATGCTCTATAAAAATAGATATTTGAGTGTATTTTCAAAGTACATGTGTGTGCCTAGAGTTGCAAACAACTTTTTCCAAGACTGTGATTTCAAAGCTGTGCTATTCTCCAGTCTCAGTAATTGTCTAAGTCAATTAGATCCATTAGACTAAACAAGGGTGGGAAAAATACTTCAATTGGAAGTTAAAAGAAAAGTTGATTCTTGACTTATGCATTTGTTTCACTGCTGCCATGCTAGATTAGACCTACCTGGTTCACAGTAAGGGAAAACATTTAAACTCTATTTTTACTCCTTTCTCTATATGCAGCTCACCCTAATGAATTTCTGTAATATCACTCTCTGTCCTCAAAAGGCAGTCCTCAAAAGTTCTAAACTCCATCAGGCTGGTAGAAGAATGTTTTAAGTTACAGTAAATGGCAAAGAAATAGTTATAGGTGAAAAAATTGCAAATATAGTTTTGTCAAGACATTTCATTTGAGAAAGAATATTCTCTTAAACTGTCAAATACATCTTATCTCTGATATTTTATGGTTTGATATTTAAATCGTGATATGACTTTTAACAGAAAGCACACAGAAACTAGGGAAAGTAATATTTTTCATTTATTTTGGTTTTAGTTATGCAAAACTAAAATCTCTGGTGACAGAAAAAGATAGAAATTTTGTTCTTAAAAGTCTAAAAAATCTGCAGTTAAATTGTGGTGCTACTTTCAGCTGTCTTTTCTCATTCCACATTGTCTAAAATTACTCAGAAAAACCAGTTGCTGTCCTAGCTTGAACAGGTTTTCACGTAAGCAGCAGAATCCACACTTGCTGGATGTATTTTGTGGATTTGTTGAGATCTCTCAGTTATGTACAATGTGTGAGGAAGAACAACTGGAATATATCTTAATTAATTTTGAAACAAATATTCATTTCTGTTTCTTCTGTGCAATCTCTCAATCAGTATTTGAGAGCTGTATTGACAGCCTGGTATTTTTAGAAGCTTGGTTACATTTGAGTAGTCTTGTCTCAGTCTGTCACCTTATGCTTTTCAATTATTTTCAGAGTTTCAGATAAGCTTGACTGAAAGACTTAATCTTTTTGTTCATGTGTTCATTAAAGATGGCATCAAAATCAATCCTTCATTAAGATCTGTTGAATAAGGCCAATGCCACTGGAGAAATTTAATGCTACATCTCTATCTGGTGTGAATCAAATGCTTAATAGGAGTATGTTCTGATTGCTAATGTCTCCTTATTAGCAAATGTATGAAAGGAAACTTAATCTTACTCGAGCCTCAGGTTAAATAAGTAAATCAGAAGGGGCATATTTAACTTTCTTCCAAGAGCTAGAACAATCAAGAGAAAAAGCACAGAAATCACTTAAGGAAAATCCTAGAAATAATATTGTGCATGCAAATTATGTGAGTGACAGGCAGACCTGAACTTTCTCAAAGCTCATAGCTTTTCAGAAACAGATTTTAGCATCTGTTCATATCAGCCTAAATGGGGATCAAGTGAAAAGCAAATATTTAATATAAGCCTCTGAACCTTACAATAAAACACACAAATTTTGTACTGACTATTTGAACTGAATCTACCTTTGAAAATGTAGGATGAACTGATGCTGCTTATTCATTCCATTACTTCTTCTACTGCCACTTCTGGACCAGAAAAGCCTCATTCTAAATTCAGGATGAATCTTTTGGCAGAGTGAAAGGCAATGGAGAGTTGGTTGCATCTGTTTATCTTCAGACAGAACTGCAGCTCAGGATTGTAGTCATCAGACAAATATGAACCATTTCACCTTCACTTTATAGGCAACAGAGAAACAAGGGGTAATTCTGCAACAGAATTCATCTCATCCTCATAAAGGTATCAAAAAGAAGCCAGATTATTTGTGCCTAAGAAATGCTGGAGTTTTTTTCTCCACTGACTCTAAATGGGAGCTGTGCAGGTGATCAGGGAGGCTAATGCAGTTATAGAGGTCTAGGTTCTAAATGTGTAAATGTTGATGAGATGAATCTAACTGTAGTTTGCTCCTCATATGCAGGAATTTCTTTGCTCTATAGCCCAGCTTTATTTGAATGGGAATATTTTCAATCTTTGGCTGCAGCCCAGATTTTGGAGAATTTTCATGTCTAGGAAGACACATTTAACGCTAGAATTTTTACTGGGTGACTTTAAAAGGAGATAAAACATCAAAATCAAAAGAAAACAGGCAAGCAGGATTCATGTGTAAAGTTTCCTGGGTTGTTACAGGCCATTATACAGGTGTTACTGCCTATGTTACATTTATGTTACATATGAAAGATTAACTCCTGAAGTTATTCAGACTTCAGCATAGTTACATGCAAGCCTTGATACTTCTACTGACTTCAAGAACTCCATGCAATGCTCTGATTTCAGTGCCTCACCTGTTTCAGCTCTCATTTTTCTAGCAGCATTTCAGCTCCTATTTTTAAGTGCCCTGGCCTAAGTTCATCAGGCCCATTTCAGCAGAAAGTCACTAAGCACTTTCCAGCCTATTATTAAATATTTTAGTCAGAAGTGACATCCATCATTTGTTGTGCTAAACACCTTGGCACAGGTCTTTACTAGTGAAAGTTGTGACAAACAAAAAACAATGTGCTTGGCATTCCAGACATTATGTACAAAAGCCTTCCCTCTCTGTGAGACCCAGTCCAATATTGTCTTGCTCCACTCACTGCCAGTGTACTCTGGGAAACATTTCTTGTCAGCCTTGGTAATATCTTGCTCACTGAAACTGATTTAGTGTGAGAATCAGCAGGTTCATAACACAACTGTTTGCCTCCACCAAGCCCAGCACTACCACTCCTGCTTTCCCTGAATATTCCTCTTCAGCTGTATCATCTGGGCTGGGTGGAGAGCATTTGTCTAAGTCCAGACTTTTCAGGTGGAGGAGCCTTGCTGCTCTGGTTAGTTCGGTTCTTTAGATGTATTTTTAAAAGTTAAAAATAATAGGAACAGCAGTTTTAGAAATGGCATTTGAGAGTGGTTTCCAGAGAGAAAAAAAAATCTCTTTTAACATGTAGATGCTGAACACCTTTGCTAATATTGACTGATATTGCAAAATGAGAGACATAGGAGGTCAAAAAAAAAAGGTCCTAAATGCATTTATAGGTCAAGAACAACATCCAAAATTCTGTTTGCAAAGTCTTGGGGATCTGAGGAAAACTGCGGAGCCCTAATGTCACCAAGACAGTCACTTAATGCCTCCTAATTAGGAGAATGACACATTTTGCATCAGCTCCCTTGACCCAGGATTTTGAGAGACACCCTGGATGAGAAAGGTCTAAAGACTGTATACAAAAGTGTTGAAACCACCTGGCCAGCAAAGGAAATTACCCTGGTTACTCTGGCGACTGTCTGTATTTCATAACCACTGAAGGTCACCAGTGGGGACCTGAATTAAGAAGGAAATGAATAAAACCCTCAAATAACCCTGCAAAAAGGAAGCTTTTACTCTTGTCATATGCCCTGGTTACTAGCCTTATTAGGTAGCACAGTCCTGTCTTTAGCAAATTTGGTCATATCCTATTATAAGAGAACATCTACAGAAAGTCATTGTAAGAAGCAAGATTTAGGACAGAGATCATTAGCACCTGGGTCCAGGTTTCTATTTATTCTCATGAGGTCTTTCTGGTCGTTGATCTGGAAGTAAGAAGCAACTTTCCTTTGGAAACAGTCCAAAAGAAAAATGTTGACCCCAGTGTATCCCTCTGCCACAGCTGCAGGCAAGTTGTCTCCATCACACCCATGTCACTGAAAGTCAGGCATGCATTTTACAGCACTGACAGAAACAGAAAGCACAGAGCACAGGCCCTTTGGAAACTCTTCTGTTGATTACAGAATGCTGGACATCACCTTTTATGTCTGTCTGCTTTTAAGCATGTCTCCAGAAATTAATGTACTGTGTCATACCTGAAGTTTGAAAAGCTGCTGAGAATCCTGGTAGGTGGTTTTTAGAAATTCATTTCAAATTAAAATTTAGGTTGAATTTCAGGTTTTGAAAAAATGTCTTATTCTGCAGTGCATTGTGTGGCAATAATTACCTAACAACTTTCAAGTTACATTTTTGCTTGAGAACTCTGAGGAAGTCCTGCTATTTTGCAACAGCTTCTTTTACCACTGTGTGACTTGGAAGCAGTTAATAGAATTCCTTCAGAATATTCTGGGTAAAAACTGGATCTGAGCAGATACCAAACTCTAAACATGCATCTCTCATAACTTAGAGTCAGTCCTGAAACAAGTTCTTTCACAACTTGCCATCCAGCTTTCTCCAATCATGCAAAATGTTAACCATCTTAAAGCTGTGCAGTGACATACAAATTCTTTTCTTCTATTTGCATTAAATTTCCCACAGAATACTTTGTAGACAAATGACTGGGGCCATAACCTTAATTGTTCAAAACTGTTAAGCAAATGAATCTGTGAATTTATTTAGAAGTACATCAGGTTCTCTCTTACAGTACTGGGCTTTAAAAGTTCACAGTAGGTTTCACATGAGAAGCATGAGACTGATGCTGGCAGTCAGTTTATTTGCTTAGGTTGGGACAGGAGCAAGAAGAGAAACACTGCAAATGTTTACTCTGCATAAAATAATTTAATCACATCCATTAAGTCTATGAGACTGGATCAAATCACAGAAGCCTGTAGTGCTGCTGAATTGCTAGTTATTATCTGCAGTATTATGGGGAAACATTAATGACTAATATTTTATTAATGCTGTTAATTTAATACTTTAGAAAAAAAAATAAAGGTCAATATGAATTACTGCCTGCAACACCTAGAAGGAAATTAGATTGAAACTGGTTTGTGTGATTCATGCTTTTTTCATTAAAATTCTCAATCTGCTGTATAATCTCTACAAGTATAAAAGCTGTGGGTGATCATATAATACACCATCAGAGCACCTGAGATAAAAAATGACAATGTAAAGCCATTTTAGCACGCATTTTCTGGGAGATTACACTGCTCTGAGCCAGGGAAGTGCAAACAATTCAGTAAGTGGCCCCACATCTGGGCAAGAAAGGAGCTTCAGGAGCAAATCTGCGTCCTTCACTCTTTCATCTTTTAGAATTGTCAGTTCCTTTATGATGAATTTTTCTGCTGTTAAAACTACTATTTTGTTTAATTCTGACCTTTGGAATAACACATTCTGGGGCTTTTATTTTTTTTTCTTTGATGTAATTATGACCAGAATATTATTAAAATAACAAACAAACAACAACAACAATAACAACTAATCAGCAAAAGAACCCAACATAGAAAATAGGACAGGCAGCATCTTTCCCCTCATAGTTTTTCCTTGCAGGAATAGAAAGAATAAGAAGCAATACATTTCTTTATGGAGAGGGGAGGGTGTGAACATTTGTTCTTTGATTTTGAAATTCAAAGAAGTGTACATGCTTTATTTGCACTAAAAAAGAAAAAAAAAAGGCAAGCAGAGGTATGCATCAGCATGTGTAAGACTCGGTATTTGCAAAAAGTAGCAAATTCATTGTCTGCACCATCTTAAAACAAGATGTGAAAAAGGGTTAGAGCCTCTAACTCTGCTAAGAAAAGTGTTTGGGTTTAGAAACACCAAGCACCACTGACTGGAAAAAAGCAGAAGTCGTTGTATTTTGCAACCCAGTGGTCAGATCTCTCATGAGGTGAAATGCAGATGCACTGTTTCTTGTATTTTTGATGATCTTGAACCCACTTTGGATATAACCATAACATGCATCCCGGCACTGCTCCTGTGACAGCACTTTTATTTTACACTACATGCTTGAGTAGGAATCTCTAGCATAGTGGATGGGACATTACATCAGCTCCATCTATATGTACAACTTCATTCACAAAATGAATTTGTTTTGTTCGCATGTAATTTTCCCCCCTTCAGTCCCATAGGAAATGTCTCTTTGAGAAATACCCTAGATGAAGAGCACTCTGAAATACTTGGGTTCTTCTCTCAGTTTATCAGTGTTTGTGAAGCTGGTTGGGTCACCTGGGAACATTTTGGGTGTAGATAAGGGCAGAGCCAGAAAGAACTTCAATTAGTTTTCAGAGCTCAGTTGCAATTGTTTGGATCTGAAATTAGTAAACATGGGAAACTTGTGAGAGAATCAAGATACAATTTATCAGCGTGTGGTTACTTCCAAGGAGACATCTGAGCTCCACTGAGGAGCACTGGGCATTCTGCATTTTTGTCTCACTGAGTCCATTTAAAAAATTCATGGGTTATAGGTAAAATAGGCACTTTTTTTTTGTCCTGCTTATTTTGCAATTTGAGCCACAAAGTAGCTAATTTTTAACTTGCTACAATAAATGAGCTTGCTGACTAATTTTGCTTTTAATGATCCCTTTAGGCTTTCAGAAACAAGCATTTGACCTGCTGAATCCCTGTGATGGAGAAGATAAACAACACAGACAAGTTTAAAGGGCTTAGTCATGTAGAGCTTTCTGCTATATTGTGATCCATGCAAGCAGTCTGCAATTCATTGTTGATAGAGATAATTTTTAATTTTTTTTGAAACCTAGGAATGGAGGTTTCAGTATTGTTTCCATTTTTTATTCCCCTTTTCTATTAATGTGTTTTAAGACAGTCTCTTTTCCTTTCTTTTTTTTTAATTTGTTCATCAATACCTACACAGTGTTTCATGGGTAAGAGAATTACTCTTCTCTTGTTAAATGTGTTGTGAACTGAGTACCACTTGAATCTGAAATGACCTTTGAAGAATAATGAGCCAGTAGGTTTGAAATGGGCCTAAAATGATCTTGGAGATGATCCAGAGTTTTAGCATCTGAATCCTAAATACTCCTTCTTTTACACTATCACAAACTACAGTGCCAGAGCATAAGAGAATTACTATGAGATAAAAAGTAATTGGGCCATTCTAATCTGACTGTGGTATGATTATAAAAATAAACATAAAATTTAAATATTTGCATAAAATAAAAAAAAAAGTAAGAAAATAGAGCATGTGGAACTGCCTTTGGAAATCTACTGAAGAATTTCTCTGTGTTCCCAACAAAATAAATAAAGCTACTCACAGAAATAAAGTTGGATTGATACTTCGATATCTTAATCTGAGGCTACTTCCAGGTATGGGCCTTAGGCCTGCCTGCAAAATAACACAAAGCAGCAACATGTTGTTCCTATGTATTCCAGAGGCTTTTGAAGGCTTTATGAATGTTCATTTTAATAATACTAGAATGTTTTTGCAAGGGGTAAAAATAGAAATAAAAGTCACATTTCCTTCTTTTCAAGGACTTTTTCCAAGGGTATGCAGTGATAAGACAAGGTGTAATGGCTTTAAACTGAAAGAGGGTAGATTTAGAGTAGATGTAAAGAAGTTCTTCACTGTGAGGATGGTGAGACCCTGGAAAAGCTGCCCAGAGAGACTGGTTGCCCCATTCCTGGAAATGTTCAAGGCCAACTTGAATGGGGCTTTGAGCAACCTGGTCTAGGGGAAAGTCTTCCTGCCTATGGCAGGGGGA
>VWZY01000958.1:383976-398413 GCA_013399075.1 Chloroceryle aenea
AAAGTCTCCCTGCCTATGGCAGGGGGATTGGAACCACATGATCTTTATGATCACTCCCAACCCAAACCATTCTATGATTCTATGATTCTATTGGCAGGTCCTCTTCCACATCTCACAGTTCATGCCTATCCTTTGTATACTTTGTCTCTATAGGGGTGGGACAGGCGACAACATCTCTATGTATTTTTTCCCCAGTGCTGTGGTGACTGAAAGCAGAGTAAACAGATTGTGCAGGAAAAGAGAGAGAAAGGATACATCATCTTCCTCTTCTTTTAAAGATCCTGGGAAAAATAAAGTAATATTGTTCAGAGCTACAAGTCTTCAGCACCCTAAAGCTTATTCCTTATTTCAGGAAAAGAAAAAAAAAAAAAAGAAAAAAAAAAGCGAAGAAAACTAAGAAGATTTATANCCAGAGGAGGCCACAAGGATGCTCAGGGGGCTGGAGCACCTCTCCTGTGAGGACAGGCTGAGGGAGCTGGGATTGTTCAGCCTGGAGAAGGCTCTGGGGAGACCTCATAGCCACCTTCCAGTACCTGAAGGGAGCTGACAGAAAGCCTGGAGAGGGCCTGGTTACAAAGGCCTGGAGTGACAGGACGAGGGGTAATGGCTTTAAGTTAGAAAGGAGTGGATTTAGATTGGAAATAAGGAGGAAGTTCTTTACCAGGAGAGTGGTGGAGCCCTGGAACAGGTTGCCCAGGGAGGCGGTTGAGGCCCCATCCCTGGAGACATTCAAGGTGGGGCTGACAGAGCTCTAAGCACCCTGCTCTAGCTGAGGATGTCCCTGCTCTCAGCAGGGGTTTGGACTGGATGACCTCTGGAGTTCCCTTCCAACCCAGACATTTCTATATTTCCACTCTTCCTCCAGGATCTCAAGAAAGATGGTACCTCCTGTTGAGTGGCAGGACACTGTACACCCTTAGCTGAAACGTTCATGCAGGCATGTTCACATCTCAGGAGAACACAGTGGACTCCCCCTAATGAGGTAATTGCTCTGTCCATGTCCATTTGCAGAACTTGCATTTGATTTTCTTTCTAGGGGGAGCGGTGGTCTAATGAGTTTAGCTACACCACAAAACATTCTGCATGAAATTTCACAGTTACTCCAGATGAAAAAAATGTAATGCAGGTCAAGTTATCTATTATATGAAGGGATTTTTGACATATTTATGTATCTCAAAAGTTTGAGCATGAAACTACATTAATTTAAAATCTTATTTTCATAGCTGAATGCATCCAAGCTTAATACAGTTTTAGAATTTAATGTCTTCATATTTAAGGGAAAGGGACTGAGACATCAATTAACAGATAATGTCCATAATGTACAACTTTTGTACTATAAATAAGAGGGATTCAGCCTTGTCCCATAGACATTGCAGTCAAAGATTTAGCTCTGAAAGTGTGAAAAAAATGTATATATTCCTGAAACATTATATCCAGTTACAATTTATTTATTTAATGAAAAAAATGCATATTGCCTTGCTTGTCTGTTTCTCTTCTGGAATGGTTCTGAACTGGAATATGCATACAGCTGTGATTGGAACCTGATTAGAACAGAGAGTCCCAGGCTACTCTGTGGAAGGAAAGTGATAAAAATGGAGAAAATGACACACAGACTGTGGAATGTGGAAATATGAAGAGCTATACAATATCTTTAGAGCAGCTGTTAGAATGCCCCCATTTTCCCAAGGCAAATAAAGCCTGACTGCCTTCACTCTGGTGTACTTGTGACCATTTCCAGCCTAGTACTTACAGTGAAGTTCTTCAATGGAATAGCATACAGTGTGTTTTCTCTTAAATTACATGTTAGGTTCTCCCTTTTACAAGAATGTTTAAGCCAAACAGTAAGAATACTACGTCTGAAAAGTGTAAAGTTACCTTACACTGAAGAAAATCACATAGAGTTTTTGTCTGTAGTCTTACCATAGATTTTCATCACTGCATGAAACTCAGAATTTTTATGCCTACAGAAAACAGAGCAACCTTGGAAGCAGGTTTGTTTTGACCTTATACTAATGGCTTTTGGTCTGCTGGACAGAAGTGTTTGAATTTTTTTTATACTGAACAAGCATGTAGGGAGCAACACATAGGAATTCTCTCCCAGCCCTGAATGTCCTTGGGAGTACTGTAGTTCAGTGTTAAGAGGTGCTCATTATTTAAGTAATTTTGAAGCACCTGTCACTGATGAAGCACTTATGTGCAGAACATTAATTCTATAACTAGAAAATTTAAATTAATGGACCAGTTCTAAGTCCTCAGCACAGAAACCATTCCATGCTGCACAAGTGGTTGTAACTGTTGGGTAACAGATTTATAATGAAGTGTAAAAAGTGGCAAAAAGGTTTCACTCTTAAGCAGAAAGAATCCTCCAGATACTTTTAGACCAAGAGTGCTTTCAAGTAGTGACAGTGAAGATCTCTAATTTTCAGGTGTTTTTACACCTTGTCCATGTCAGGCTTGTCATAGGTTCACTTTTATTGCCATTATGATTTGACAGGTAGGGGGGAGTCTGGACACAGGAATAACAATGTTTTGCGGCCTTGAAGGAATATTTTTATATTATGATTTGATGTGAAATCTACTTAGAATTCATAAAAAATGAGTTTCTAGTGCAGGCAGGTTAATAGTTATCAGAGGAAATACTTTCTGAGAAAGGAAAAGGATGCTTCCTCTCAGGTATCTAGCAGATCATACTCTTGGTTTCCTTCAAAAGCAATCTATATTTTTTCATAATCATAGAAA
The DNA here is from genome assembly GCA_013399075.1 of Chloroceryle aenea. Lineage (NCBI taxonomy): Eukaryota > Metazoa > Chordata > Aves > Coraciiformes > Cerylidae > Chloroceryle > Chloroceryle aenea. The sequence goes on from VWZY01000958.1 coordinate 386,716, forward strand.
CATGCATGTTTTAAGGGGCCTTTGGGAGTCATGTAGTCCAGTCCTCTTCTGAAAGTAGAGCAAACTAAATTAAGTTGCTCAGTGTCTTCTTGAGTGTTGAGTATCTCCAAGATCAAGATTTCACAGCCCCACTAGGAAACCTGCTTCACTGTTGGACAACCCGAGGTGAAATAGTTTTTCCTGTCTTTAATCAGAAATCCCCATGTCCCAGCTTGTATCTGTTGCTTCTCCTCCTATCACTGTGCACCTTTGAAAAGAGTCTGACTCCACCATCTCTATAACTTCCCAGTACATGGTTGGAGACAGCAGCAATATCTCTTCCAGTCTTGTCTTCTTTGGAGTGAACCAGCCCAGTTCTCTCGGCCTCTCCCCTTCCATCACGTATGCTGGCCCTCTGATCAGTCACTCTGGTGGCTCTCTGCAGAATGCACTCCAGTGTGTCAGTGTCGTTCTTGTACTGGGGAGCTAAAAGCTGGGCACAGCACCCTGGAAGGGGTGTCACAAGTGCTGAGCAGAGGAGGAGAGAAACACCTTGCCTTGCTGGCCACACTCTTGCTAATGCAGCCCAGGATGCTGTTGGCTGCCTTTTCCGCAGGCCCATTCCTGGCTCATATTCAACTTGTTATCCACCAGGAACCCCAGGTCCTCTTGTGCAAAGCTATACTGTAGCTGGTCAGCCTCCAGCAGGTACTGGTGCTCTCCAGGTTATGGCCATTTGTCTCTGTTGAATTTCATGAGGTTCCTGATGGCCTGTTTCTAAAACCCATTGAGGTTGCTTTGAATAGCAGGCTTGTTCTCCAGCATATCAACCACTGTCCCCAGTTTGGTATCGTTGAACTTTCTGAGTGTGCACCTCTGTCCTATTCTTCTGGTTATTAAAATTAAGAAATGAAACAGTATTAACTCCAGTATTGATCCCTGAGGCATGCAGTGAGTAATCAGCTGACAGTTGAACTTTGCACAGTTGACCACTACCCTCTGAGCCTGAGAAAGCCAGTTTTCCACCCACCTTATCATCCATTTGAGTGCTACACAGAGCACTACATTGGCTAAAAGGATACTGTGGAAGACTGTGTCAAAAGCATTTTACTTTCTAGGAATGTTTACAATTGACTGCTTGAATTTTCTAGTCTACCTCTCCACTCTCTTCTCTGTTCTCTGTAAAGAAATCCCTTCTAACCACTGAAAATTGTCACAGTCCTGAAATTAAAGAGAATTGCCTACTTTTGCCCTCTGTTTCTCTTAGAGTCAGTGGATATAGACACTTCCAGAGGTAAATCAGTTTGTCAGAGTTAGAATTTACTCCATGAGTTTTCCTTTCCTCATAAGAAAATGGGGAGAGGGGGTGATGGGTGGTGGGTGTCCATTTTTGTTTGTTTGTTGGGGTCGGGGTTTTTTTTACCCTTATTTACACTTCTGGAGAGATGTTTTTGTGCCACTTCTGGAGAGATGTTTTTGTGCCATGCATGATTCCTCTTTAATTCTCATGTTGTTGAAAAACTCTTCGTAGAGCCACAATGATTTCTTATCTTTGCCTTCTGTCTTGCATCAGAGAGGTTTGTTTTTCTCCATTTATATCCCTTTTCGGTTACTGCTATCTCCCTGGCAGCCTTCTGTCATGTGAATTAAGTTTCCAGAAGACTCCATCTCCAGACCCTTGAGCGTGTTACAGTTTGGTTTATTTCTTTTTTCAGTCATTTTCTGGTGAAAACCAAATTGAAAATAGCCACTTCACCAGTAGCTGCTTCGAGTTTGCTTGGGGGAGGTCGGGGGCTGGGTAGGGAGGCCAGGGCAAATCATTCCATAAGAATTTCCTGGAATAATTGTGCCTATACTGGGAAATTTCAGCATGCCTGAGAGTGCTGCTGACCTTTAGAGCATGATCCATTATGCTAACAAACTGTTAAACTCTTCTCTCACGTGAGCTTGGCCCTTACAGATGGTGCTTTCCCCAAATGCTTCTTGGAGGGCAGTCCAGCAGATCATCATTCTAGGGGTCATTACAGACACTTATTTGGAAGTTAAGAGATTTTACTTATTTCCATGCTTCTTTGTGCTGGTGCAAAGGAAAATTATTGGATGTATTTCATTCCCTGGTATTTAAGATTGCCATACCTTGTACATTTTTCTTTTCCAATAGATTTGGTGGCTCCATTGCACCATTAGGTGCTGTCTTTTGTAGGCTGCTGCTGACAGTGTGAAAAAAACTCTCCTCCTCCTGAGTAGTACTTTTCAGATGTTTGTAGTTAAGCAAGCCTGCATCTCATATCTTCTTGAGCTTCACAGACAGCATAGACATTCTGAACATGAACAGCATTTCCACTGTTTTGCATTTTTGCTCCTTAGTCAACAAGATACTTCTATACATTTCCCAGTCAAAACCACTTTTAACCATCACAGACCTGACTTCTGCCTTTACCTCTTCCTAGTGGTAATGGGGGCTGTGATTTGACCCCTGATAGCTAAGAAGCATTAGTTAATCAATGAGCAAAACAGGTTCCAAGACACAACTCCACAATAACTTCAGATCTTCTGATGATTATATTACTGATCTCTCAAAGGGGTCTGGGAGTCCATAACACTTCAGAACTTAGCTGGACAGCACTTGATAGATGTTTAATAGCTTAAGTATTTGAAATTATGTATTTTGTGCAGCTTTAAATATTGATATTACTGACTTTTCACTGGGAAAAGAAGAAAAGTAATTGAAAATGGTACTTTAAAATGTTGCAGGGTTCCAGACGTGGTACAGTGTGAACAGTTCTACAGAGAGACATGTCAGGTTAAACAGTTGCAACTGAACTTTATCACCAAATAAAGGTCTTCTTCAGACTTTGGCACAGAAAGATTTTATAGCACTGTACTGAGTATGTGTCTTATCCTTCTCTCTAGTGAGTCAGATCAAGAGATGGCTCACAGTTTCTTTCACAAGAAGGTGGTGAATACAGTTTTGAGAGAGCTGCCATAAAGGTTTTGGAGCACTAAAAGGAAGCATGAAGGAGAAGGCTGGCCAATGTCAGTGACGTTCTGGAGTCTGGGCAAGCTGATCAGGCCATGGAGTTTAGGAAGTTTTAGGGGTGTTAACATGTTGGGGAATGGACAGAGAAGATTGAGCTGAGGATAAATGGAATGTCAGAATGCTGTAGAGACTTCAGAAGGTCTGTCAAGAAGCAGGAGGAAGAAAGTCTTTTTCTTTCTCCCCCATCCTAACTTTAGCTGTTCCCTCACTCTTGAGACCCCTTCCTGCTTTCTCAGGCACCGACTGTAGAAGATTCATCAGTACCACCAGAACAGCAGGGGAAATAGAGACCTCTGCAAGCAGGAGGTGAGGACTCATGCTGTAAATGCTGCTGTAACAGCTGTCTGTTCTATACTGTTTTGTATATTTTAAGCAGCAAACGCCCTTGTCACTTTTCTAACAAAACTAAATGTTATGTTGCTGCTACTAGATTGCCAAGGGTACTGATATAGAAAACTGTTCATTGAAATAATTTAACTTCCCCTTTCCTATCAGGAGAGAAACCTCGTCCCTTTGTTAGGACTGGAGTATCCAGTGGCAAGAGCTGTGCTGTGATTGTGTCCATGCATATAGTGATAGACTTTATGGAGATCTGTGAAGATTCCAGTCAAGAGAAATACAGGAATATGATAGATAATGGAACAAAGCATGGACGTTTTACTCCTTTACTTGTTGAAGAATCCAGGTGTTACTCTGTTACTGTGAATTTCATCCTGACAAGAAATGGCTGGAGGTTTTTCGTTCATTTCTTTTTAAGGATGTATGCACCTTATTTTCCTTTTCCTTTGAGAGGTGGTTCCATAAGGATGAACAGGAAACAGGAAACAAGCTTGTAGGAGCTTCGGAATGAAAAGTTAGAAGATTTAACTATTTCTAAAAGATTTTCATATTTTAAAGAAGATCTGAAAATAGAGAGTCCTCTTTTGATATAAATAATACATGAACCCTGGAGAATGATTTTATGAAAATAGACCCTGAACACAAGGCAACAAGTATATACTCATGCACAGCTTTAACCTTCATTCAAATCATTAAGTCCCTAAACTGATGCATTATTATTTATTTTATTTATGAGTAATTTTATTCATTAATAAGCTTCACAGAGTATTACAGCAGAACCTTATGAGTAAAGTAAATTGAAGTCAGGATACAAGGCAAGATCAGAAAACAAACCCAGGTAGTACTTTTAGGGTCTGTTTTTGTCATGCCCTTATGCTGAAACAAAACAAATTACTGAACAAATTACTGAAAAATTGATGATGTTTTAAAATAATTTCAGAAAGAAATATGCACCAGCTTCTTCAACATGTATTTGTATTTGCTTAGCCTCATAATAGAAGTGAAGAGTGATGGTTTGAAGCAGGTTTGTATACATATACTTTGGTTTTCCCAGTTATTATCACTGTAAAATCTCCAGAATTTTTAGTATGAGAAAGTATCTAAAATCTTTTCAAGATCTCATTGCTATAGAAAGATTTTTTGGACCTGCATGACCAATGCTTTCAGCTTTTGCAAAGTCAAACTTACACATACACGCTCTAAATTTTCTAGTTCCTTCTAATCTTGGAGGAGACCTATAACATGTGAAGCAACTTTACTCAGTTGTACAATTGCCAAGCCACAGCTGCTGTATTTTTAAGTCTCTTTTAGTTATTTCTTTTTGATCAGGTTGTTTTTTGTTTTTTTTTTAAACAATCTGTGTCACAGCAATTGTGATATAATAACACTTAAGTAGGTGTGTTTTAAAATAGAAATGTTCTTTACATACATTTCATGCCTTACAAGTCAGTGACCCTTTCCCTGAGGAGGTTAACAGTCCAACTGGCAGTCTTAGCAAGCCAAAGGCAGCTCCTTCTTTATGTAATTTAGGAATGAAAGTTCCATGTCAGTCGGTGCTTCTATATTGATCTCTCACTCTCCTCTATATTGATCTCTCACTCTCCTTCCTTCTACTTCATTCTAAGTCTGCACCCGATCATAGGGGATGGAAGAATTTATTTTTAATAAACACAAGCCACCGTAACTTCTTCCTGGAGTAAGAAAGAAGTAAAACTCAGTGTCTCAAATCCTGAACAGAACTAATGAAGCTATCACTGAAATCAGCCTGGAATAATCAAAAAGAAGTAAATATTACTGATGTAGTTTTCATTTGGTCTGATTTATATATGAAGACAGGCATCATGAAGAAACATTCTGAAGGTGGAATGACTTATGGTGGATCAGGGGTGCCAAGTGTTGTTATGTTTCATGTAATTTTTATTTCTCAGTACTTGTTACGCTGGTGTTACTGTAATTTGATTTGCATGCCTGCCTTTATCTAGTAAAGAAAATATTTCTCACATCACTTTTGAATAAAGCACACACTCCAAAATATTTGTGGAAAGCTATATTTTCACTCTTTGCCAAATAGTCAGAATTTCAATAAAAAGTCTTAGTACTTGTTTATTGGAAAGAAAACATAGGTAGGTAAAAAGTATTTTCTGTTGAGTTTGTTTTTTTCTTTTCCAAATATAGCAAAAAGGTTTAAAGAAACTGCCACAGAGGACTTTTCTGAATATCAAAGAAAATCACTTGATTTGGTTTTGGTGTTATCTCTGTATTTTTTCTTTATGAGTACAGCAAAGTTGTAGGGATCCTTAATAATTTCAGATTCAGGATTTCTCATTTTTACCTCTGCTCTACTTTGTTAATCTTTTTATAGTATTGTCTGGTGTTATATGAAGATTCTATGCCCATTCTGTAAAAAACTACCAGCATTTCTAGCAATTATACTGTAGGACAGAAAAGGGAAAGGAAGTTTTGACTCAGTAATAGATGGGCTCTCTTTCAGTCCTGGTTTCCTTTTAGAGTGTACTTCAGATGTCTTGCTTTTGTTGTGCTGGGGTTTTTTGACAAAAGGTAGTTGATAATTAATGGTCTACATGCAGATCTTGCACTGACTTGGAATATTCACTCAGATGTGGAAACAAGGAAGTCTTCTTGGGTCTCACTGCATAACCACAGCCAGAGAAACAAGAAGACATGTACTAAAAGCTTCTCTTAGCAAGTTTTACCCAAAGCTGATGGGAAGTCCATGTGATTTGAATACATGATCCTGTTTTTGAAGTAGCAATGTTAGGAGAATGAGCATCATGGACATCACAGCAACCTACCTTGTGACTTTCAAAATAGACTGGGGGCTGTCTGCTTTCAGGGAGACTTCTCTTTAGTTTGACTTGACACCCTGGATTTCTGTGCTGTCAGAACACAGGAACGTAACACCATGAGAAAGGCTGTACAGGGTCAGACCAAATCTCACAGAGGTATCTGTCATTCCACCTCTGACTAGAGCCAAAAGCAAATGCCTGGGGTTGTAAAAGTATGATGTAAAAGCGTCTCAGATAATGATCTCTTTTCTTCTCTTGTTTGTTTCTCTTTCCTTATCTTTTTGCCAGCCAAAAATATCCATACAGAATGGTTTTCTTCTGGAAAATGTGATTTGACAGAATTGAGACACAGCATGGTGATGTGTTGATTTAGCAGAAGATTAGAGTGGAGAATAAACACACAGGCTTACAGGCTAAGCTGGAGTCCTACTGCTGCCCAGACCAAGATACAGAGAAGACAAGCTAAAACTCAATAAGGCAGCCTGAGGCAGAATGCACAAGACTTAGTCTTGCAAAAGAAACTGAACTCTTTGATCTTTTATCTTGAACTAGGCTATTTTTAAAGGGGTAGAAAATGGTTTTCTGGATAGCTTTGGTCTTTTGCCTCTGAATGGATGATATGTAACGATCTGTTCTCTCTCCTTCCACCTTAGCTTGGCACTGATACTTTTCTTTCTCCCACAGTGCAATCCCTAGAGCTTGTGTTCTACAAAGCAACAGCAATTCTTTTTATATACAGACTTATAAAGAAATATTTAATTGCAAGATTAGTCTGCTGTCTCACCTTTATTTACTCATGCAAGTGGTAATACAGAAGATGCTGGAGACAGGTGGTTGACTGAGAGAACCAGAGGGAAAAGCTCTGCTACTAGAGGTGAGATGCAGTTTTCCAGGATTGTGAGCTAATATTCCTTTGGACTTCAAGAGGGCAAAATCATGGCAAAAGGATAAAACAGTGAAAACGAATTAAAGAAAGTGGTATTACAGAAACTGGAAGTTCTGTAAACACTTAAAGCAATTAAACCACCATATGATTTCTTTCCTGGAAAATGTGAAATGATCAGGTAGTAGGAGTTAAAACCTTGTGCCAAAATTTAAATGTTTCATACTTCACTGGGAAACACAAATTGAAGAATCCCAGTCTAAACTCTTAGGACAGAATAAGGGGAATCAGATTGCTTCCTATTAAGGAAATTACTTCCTTCAACATGGAGCTTCCTAACTGGGACAAGCTTAAGGATCTAAGACCTCATCTTGAGAAGGAATCAAACATGTAGCAAAGATGTCTGGGCAAGATTTTAATGCATGAGAGTTTCTGAAGGTTTAGAATTTGTTCTTCTTCATGAGAATCCACTGCTGGTTCCCCAAGAGAAGTCACTTCAACAGTCAGTCAAGGTCAATTTATTATTTACTGAAGAAGAAAAAAGTACAAATTACAAAAGATGTTTTAACTTACCCAGTCTTCAAAACACTTCCAAAGTGGACATAAATGCTAGCACTTACAGTCCAAGAGAATCACTGACATATGATCACAAGGAAAAAGAATAAATGATAAAAAATTACATTATTGTGAATCTCATAAGAAACTCTAGAGAAAATCTAGAATGATAGTAGCATTAGACAAAGTAAGATTTGTGAAGGATCTTAAGAAATCACATAGTTTGGCCCTTTCCTCCATAGCCATACCTACAGTACCTACAAAAATATTCACAGGAAACCACTTTCACTAGTTACATCACAGAAAATTCACACTCAAGACAAACCACATATCTGACATAGTACCTTTTCAGATGTAAGAACCCTGGAAGGTACTTTGTAAGCTGTCTGGGAAAGCTGCAGCATGCTGGGGTGACATAGACACCTAAGTTTGGTAACCTGTCAAAACTACAAGAATAATGATATGATTGATTACTGCAGCTGAAAAATAGCCATCAAAGCCCAGACTGGAAAAACAGTGATCAGTTTTCCAGCCTTCCCAGCATCAAAAGACATTTTCTGTTGTTCAGTTAAAGGTAGTTAAGAAAAAAACTGTTAGAGAAGCAGAAAAAATCCCTCTGGAGATAAACAAGGGTCTAAGAACAGTCTAGGCCATTGATGTGAGAATGTCTCGACAACAGAGCATACAATGAACAGTTTCATTTATATAACTTGGAGTTTGAAAATTCTTTTCTCTCCATTGATCATGCATTGTATAAGGTGCCACTAGTCAGGTGATGATTAGAGCTGAGAAAGGTGTGTTATGATGTGCATTAGGAGAGAGTTAGGAAAGCTATTTGGTTTAGCATCTTCCCTCAGAATAAATATAAGGGCAATAATATTTTTTAAAGAATTAAGTAGGTGATGCAATAGGAGCTGTACCTGCTGACAAAGAAAAGTGAAGCTGAGTGATCAAAGAGATTTCAATAGCAGCTGAATAGTATATGATAGAGCTGTGGCTCTGAAAGAGAAGCAGCAGGTGAAATATTCAGTATTCAGAACATATCCAGAGGTAACATCAGAAATGACCGGAGAAACTGGAAGCCCTAGAGCAAAGCAGGGGATGTGGAAGACAGATAGGAGGGAGATGAATGGAGCTATGGGGAAGATTTGGAACATTGAGGGAAATGTGAGAGCAGTGGGTGGCCAAGATCACGAAGAACATGCTAAGTTATTGGGTGGTAGGAACAACTATGACAGAACTTTATGCTTCCTCAGTAGCATTATTCATTTAACAACTTTTTATGTTTTTATACTTGCAGGATAAAACAAACTTTAAAAGAACCACATCAGCATTGGAAGACAATAGAATCACAGGTCTCAAAATGCAAAGATAATATGTTTGGACAGATGTGACTGTAATGCTGTCAGCTGCTGGTGTTCCATATCAAGCCCTCGAATATTTTTTGTTTATTCTTCAAGCAAAAGCCCTCAGAGATAAGTGACTAGAGGCAAATATTAGCTTCCTTTTTTTTTTTTAAGGAGGATTCTGAGAAAATCTTGAAATTCTGCCCCAGATGTTCACTAACAGTTCAAAATACACACAGCAAATAAAACTAGCCTGCAACTGTTTATTTAAAATCTCAGATTTTTTTATGATCAACTCTGCTGAGACCAGAGCTATGATTTGTTAATATTTGACAATTAAATGCTGTAACTGAAGGCAGAAATTGGTCAATGGAGTCTTTTGCAAATTATGACTGTGAAAGGAAGGAATTAAATATCTTCATATTGAGATTGTGTTTCCAGAAAACGAACAGGCATTTTTTGTCAGTTCTGTTAAAAATCTGGGAATTTTTCAGTTTTATGTAAATCAGAGCCTCTTGATTGTCCCATTTCTGCTTCTGATATTTTAAACTCTCTTATTTTTCCTTTGCTTTCATACCTGTGCTGGATGACCTCGCTGATGCAGGAGCAGAATTACCTATGCTCTCTCAGGTGCAGCTGACTGATATTTGTTGCAGTCTGACAAATACTTACTGGCATCTAGTTACCAGCTAACAGCATTTTCTAGTTCTTTACTGATGATTAATTACATCCTATATCAGGAAAGATCACAATGTGCTGATAAAAGGAAGAAAGCAATTTCTTGTTGAAAGCTTTACTTTCTGCTATTAGATAGTTCCCTTATTGGTAGCATTTAATCAAAACAGAAGAGGGCAAATTGTGCTTGTTTGTGGTTTTGTTTTTTTTTACTCTAGAAAAAGTGCAAAGTTTCAAAAGTTTCAATTCAAACTTTTGAATTCCAGTCTGCTATTTTAGCCTATCACAAGGAAAGGAGAGATAATCATACTCTGCACATCAATCAAAACTCTTTGTTTTGTACGTCAGCCTCCACAACTTGTTTTAATGACCACATTTTCTATATTGTAGCTATGGGATAAACACTAATTAGCTGGTGTGCACAAAAGCTTTTGTCAGCTGAAAGGAATTGTCTGGATATCATGCCAAGCCAGCAAATAGAGAAATATATACTAAATGTGAAGACAAAAGTTTTAACTGGGTACCTTGGGGAAAAAAAAACAACAAAACAGAGCAGGTCAAGACATTCTCCAAGTGAGCTAGTTCACCGTAGTGTTCAGTGCTGCCAAACATAGACGTAAAAAAACCTTCTTAGAAGCTCAAGTATTATCAAGTTTGAAAGTTCTGGTGTTGTTCTGAATTTACAGTAAAGTATGGTATCCCTTTATGACATTACTTTGAAGTTGTTCCCCTTTTCTGTCTACCCTTGCTTTTATTCCTGATAATCCTGAGGCCATATCAGCAAATTTTCTTTTTCACAGATTTGAAACCTGCAGTCTAAATAGAAGCCGAGAGCTGTCCCAGAAGCTAAAGATTTCAGAATAAAAAAACACAACAAAATCAGGACAGCTTGCAAAAGTTGCAAGTCACGCAGTACAAAAACATGACCTGCAAAATTTGTATTGAAGAAGATGTATGACCTGGAAGATACATGGGCTTGACTTTCAGATGCTGTTATGAGCCTACGGTGCTGACAATTCAACTCATTTCTTTTTAATTGCATAAGGAGAAAATACAAAGAGGGTAAAAAAGGCGAGTAGGCTGTACAAGAATCTTCATACGTGTTGAGGTATTAGCAATGTATCAAACAGTGGAATAGGTTCTGAAATGACACTGTGTTAAATCACAACTCTTACCATTTCCCTACTTCTCCATAGCTGTGTCCCCTGTTTATATCACCTCTGCAAGAAGTGTTCACGATTTGGGGAAGTATCTGGCGAGGTGGCTTAGACCCCTGAGAATGGGAATGCTAGCAACACAAACTAATAGCCACTTATTATTGAGCAGGTTATTAACACATTCCATTTGGGGCATACACTTGTTCTTTATGCACTTTTTTTTTTTAATGAAGAAAGTTCTTTACTATAAAACATATATAAATTCTTTAGAGAAATTAGATTTCAGCAAAGAATTCAGTATTGAGTTGAAAAATTACTTTTGATAGGACTTTTTGACCTCAAACTGTCTGTAGAGGTGAACTATGCAACACGAGGTTTTATTTGTTCGTGAATTATCCCTCTGACAGAGCACTGTTAAAGATACGCTCAAGACCCTGCTACTCAAAGAAAAGGTTTAGTTAAGGTAGGAAAACTGCGATTGTTCTAAAATAACTTATCCAACGTAGTTTATTTTTTTATATATCCATAGGAGCTAAAATAACTCTAGCTGAAAGCTAAGCCTTTTTTGCCTTTATTCTGTTTCCTGACAGCAGTTTGCCGGTGAGTTTGTTTCTAAGCCAGAACCGAGAAAAACAAACATGTTACCGGCAAATGAGTGGCGTATGTATAGAATCGGCTGCAGGTTATCCAAGGACAGCTCTGGCCGGTAAAACTGAGGAGATATCTCACTGAACATCTGCCTACTAACGGGCACGGGCCGCACCCGGGCAAGGGGGCTCGGAGGAGAGGAGCAGGAGGAAGAGGAAGAGTGCGCGGCCCGCTCTGCCCTCCTCCCAGCCCGGCTGTGCCCGGCCGAGCACTGAGCGGCCGCGGCTCAGGGCTACCTGTGGCCTGTCCCCCCCCGGGCCGCCCCGCCC
>VWZY01000958.1:398459-444760 GCA_013399075.1 Chloroceryle aenea
GAGATGGAGAGAAGTGGAGAGATGGCGCGGCCCCTGACTAGGTGAAGAACATCCTCCTGTGGGGCGAGGGTGGCGTTTGTCTGCAAATTGAGGCTCACCCCACTGTTTGCAGAGAGCGAAGTAAACGGTTGATTAGCTTTATGGCCATAAAATCAGTGTGGTTCTGTGAATTACACTGCCTCAGTGCAGGTTCCTAAGTAGGTTTGTACATGAGTGGATGTAAGAACAGGATGGTGATGATGGATTAGACTCTTGAAAGGGAGCCTGGGTCAAATGACACTTCAGGATTTGCGGTAGCTGGCCTTCGTTTTGCATCAGCAGCCAGTTGTGCATGTGGTGGATTAGTTACAGCTCCTGCATGGCTCCTGCTCAGCCCAAGACTGCTGGTCCTGCGTGAGGATAATACAGTTGTTAGGATGGCCTTGGCTTGCTACTCAAAGTGCTGGCATATCAGGTTCTTGTCCAGCCAAATGTAGAAAGTGCCACTGGTAACTGCAGAAAATCCCGTGAGGACAGCTTGCTCACCTTGATTCTCTGAGTGTGCTTGCCAATACTTTTCCTACCAATACTGCCTCTCTTTACTAGTTTTTCATCTTTGTTTCCTCACTTTTAATGAAGAATTTCAAATTGAGGTGACAGCTGTATGCTTGTTTTGGGAGCTGGTAAGACCCTGGGACTGCTGCTCTGTGTAGGTGTGTGAGACTAGGCTGCCACCTGATTTTGAAGCCCAAGATCCTGACTCCAAGTAACTGGCTGGTGTCTGAGGTTATTGTACACTTATTTTAACCTGCTCATTTTCTGAATCTCCTGAACAAGCGTGTTTTCATTGCTTCCTTTGAAAGACTAACATGGTGTATCCTACAATGGCTCTTGCAAAGCTTGTCCTTCTATTCTGTCTATGTTTTTGCATTCTCAGTTTAATTGCTCTTGTTCTAGTTACGCTCAACTGGCATTACTATAAACCCTCTTCCATTGGTGTTTATGTAACCTAATGTTTGCACACTCTAACTCTTCTATTCATTTCTGATTAAATGGAAGTTTAAATCTTCTTTCAAGTCTTTCCAGCCCCAAACTCACTTTATTGCTCTTTGATCTTTTCTGCATGATAAAACTTAATTTGTGTATTTGGTTGCGCGACCTTTTTGTTAACTTGTGTCTGGTTCTTGAAAATGTTTGTTCTTCAGAGACAACTTCAGTTCTGCTGTTTGCCTTGTTTTGAGCAGAGGTTGATTTAGCTTCATCCAAAGTAGAGATTGATCTCTGAGGTTTGCATGTTTATTTTGAGGTAAATTAGTTAAATTCTAGGCTTCAGGATACAGTAATCTCTGGTCTTGCCATTCTACCTATTTTTCCATCTGTGCAATGGTTGGTGTCAGCAATTAAACAAGTAAGTAGTGGTTACTGTAGCCTGGCAGTGGTTTGGCTAATCTAGCAGTGCCAGTTTATTTTCTTAGGCAAGCAGGGATGTAGTGTGGTGTAGATATGAGAAATGTATAATGTAAACATTATTTCTGCTTGCTTCTGTTGCAACACTGTGAGCCTGATACTGTCATTTTTTCTTTCTTTTCCTGAACTTAAAACAACATTTTGAAACACATTACAGTGTTTGGGTTTTTTCTTTTTTTTTTTTTTTCTTTTTACAACTTAATTTTCAAGTGTCTGAAGTATTATGTTGTTGAAGAAGAAACAAGAAGTACAGTTGTACCCACTATGTAAGTGGATAAACTTTTCAATATCTTTAGCAATTTATTTCAGGATGTTGGTCTGCCAGTTTTGTAGACTGGTGTTCTTAACAAAAACAAACAAAACACCACCAACAAATTCAGCAGTAGTAATAAGAGAATTCCTCAACACCGTGTTTGAAATTAAACTGCAGCTAAAGTTGCTAAGACATGTATGCTGCAGCTGTCCTTTCCTGAGGCATCTGGATTTTCACTTTGTCTAGCGAAGTTTCTTCCTGTGTGTTTGAAATCAAAAATTGATTTCTTCCTGTATAAAGATAATCCAGCACGTTCTCTAATTTTTATTAGTTTTGTGGCATTTTAAAATTCAGGAACAAGTGTATTGGCATTGCAAAATACATTTGCAGTATTGCAGAATAGTAGAACCTGATCGTTTAAATGCTCAGAGAAGGTTAAACCTTCCCAATGACACTCGGGCAAACCCCTGTGCAAACAGATAAGGCTGGGCCTGAGGGTCAACAAACTCTTGCTTTGTCAGATCTGTTAAGTTAGCAAGTTGCAGAGAAGATTCTGTTAAAAACTCTGGTCTGCCATTTGCTGTATTCTCTTGAACATATATGTAAATTATGTCTAATTTGATAAATTTACAGTAGCTTCTGGCTGAGGTCCTTGTCAGAGGGTCCTAGCTGGAAACCACAAGTACTTGAGAGCTGCAGGTAGTCCAGCTTGCAGAATAGAGTGGAGGGAAGAGCCACTAAATAGTTTGCATTATATTTCAACTCATATAGGCTTTAGGTCTCAGTCCCAATCCTTCACAGAGGTAAGTGGGTTTGAGGAACCCACTTACACCTGTACCCTGAGGTCAGCCAGGAATAGGACTGCTGTTGACAAGCCCTGTGGCTAAATAGGCAGCTATGTTCCCAGCTTCAGAACAGTTAAAATAGGAAAGGCTTCTCTTTTTCATTCATATTAAGACTAGTGTATCTAGCAGTATTCCATTTCTCTTCTGATTTATGCATTCAGTATTCTTGCAGGTATCTGACTGGGAAATCTAACATCTGTGTTAGAGGAGGTGAGGGAACCTGATGGTAAACTCGACCACTGCCTGATTATTTTTAATTATTTTTTTTCTCCTATCTAAACTTTATGGAAGTGGTTTCCTTAGCTGACTAATGAAGGCAAGCAACCCTAACTAAAGCTTCAGGAGAGTTCCTCCATAATACGTGGTGGTGGAAGATAATTCTGTTTAGTATTCAAAGCTTGCACGTCACTTAAGTGGCAGCCACGGTGTCATGGTAGGAGCTCGGGTGGCACCACCTCTGCACTCATCTGGCAAAATGCTAGAGCTGCAATGGGGAACTCAGTCATTTTATCTTCTTCAAACCCCACAAGCAATCACCATCAGCAAAGCTTGGTAGGCCTGAGGAAGAGGAAAGGAATGGAAGTCCTTAAACAGACATAGCTGTGGTAGCTTCAGCATTGCTGAAAATATTTGGCAGATTGGTAACAAAAGCATACAGATAATAAATGCTCTCAAGTCTTTCACACAATTGTCTTCACATATGGAGATAGCATTTAATTCTAGTTGATACCCAATTAAATACCAGTGGAGGTATTTTGGGTGAGTCAGCTGATAAAATTATCATTGACTGTACGTCACTTCTTAAATATTTTCCTACAATATATGGTCTGTTTGCTTCTCTAAAGACTATTTAGTTTAACTCTGTCCTTGAATTACTTGTTCTCAAAATGGAGAATCTAGAGTTGTAGATGGCATCCTCTTCCATACACCTCTCCCAGGGGAAGAAGCTGGTGCTCCCACTCATTCCCATCAGCTTCCTTGTTGCTTCCTGTCAGAGTCACTGGATGAAGTGAGTCCTCTTGCAGATCTTCTCAACAGATCAGTGAGGAAGGGAATTGCAGTCCTTCCTGTGAATTTGGACCTGCAGCCTTGGGTAGCTGCTGAAGCTGTGTTGTTGAAGACTCGAGTGTTTTACAGGGGAAAATAATGGGTTGCCTACAAAAGGATATTGTTGGTTGTATGGGAAAAGCTGTGGTGTTTTATGAGGGCCATTTGTTTGTAAGTAAATGTAACTGGTATCTTGGGCTGAAATTTAATCTTGGAAAAGAAAAAAGAAAAATAGCTGTTGTTGCCTTGCAGAAATCTTAGGAGGATGGATGTGAGTCTCCATTTCATACAAAGTGGGGTAACAAATCCAGTTCATTCTATGAAGTAAATAATAAAAAAAAAAAAACCACACAACCAGAAACAGACCTGGAAACTATGCTATATATCAATACAGGGATGTTGTCAATGCTTGTAACTATCTGAATGGCAGGTGTCAAGAGAATGGGTCCAGACTCTCTTCAGTGGTGTCCAGCAACAGGACGAGGGGCAATGGGCACAACTGGAACACAAAGTTTCATCTGAGCATGAGGAAAATCTTATTTCCCGTGAGGGTGACAGAGCTCGGGAACAGGCTGCCCAGGGAGGCTGTGGAGTCTCCTTCTTTGGAGATATTCGAAACTCACCTTGATATGATGCTGTGAAACCTGCTCTAGGTGAACCTGCCTTAGCAGGAGCTGGACCAAATGATCTCCAGAAGTCCATTCCAATCCCTACCATACTGTGACTCTGAACAGGGATGCGCGGTGCAGCACTGGGCTGTAACATTTGCCTCTCCTCTTCAGCATCCTCCAGCTTTTCTACTGTGGCTCTTTGGGATGGGACGTGGCCTTGTTATGTCTTCTGTACCCTGGTCCCTTTGGGTTCAGCTGATGGGGCCATGAGTTGTATCACCCTCACTGCAGTAGATAGTTATGGTGTTTGCAGATCTCTAATTGTGGAGTAAGAAAGCTCAGGTGAAAAAATGATGTTAAATCTGCCAAAGGTGGTAGGGATTAAGGATGTGCTGGTGTGTGAAGTGTCTTTTCATACTGCCTAGCTGTTGAGCAAGTGGTTCACAACTGGGGTTGTGCTCTGCCTGTGGTAGCAGAGGTGGCACTTCCCCTTTCTCCCTGATTGCTTGTGCTGTAGTGAGCAAGGGGAGCTTGGAGAAGAAGATTTTACCAGCTTTGCTTGAATAAGATAAATGTTGTTTCTGGACTGCATGTTTTGTTTATTTAGGGAATTGAAGGTGCAGTGAATAGGACTGTTTACCACATTGCTCTGAATCTGAAGTGACCCAAAAAAGCTTGAAATTTTTTTGTTTTGAGATTTTGCTGCATACTATGCACTTTTTTCTTTCCTTAGATGCTGAATTCTTCAAATTTAGAAACAAAAAGCCATCCTGCATGAAGAATGCTGGATGATCCATCATGTCTTCAGCTGCAGAGTTTGGTACCTGGTCTCTCTGCAGGTGGTCAGGCTTGTTAGAACTTTGTTTCAAAATTCCTGAGGGGTCCTTTCGGAGCACATGGCTCAACCCAGAACCACTGAAGTGAAGGTGCTTGCTGCTTGCAGGGGCGAGCTGTGTGTCAGAGTGGAGGGTGAAAAGGTATTTCCTGCCTGTGGTGCTCACCATGCCAGTGCTTCCTAGGAGGATGAGGTATTTGTCAATGAAGACCGAGTAGGGCATTTGTCCTGGAGCTGTTAATCAAAATGAAAGAGCCTAGAGTTGAGAGGAGACCATGGGTGCCAGGAGATTTGGGATACCTACAGATTAAAACCAACTCTGGCCTTTTTATTGATTCTTTGCTGGTACCCACTTTGTTATTAACATCACACCAGTAGAAATATTTTCACAGTAAGTTGTAGGTCTTGTATTAAAAGACTTTGCCAGCTTCATTCCCCAAGGTAAGAGGTCAAACGCCCCTCTGCTTAGTGCTTTCCATTGGCTGGGTTTCAATGAATTGCACATTCAGCATGTGGATTTTTTTATCACTTCTGAGATATTGATTCTTCTTTCACATTGTATGGACTTGAGACCTTAAATTTTGGACTCTTCTCTCGTTATTAAAAGTGTCTGAAATACACATCTACTTTATTGGCACGTAAATTGCTCAAGAAATCTTACTACTTGTAAGCGTGGCTAGAAATTTATTTTAATTATTTTAAAAGGTATACAGAGGCCTTTTAAGTGCATGATTTGAACAGTATCCTGGTTACAGATTTACATTATTTATAATGTTAGTCTGACTGCATATTTATTCCTCTGCTTCCCCACAATTGTGTTGGGTTTTTGTGTGTGTTTGTTTTTTTTTAATTTTCTTTTTGTAGTTAGGATGTACAAATCTAAACTACCCATTGCTGCAAGCTCTCTTGGGAGTGTATAAATCTAGTTCAGAAGGAGCTCAGCCTGGTGTTACTCCTGATTTTGTGTTTTGCTAAATGGATGCTTTAGCCATTGAAATGTTATTTCTAAGGCAAGTGAGTTTTGAGCCTTATCCTTAATTCATAGTAATTAGTCTATCCAAGTTTCTACTTTGAAATTGAACTCTCAAATCAGCCTTTGCAAGATGAAGGCAGATAAACTTGTTTGTTTGTGGGTTTTTTTAATGACCTGTCTTGTGTATCTTTCTCAGAGCCTTGTGCTTATGAATTTCAACCAACTGGCTCAAAGTTAATTACTTCCGTGGGCTATTAATTTCTATAATTTGCACTTTAAAACAGAATTGTGTTGTCAGGGCTTTTAATGTACAGGCTCTGTTGACTCTTCTTGAACAAGAAGTTTATTTAAACTGTTACCAAATAGTTGAATTTGATTAAATTGCATAAAACAAACAGAGCTTGTAATCTCGAGGCAATAGCTTGTTCTTTTGTCCATCCTCTGTGTCCTCGTTATGTGAAAGTGTTTAAATAACCCCCAAACTGTTAATTAGGTCATGATATAGATGGTCTAAGTGGAATTTAGTAGTAATGTTTATAACTGTCACAAAGTTTGATTGCTGTTAGTGTCGTGCTGTGTAATAGATACTTGAGGTGCAATAGTTCAGATATCTGATGCTATAGTTTATAGTTTCTTACTGTTTACCTGTTTATAACTGAACCTGTTTATAACTGAATCTGTTACAAAAAAAGGGGAAGAGTGTGCAAAAATACCCAAACCCCCAACCCCCTCTTAAAATAAATAAATAAAAAACTTCAAAACAAGAGCACCCAAAAAACCCCGCACTGTGGTTAGTCCATTGTGGTTAGTCCAGGCTACATCTGATGATATCCTTGATGATATGACTGGTTATCTCTGATATGACAGGTGCCATAGAGCTTTTCCAGGTGGTGGTGTTCTTCTTCGAGCTATTCCAAAGGTGTGGTATGTGACAACACATTATTAAGCAGGTCTGTGTAAGTGCCAAGTCAAGTGATTATATTTTTTTCAGTTTTCATAAGAATAACCATGAATCTGTGATGATGTTTGAAGCTGCATCCATCAGCTGGTGGGTAGATGCTTTCCTTGGAGCTGAAACTTTGTATTCAGAAGCAATGACAGGCTTTTCAATGTATCTGTTTATTTGGTTTTGCTTATTCTTCTGGGAAGTGGAACTCTGATATTCCAACACCAGAGCTGATTTTGGTAGAGCTAATTAAGCCTCACCAGTTCTTCCTACTGTGCAATATGCTTAGTGTCTTGCTGAACTTGCCTCAGGTTGACTGAAACCTTTTCAACTCCAAAAAGGAAGACAAACTAAGAACATTCTTTGATCAAAACATTTTTCTCTGAACATCTCTACTCTTTTGATTAAGAACTTGGACAGGGAAGTAACAATTTCATAACCAAAAAAAAAAAAGGTATCTTTGTGCTATGATGAAAGACTCAAAAACTTCCTGGATTAGCACTGACGTATCTGCAGATGACTGTCCCTGACCACCTCTATCCTTCCAGAGGTCCTAGTGTTTGCTAGATGGTTTGCTCTCTTTTGGCCTTAAGAAATCCTGCTAGTAGCTTTCTTAGCCAAAAAAATGCATTCAGGTAATGAGAAAAATAAAGACAGCATCTTTTTATACCTTGTTTGGGACTGCTGAGGAGATGAACAGGGGAGCTAAAAGCATGGACTTGTCTAATTTGATGGTAATCTAATGTTTGCATATCATTAAGATGTTTTTAAGCAGTAAATTTCTTTCTGTGTTTAGTAGCTACAGAAAGCTAATGACTCTTGCACAGCACCTTGAAAGCTGTTAAATGAAAGTTGTTTGAACTGTGTGTGACTAGAACAAGCCTTCGTGATGAAGGACCCATCAGAGAAATTTTACCCACATCTGGCCCATTTGGATGGTTTCCAGCTAGAAGTTTTTATTTATTTGTGTCATGGGTAAAGATGCAATCCTTTAAATGAGGGCCCAAAGTATTTTAATAATTAAGACTAACTCAGTAGTGCATGGGTTTGAAAGGTGATTGCCTCATTATTTAGGAAATCTCTGTTTCTTGTACATTGTGCATGGATTCAGGGAAAAACGAAGGTTAATCTGCTGGGTTTGTGTAAAATTTGGAGTAACAGGTGTGAAAACTTAGTGTGGTTCAACAGTAAATTTCTCTTGGCTTGAGCGTAGAATTGAAAAGGCATCCACATCCAATTGATTTGTTTTACTTTTCCTGTCTATAAGCTCTATTTAATTTTTGAAATCTATGATGTGAGCAGTGATTGGTGCCAGAGTGTGCCTCAATCTGTGGAAGAATAAAATAACCCTTAGATACTATCATAAGGAACCAAAGTATGCCAGCACAGTTAGAGCAAATAGAACAAGTGACACAAGGTGAGAGCTGATTCATGGTGAGCTGCTGATGAGCAGCCTCTTGGCTTTTCTCTGAGATATTCTTGTCTTAAAAAATACTTTACTTGGACATCACAGTGTAAATTTTAACCAGTTTTTGGGATTTGGCTTGATATTTCTCTCTTAGAAAATGCAGTAAGTTTCTCCAATTTAGTAATCTCTTAATTACCACAGGAAAATAGCTGCCCTTTTTAAGGAGGTATTTTGATGCAGGTAGTACTTAATGTTCTAAAGTTGGCTGTGTTGTTTCTGTACTTATCCAAGTTCTTTAAATAGCTGTCTCCTTGGAGATGGCAAGGACACAGAATATACAAACTAAATCCAAAAAAAAGTAACAAATTTAATAACAATGTGAGCTGTGTGTGTGCTGTAGCCACCATTACATGTTGGTTGGTGCTGACCTTATGAAGACCATACTTAGGCTGAAGTAAATTTTAGACTACTTTCTACTGAAATAGGCTTTGTATGAAGGGGACAGTTATCCAGATTGTTGTAAAAAAAATAATCTTACTCTGAATAGGGATAAATCCATCAAACTCTGTTAAAGCTTTATGGTTTTTTCCTTGAATAATGCTTTTCTGGTAATTTCAGTGTTTAAATGGTCATCTCTTGCTCTTTCAGTGTAGAAATTGGTGAAAGTGTGAGAGGAGAAGATGTGTATATCATCCAGAGTGGCTGTGGAGAAATAAATGACAACTTAATGGAACTGCTCATCATGATCAATGCTTGCAAGATTGCATCATCCTCCCGAGTGACTGCTGTAATCCCCTGTTTTCCATATGCCAGGCAAGATAAGAAAGACAAGGTAGGTAAGAACTGTGTCATTTTTGAAGGTCTCTTTTAGCTTGTTCATTTGAATGTTTTTGGAGATGAAATGTATTTTGAGAAACATGTAAGAGACTTGAATGATTTGCTTTTTTTGGTGAAATGTTACATATCTATTGGTGAAAGAATAAATTAATTTTTGCTTGTGTTTTGATACTGGACAGACTTTCAGTTGGGAAAACCAGGTATGTCCTATGGTGTGGTATATTGCAGAGTACTCTGCTAGCAAGCTTCACCTAAGGGGCTCCTTCAAGCATGGCCTTGGTCTTTTTTAACCTCTAAATATGAAGAGAGTATACCCTGTTGAATATTTTAATTGCATGGAATTAAATCCTTCAGTTGAAGTGCTGTAACCATTATGTAGCGGGGTTTTATCTTATGTGGTTAAACAAGAGAGCCAAATGGAAGGGACTGGTTAAATCTGAAATGCATAAGAGTAATTAATAAACATTATTTTATGCTCCAAGGCAGATAAACCACTTTTTTACATCTCTAATAATTAATGTTGTTGATGCAGACCAAAAATTGTATGGAAAGCCCATAAATATGCTTCTGATCTCGGTACCCTTCTCCTGAATTTGGTCTCCCAGCACTGGTGAATACACCAGTTCAGCCACGTTGGTAACACAGTAACAAACTCTGTCAAGTAAATTTGTTGGGTGTTTTAGATTTGGGTTGTCTTTTTTTTTTGTGTGTGTGTGTGGTTTGTTTGTGGTTTTGTTTTTTTTAATAAATACAGAATTAAACTTTCCTATCTCTGCTATGTATACAAAAAACCCACCCCTCTAATACATTATGTGAATGTTACTTTTATCTCAACTCACTTAAAAAAAGCTTGACGAGAATAGGTGTACATTTGCCTTTTCAGATCAGATCACAAGGGTTGTCTTTGTGGAAGATTGACACTTTCCAAATCTTCCCATAAATGATCTGCCCCCTCCATTTCAGTTCAAGCATCAAGCAAACCATTCTGAAAGCATTCTGTAGCTCTTTACATTCTTTTATATGAACAGAACATGACTGAGAAGTAATGCAGAGGTTAAAACTAATAGCAGATATTACAAAATATGTAATGTCTGAGAACAGAACTGAACACAGAAAAGATTTTAAGCATACCTGCTCTGAGTGCAGGCTGTCTAACACCATAGTAGTATCATCAAGACCCGCTTACTACACTTCCAAACCCAGAATTCAACAGATAGTAACTCCCTATTCTTTGTCTACATCTTTTGGAGTTGAATTTTGCTGTGTTTTGTATTGAATAGTGCTCTCCCTCGATCAGGTTTGCTGAAATACTACTTTTGATAAAAAGAATGTGAAAGAGAAGTAATAAACATTTTCTTTAGGGAAAGAAAGCATCTCACTGTATTTTGACATAATGTAGTATCCCAGCATGCCACCCAGGAACACTTTGTCTTTGGAAATGCCATCTGAAGATGACTAGCCTAGGAAGGTGACTCAGATTAACAGAGCTGTTGACCATTGTTCCAGACTGTTCTCTGGGTGTCACTGGGTTCTCCTGCAATTCTAGGCAAACGATTTCTATTTTTTTTAACCTCTGTTTTGCAATTGAGAAAATGTTTGCAATCTTTGGAAATTAACCTTGATAGTTGACCTCCATGTTGCAAAATAAGCTATAATATAGCTGTCAACATTGAGCAGCTTATTGACAGGGAGATCTTTCCTCTTGCTGTTAGATTGCATCACATCACTTGGTCTTTGACCCATGTTGAGTGCAGAAGCTTTATATGCTGCCTGAAGTGTCAGTAAAGTGCCAGCCATTTTCTTCCTATGGTTATACACAGCTTTTTGTCTCTGAAGATCCTGCTGTAGTTTTCTTGGCTATGAACTGAAGCAGTATAATCTTCACTAGCTGGGTGCTGTTTTCTGCTCTGAATTTAAGTTGTTGACTTTAATCAGTAAAGAACTAAGTAGACAGAGTCCTTGCTGCTTGAAATACCCCTGTATTGTTCATGCCTCTGCAGTTACAATCACTGAGTTATGAAAGTGCTCTTCATTTATTTATTTAAGAAAAGAGCTTTGCTGTAAAAACCAATATTCTGAACAAAGCTTCTGTAGAAACTTCAGCATCAAACCTGGTCTAGCTTTAAATGAGAGAGGTTTGAGAAGGAAAAAAAGCATGCTGAGAATCACAAAAAAGTTGGCAAATTTAATTTATTTTCTATGGAGCATTGCCATTAACTAGAATACTTGTGATACACAAGCTAGCTCAGGTGTAGCTGTGCTTTAGCCATAGTTGCATTCATGCATCCTCTCGTTATGTTAACCTTCCAAGACGTGGACAGGACATGTTTATGTAGGATGCTTCAGAGATGCCTTTCAGATAAGTTAGTGACAGGTGAGTTTGGTGTTCTACAGCTCATGTAACTTTGTTTTTTTGATTTGTAGAAGGGGTCCGTGGAACGTTGGGTAGGTATCCTTTTCTCTTTTTTTTTTTTTAATCTAACCTGTGCATTTCTATTAATATGGCCTTAAAGGGTGAAACTTACTGGGTTACATGATGTATAACTGGGAACATTTTCTGTTTCACTTCTTGATTTCAGTTGTGTTTCACCTAGGCCATGACAGCAGTCCTGGGGAATCATTTGCTGCTAGAAGACTTCTAGCTTCTAGTTACAAATTTGTCTGGACATTCAAGATAAGATAATGGCTGACAACTTCTGAAGCTTCAAAGCATATGTCATTTTGGAAATGATAAATTTAAGGAATATATTAGTGAGCAATCAGTATCCATACACTTCACAACTGGCTTTCTTGGAAGTGGAAGTTCCAGTTATATATGTTCGGGTTTTCTTTTTTTTTCTTGTGTTTGCTTTTTGTTGTTTTTTTTTTTTGTTCAATATTCATGTGATATATTTATATCACATATATTTATATCACATATAAATATCATGTGATATGGAGCAAGACAACTTAAGATGCTTAAAGGCAACAGAGCTTTAATTGATAGACAGCTTCTACTTTCACTGTGTGTCTGTTGTGTAGATACACTTGTGAGGTTGCTTATATTAGCTCTGTGGATTCCTCTCTGCCCCTGGTAATTTTAAGAATTGTGAGTAAATTTGTAATACATCACAAAGGAAGAAATTGTTTATCTAACTTGGAACAAGGAAGCGGAGATTTTGCCTAGGAACTAAAAACTCAGTGATTTTTGTTGTTGTTGTTTCTGTATATAATGTAACATTGCATTTCACACTAATAATTCTGAAACTAATCTCAAATCGTGTCAAATGGAATAATGAATACTGTGAATCTCTGTGTTCTTGCCTCTCTGATCAGAAGCAAACCTTACAAACTCCAAGATAAAGAAAAATCTTGAGTTCTCATCTAGCTTTGTCATCCAAGTTTCTGAGTAAGGAGGCCAGGTTATCTGAGGTTCCCATGAATATGCATCATCTTGATTTTAAAATAACATTCAATTTGGACCATGCTGTAGCACAAAACATATTTTCTATGCAAGCAATCAGACCTTAAATCTTTTTGAACATGTTGTGTTTTAATGCATAATTTGGTGTAAATGAAACTGTCAGCTGCAAGCTTCATCTCTCTTAAGATCTCTCCTCTTAGCCCATTCTTGAGGAACAGGTACTTGTGATTTGCTTTCTTTCCTGCCAAGACCCTCTGTAGGCAATCTGTGATGTGTGCATGTATGATAAAACAAGTTACCTAGTGGTAACTTCAAGTTTTTCCTTCTGGGAAGGCAGCCTTCAAGGCCAGCAGCTGAAAGAAGTACCAACGGTAATGTATCCATTAGTATTTGATGCAGGAAAGTGTTTAGGTATTTTTTGTGATGGTGATACTCATGATATTGGTTCAGGAGACAATCTAAGTGGTGTTCACACTGAACAGAAATGGAAAAATATAAAAGCAGAATTCAGTATGCTGGATGGAGTGGAAATGGCAAACCATGTTCTGGGAAGGATGTAATTTGCCTTTATCAGCTAGCCTGAAGTAGTTAGTTGTTTCTGCCAGGGCCTTATCTGGCTGCTATGGACAAGTCCCAGTGTGCAGCACAAGGGAAGTTGTGGAAGTGTATAGCCTGGGAAGAATGGATGGGACAAGAAGAGGAGCAAACCTCTGGTTTCAGCATCACCTGTTAGTCGAGGTTAACGGTAACATCAAACCAGATCTCTGGGGAGAGCTGGTAATAGAACGTTGTGATAAAAGAGTAGAAATTAAATCTTGTGTTATTATATGTTGTTAGAGATTTAATAATATTTCGAAGGCCAGCTTAAATATGTCAGTTTGTACTGCTAAGATACTGAAGTGATGAGGAATATGAATGGCACGAACCAAAACTTTACTACTAATATTAGAAATATCCAGAAAACTGTAGCTGACTTGGATCTTCCAGAACTGAACTTAAATGAGGAGCAGCATAGTCCTCAGTAACTGGATAAACATCTGTGCTGAAGTACTAAGGATAGCAAACTCTTCTGGGAACTTTATGCATCTGAACTGCAGAGTCCTAGGGTACTGTTAGTGTTTATCTTCTGTGTATCCTACCCAGACCAAATGGTGGTGATGTTCTCTGAAACAAAACTCAAAAAGGAGTGGTTTTCAAACTAAAAAAATTCTATAATGGTGATGATAAACTTGATTCAGCCATAAAAAATGCACAGTCTCAATTTTTCTAGATATATGTTGGCAATCTGCAAGTTAAAACAGAAATGTTGAGTTTCCACCTAAATTAGCAAAAGTTTTGAGGAAAACACTGGCTCCTTGCTAAGACACAGAGAAAAGCATCTGGGTTAAATTGGCAGCAGTTAATCTTATTTTAGGTTATGCATCAATGAAAGGAGAGCAGAGATACTCCATAATTGTGCTTATGGGGTGGGTGGAGAGACTGTTTGATAAAGAGATGCAGCAGGAGAGAATACTGTGTCAGCAAAAAGTGGAGTGAGACAGTGAGATGGAACCTCTAAATAGCAGTTCTGTGTTCATGCTAATGTTATTTCCAGCTATTAGCCTTATTTAAAGACTGGCAAAAAGAAAACAGGAGGCTTTGTTTGGTATTTCTGGTTTGGGAAAAAAGGTATCTGGAACACCATAGCTGTTTTTTCAGAGCTTAAAAAAAAATCTGAAACATTTTTTTTGAGTTACAAAAAAACAGCCAAACAAAAATGAGGCATCCTTCAGTCAGGAGTTTACATCTTCTCTTTTTATGTTCCTGTTTGTTCTGCATCCTAATCACTTTAAAAAAGCTCTTGAAATTGGCATTAATTTTGCTAAATAGATTTTTCTTTTCATTTGTTCTTTCCACTTCCGTGGGTTTTGGGTTGTGGGGTTTTTTTTGTCGTCCCCTTCCTCCTTTTGGGAATTCTAGAATGAATTGCATCCAACAATTAAGCCTGTATTGGCCAAAAAAAATAAATAAACAGGCCAGTGTGAGAAACCCCTGCCAACATGGATTTGTTACAAGCCCAACTGTATCATGAAGAAATACGTGATAGTAACTTTTTTTACAAGAGGGTCTTTCAGAAAGTGGATTCAGTCAGCCTTCAGTCTTTGTTTATGACATTTTTTTTTAGAACAGGAAAGTTGCTTGAGGGTTGAATGTTAATGTAGGGTAGGGGCTTGGAGGAATTGAGATAGTCTGTCTTTCTGCTATAGGATAGCTAGCTGAAAATAGAAGAATTGGAAAATTATATCCCCAATTTGTTCATCTAATTACAGCAAAGTCTTTTAGGCAGATTGTGCAAACTGATTTAGATATTCCTTAATGTTTTGCTGAGTTTCACAACCCTAGTAGCAAGATTACCTATTGACAGGCTAGTTGGCTAAAGTTCTGGAGTTTCTTGTATCTAGATTCCACGTATTCTAAAGGGAGGGGGGAAAAAAAATAGCTAATTTTATGACTCCTTGCATTTAGTAGAAATTTGTTTGTTGTTTGTTTTTTTTTTTTGTAATTTAAACACTTGTGCTTTTTCCCTCAGAGTCGTGCTCCAATCTCTGCAAAGCTTGTTGCCAACATGCTGTCCGTTGCAGGAGCTGACCACATCATCACCATGGACTTGCATGCTTCTCAAATCCAGGTAAGCAGCAATTCTTAGTAACTGGGGCTAGAACCTCTGCTGATTTAACATGGAAAAACTAGTATTAGATCTCTGAGGTTGTTTCTCATTATTTTGTGAAAGGCTATGTAGAGAACTGTAATTCTCAGGTTCAGGGGAAGTCTTACTACCTGCTTCTAATTAAATTCTAGCTTTGAGGGAGACCAGCCTTGATATTACAGGGTGATTTTGCAGACGCTTTGAACACTTGTGCATTGAAGTCTTCAGTAGAATTTATCAAGTTTAGTGTAAGAGCTCTCAGAACACTTCTTTCTAGAAAATATCTTTTCTCCCAGTTCTGGGGTTCTGGTTAACCAGAACTTCCTATTATGATAGATGGTTGTCAGTCAAATAAAATCAGTTTCATTTGTGGTCTAACACAGATTCCATTTCTAACAAATATTCTACTGCTGCTGCTCAAGTAATACTAACTTAATTTTTCCCTACATTGAAATAATATTGTTTATGTCAAGCAGCTGAAATTCATGGAAATTATTACTCACTGGATTATCTTTTGAGTTTTCACAAGCATGAATTTACTTGGGTGCCTGAAGGTGGTGATCTTTTCTGATTTTTATATCTTTTGAGAACAGCTGTTCTTCATTTCACTATTCTTGGGTGAGATTGTGAGACCTTAATATTTGTCTAACATCTGCTGAATTTGGTAGTAATATCAGAGGGCAGAATTAAGCCAAAGGCTTGGTTCTTTCCCTGTGTTTTCATTCCTTGTAAGACACATATTTATGAAACTTTTCTCTTTTGGACTAGGGTTTCTTTGACATTCCTGTAGATAACCTGTATGCAGAACCTGCAGTGCTGCAGTGGATTAAAGAGAATATTTTGGAGTGGAGAAACTGTATCATAGTCTCACCTGATGCAGGTGGTGCAAAAAGGTACTCTACAAGCCTCAAACTATTGCTTTTCCATGTTATTAGTGGTTAGTGAACTAGTTTGTCTAGTCTTTTTCTTCTTTGAACTGTGCAAAATATAGGGTACATCAGTGATGAACCCAACTGCATTGTAAAAACTGAACAACTAGTTCTTCCAATGTCATTTTTGCTTGGAAACATCCAAGAGCTTTCTGTACTCTAAAGAAAATCTTTTTCTCTCTCCCTGGATATGGCTTCGTTAGCTGAATCCCTCTGCAGGAGGGAAGAGATTTTTCCTGCTGCTTGCTTCTTTAGTCCAGTTGCTGCACCTCTTCCTGTTTCGCTTTGGAATTGCCTAAGTTTCCCTCCTCTGTCAAAACATATGGTTTATCCCCACTGTACCTGCTGGCATTTAGGTAAGAGCTTGCTTCAGTTGTGTTCCTTTTTTTCCTTTGTTACTGCATTCAGGCTTTAAACCTATTGACCCCAAGTTGTGCACTGTCAATACTAGAAAAAGGGAGGGAAGTTTTGTTTTGAGTGGCAAAAGCTGAAAATAGAAAAGTTAGCTCAGTGCAGCATCTCTTCTTTTGCAGCATGTGCTCATCAGTTAGCAGACTGCCTTTTATTTGGCATCTGTTGAACATAAACTAATGCAAAGGCTGAGAGGCATGCTAGCTGCTGGGGTGATAAAGCAATGCCAAAGAGGCAAAATTCTCAAGTTTTTCTTGGTTCTGCTGCTGCTACAAAACCAAAGGGGAACAAAGACAAAACTAAGAATCCTGCAAGCCCATAGTAATGAAAATGGTTGGAATGTAGTATGGGGAAAAATGTGAAATACTGTCATCATTGAATTTCTAATTGAAGTCCTTGGGTCTGTTGTGAGTGTTCACATTGTAATAATTAATAGGGAAAGAAGACTGATTAGAACTCTGTTCTTGTTTAGACTAATCAAGTTAAGCTGTGAAGGATATAAACTTTGGAAAGCATTCTAAAATTCAGATGACTTGGTCAAATTTCTTTGTTCCTTATCTGAATACTGTTGTTTTCATCATTGTTTTTTGTCTATGGGGCTTTGTTTTTAAGAAAATGCAGCCTTTGCTTTGAATTGCCATAACAAATATTTGTACGACATACAAATTGTCATCAATTTTTCTGCTGATCACTCTCACTGTATTTAAAATAAAAAAAAATAAGCCTATCTTTGGTACATTTCTGCTGTAATGCACCCAGGCAGTTCCTGGTAGGGGGAGATGTTGCTTTGAATAAATACACAGCTTCTCCTTCACTTCCCATCACAAATGGAAAGGCCAAACCACTTTCTTTAAAGCATGTAGACCTTCAAAATAGTACTTGAGTTAAAGAAAAGTAAATACAATATGAAGAAAATTTGTTTTAATACTTAAATCTGTAAGGAAACTTTAAAAAGATTTATTGCACTCATTTACAATATCAATCCTCTCTTGTTTCTTTTTGCTTGTTTTTCACAGCTCATTAAATTTTATGGTTGAAATAAAGCTACTGATATCTTAATACTTCTGACCTATTGAGACATACTGTTGTTCACAAAAAAAGTCAAAACATTTGGCTTTTTTTATCCCCCAGTTGTTGAACTACCAATATCCTGTTTAAGCAAAAAAGAAACAAAACTATTCTGTGCATATTAAAAAACTTGTTAACAAAATTCTAAAAGAAATGCTGAAAAGACAGGCTTCAAGGCATAGAAAAAGTATAGTATTCTTCATTCCTGTGTGTGTGGATGTGTATCTATATATCTACATCAGCTCTGATACCTGTGTGTAAACACACACCCCATAAAAGCAATTACAAGTCTGTAACAAATGCAGTTTGTTCTTGGAGGTTTGTCTGGCCACCAGAGGTCACTGAATAGTTTTAAAGTCCTTTCTCAAGCTGATGTGTTGCTAAGGGAATTACTAATGAAGTAAGCGACTTGATTACTAGTCAAGTCCTGCTAAAAGAATTATTAATCTATTAACTTGTTTGTTTTCTCTCCATTTGCTTTGGTTTCACGTTCCTGCAATGGTATTTTCAGTTAAGATGTTAAAGTGCATGCTGCTGCAGGCTTAGAATTGAGCCTGCCTCTACTGGAAATTATCTAGTGTGACTAGGTATTGCAGCAGCCTCATGAAAGCTTGTGAATAGCTGAAATGTTTTCAAAGCTAGGCACTTAATACCAAAAAAAAACCCAACCCAAAAGTCAATTAAATTTTTAAAATCTCTTACTGGAGGATTGCTTAAGACTCAGGTTGTGTTATTTCTAACGTGTTTCATTACTTGCAGAAGTTTGTGTTAGGACAAATATACACGTGTGGCTCTGTTCTTTCATTTGAAATAATTCTCTAAATGTGGTGTATTTCTTCCTGTAACTTAGGGTTACTTCAATTGCTGACAGACTGAATGTGGAGTTTGCTCTCATTCATAAAGAAAGGAAGAAAGCGAATGAAGTGGACAGGATGGTCTTGGTTGGTGATGTGAAAGACAGAGTAGCAATTCTTGTTGATGATATGGCTGACACTTGTGGCACAATATGTCATGCTGCAGACAAGTAAGTATTATTATGAGCTCGCCCGCTGGCCCTTGTTCATAGGCTGCCTGCAGTGGCCATGTCCTACATCCTCACAACCCAGCCTGACCTAAGTAGCATGAAGTCACTATGATCCTTGAGTCTGTAGGTCACAGTCCTGAGATTGAGCTGTGTCTTTCTTTAGAATGTGCACTTGATAAAATATTTACAGGAATAGATTACCTGTATTTAGAAAGAAGGCAGAATAAATAAAATGCTACATGACTTGGAAGAGCCTTCTAGTGCATGTTTTAGTACCAAGACAGAAATAACAGATAGAAAACCATTCTTTTCTTAAACCTTATCATGGAGCTTTTCCACTCTCCTTAGGTAATCTTTCACAAAGCTTTAATAAATGTAATATTGGAAAGTATTTTCTCCCCAGTCTTCAATGTTTATTTAATATTAATCTTTAACATACACCTGCAATATAGAACTACTTGTCTTTTCATCCAATACCTCAATACCAAGTAACTTCAGTTTTTCTAGTCCTTACACATGGTTTATAGACTTCTGCTCTGTCATTGATGCCTTCTGGATTCTTTCCAGTTGGTTCACTTCTTGAAGTGGAGTGTTTGACTACAGAACCACTGTCTTAGCTGAGGCCCTGGCAGTGCTACGTAAAAAGGATTACTTTATGGTTTTCTATCTGGCTATATGCTGGTATATTCCAGGGAAGTAGTAGCAAGTTTTCCACAGAATTTGCGTTATTGACTGCACTGAACTTTGGAGATGTCTGTAGCCTTTAAAGAAATTGCCCATTTCTGAAATTATTCTCCCTTTGCTGTAGCATCACAACTGAACACAGTATTTGAGGGTGACCTCACCAATGCTGAGTAAAGGTGGACAACTGCTTCCCTTGTCCTGCTGGCCACACTATCTCTGATATAAGCCAGGATGCTGTTGGCTGTCTTGGCCACCTGGACCCATGGCTGGCTCATATCCAGCTGGCTGTTGACCAACACTCCCAGGTCCTTCTTCACAAGGCAGCTTTCCAGCCACTCTTCCCCAAGCCTGTAGCGTTGCCTGGGGTTGTTGTGGCCCGAGTGGAGGACCTGGCACTTGGCCTTGTTGAACCTCATACTTTGGCCCTGTCTGGATCCTACTGTAGAGCCTTCAAGCAGATCAACACTTAAGCCCAACTTGGTGTCATCTGTAAACTTACTGAGGGTGCTCTCAATCCCCTTGTCCGGATAATCGATAAGCCTATCGTACCCAACTGGCCCCAGTGCTGAGCCCTGAGGCACACCACTTGTGACAAGCTGCCAGCTGGATTTAAATCTGTTCACCACCACTCTTTGGGCCTGGCCATCCAACCAGCTTTTTACTCATCAAGCAGTATACCTGTCCAAGCTATGAGCAGCCAACTTCTTCAGGAGAATGCTGTGGGAAACAGTGTCAAAGCAAAAGGGTGAAGCTTCAGTGTGGTAGACATTGCAGTAAAGATCATCCCGTGAGTTTACAGGCTGTAGTTGCAGGTTTGCTGTTTGCATCTAGATAAAAAGGATGTCAAAAACTCATGGCAGAGGGATTCATATAGTCTTGTTTCTTTTCTCACTGGCAAAAATTTAATGGAATTTTGTAAAGAGATGTTGTGTGTTTGCTACCCTCATGTTGATTTGACTGAGACCCCAAAGTTTGCTTCTGGACTGTAGCCTCTGCAGAGTAAAATCACAAATTGCTTAGACAATCATATCTGGTTTTATACTCTTGTGAAGAAAGGAAGTTAATTCCTATCAAAAAAGTAGAGGTTTATTTCTTCCCTGTTATGAAAGAAGCACTGCTTTATTTACCCGCTGTAGATTCCTAAAGCGCAAATTCAAAAACCATCAGAAATTTTCATTTTATTGGTGGTGTTTACTAAGAAATACGTTTTGGCTTGAGTCATGCTGCCTCATATCATGTTTTTGGCATAAAGTAGTGCTTGTTATTACTGCCAAATCTAGGTAAGATGTACTTTGTGCTTAATTAGGCTTGCTCACTAAAATACCACTATTCAGGGCCTCCATTTCTGAAGTGAGAAAAGCAGCTAGGCCGTAGCTGCATGTGTGAAGACAGAGACTACTCAAAACCAAATGAAGAGATTCAGACCCATTCACAACATGTCCTAGCTATTAGATTATTTTTTCTCCGTTCTCCTGTGCTGCATCATTTCACTGCTTTCTTGGATTAGAAACGTGTCACAACCTTGCAGTAAGCTAGGCTTTTAATCATTAACGTTTCTTCCTTAGCAGCTCTTTTTCCAGGTAGAATTGTTTGAATTTCAAATGAAAATAAGGGTGGACAATAATAGAGGCACAACAGAGTTGTGGATATTGCCATCCAACCTACTTCATTTTTGCCTAATTAGAAGAGAAATGTACTGGAATTGAGTTGTATGTTGTGCTGATATGGTCAAAAGTACAGCATTTTAGATTAGTGTCAGTGCTGCTAATAAGAACTCTTTAATTAGCAATAAGTTAATCTTTTTGTGAGAATCATTTGTATAACCTGAGAAACTTGAAAATACTCTGAATTACTTTGTAGATATTTCTGTCTTGCTGTAGCTCCCAGGAGGAATTTGTGTGTAAAATGTTCTTTACAGAGATGTGTATCTGGCTTCACCTATAGCCATGTATGTGAACATGCATCCCAGCATACTTTTCCTTCTTCCACAGGTTAATATCTGCTGGAGCTACTAAAGTTTATGCCATTCTTACTCATGGCATCTTTTCTGGTCCTGCTATTTCTCGGATTAATAATGCATCATTTGAGGCTGTTGTGGTAACTAATACAATCCCCCAGGAAGAGAAAATGAAACACTGCCCAAAAATTCAGGTACAGTGGTGTGTTTGAAATCTCTTTGAGCTCGGGATTTTTATTTTACTGTTGACTGATGCTAGAATTTGTGTCTTGAGAGGAAAATAATATTTTAGAGTGTATTGTTTGCAGAATATCATGCTAAAGCATGGCAAAAAATCTTTCAAGGGGATTCAGGTAGTACAATAGTCTTGCAAAATACTTCATATTTGCAACAGATTGAGTCTGCCTGACTGTGGAAGAGCTGTAAATGTAAAATTGGCTGGACTTATGAGTGAGTTTGTTTAAAATCAGTATTAATCATACAATATTTGTGTGTAGGAACTTACATTAGTTATGTTATTGTGGATGTGACAAAGCTTAGACTATGACCTTTTAATAAAATACAACAATGAAAATTCTCAAGATAACAATGACATGCATTTCTTTTCCAAAAACAAATTGAAAATAAGAAGTTGGCTTGTGTCAGTAGGTTTTCCATGAGATTGTTCTGGGAAGTCATGTGTCCCTTTTGGAGTTCTACTTAGTACAGAGTGAGGGAAGGCATAACTCTTTGGGTTCTTTAATACAACATCAACTTTTTCAAAAGCCTAAAATTTCTTTTGTATTTATTGAAAGAGGGCAAGCACTTAAACTTCCCTTCAACTGGTTTTGTGTCAAGTGGATGCTGCCATCTGATGGCTAGAACAGTTTATTTTGGCAACACGCCCTGTGCCAGAAGCCTTCAGCACTCTGCCTGTGCAGCAATCTTATTCATGGAATCACAGAACGTTGGGGGTTGGAAGGGACCTCGAAAGTTCCTCGAGTCCCACCCCCCTGCTAAAGCGGGATCACCTAGATCAGGTCACACAGGAAAAGTGTTCTTGCTCCATTTTTTGAGTTTGTATTTTGTGTTAATGCAATTCTTATGTGTATGTGAAGTACCTAATACTTTAATGTTCTTTTACTTCCTAGAAGAGGTAAGAGACCACTATGGTAAATTGAATGTTTGTTCATATGTATATAAACTGCTTAGTTTATCGTTCTTGGGATCTCCAAAAATATAACTTTTTGATTTTCCTTTCAGTTTATTGACATTTCCATGATCCTGGCCGAGGCAATTCGGAGAACACACAACGGTGAATCTGTGTCTTACCTGTTCAGTCACGTCCCTTTGTAACTGTGGAAGATTATCTTGCATCTTTGCAAAGGCCCTTCAGCTCGCACTGTTGTTTTTAACAATGCATCTCATCCACCAAAAAAAATTAGTATCTTTGTACAATTCTAGAGCTTGTATGTTTAATTATTGTATTTGTCTTGTAATTATCCTTTGTTCTTTGTAAATGGGCAATAAATCTCCATCGTGCAAAAACTTTATGAATTCCCTTGCGAGTCTTGTGTGTTGCATAAGTTCTCTTTCGTGTGCCTGTCCTCTCTCTGCTAAGCTGCCGCTTCAGATCAGGCTTTCTATACAAAATTAGAAGCTGTTCACAGAACTGAATGGGATGTATGCACCCGAGATCATTTCCTGCGTTAAGCTAAATGCTGCAGGCTTGGTTGTCTTCTCTCTATTCATCTGTCCAGCAGCAGCTGTTGGGTTTTGTTTTGTTGTGCTCAAAGACTATGAGTAGTATTTTTGTAAGCCCGACCAGAATGTAAATTTCCTGTTAATTTTCAGGAATTATTGACACATTCATTGTATTAACTGTGTTTCATACATTTGGTTTTTTCCACAAAATATATGGCTGCTGTGGCTACTTTCTTCTTTTATAAAGCTCTCATTGCATCAAAAAAAAAAAACAGATTCTATTCTATGTAGTTACTGTCTTCAGTTGAAAGGTTGATGTTTCAGTCTTGCTGGGATGGTTCGTTTCATGTGTTCCAACAATAAGGGCCAATCTTTAACCATGAGCAGTTTGGTTTGAATTTCATTTCCTCTGTAGTTTTTGACATTCCTTGATTGTGATCAGATGAATCATTTCATAGAGTTTTTCTGTTAGTATTGTAAAGCTTCGCTTTGCAAAATCCACATTTGCTTGATGAGAAAATATCTGAAAATAATTAGTTTTTTTTCAAACTGGAGAGTCAATAGAGCTTTGGGTTTCTAGTACAAAGTACCACATTTCCGTGCAGTGAACTAAGGTAGAGTATATAGTAGCATATCTCAAATTAAATAATGAAAATATTAAAACAGTTTTGCCTCCTGTATGCTTATTAAGTACTGGGATTTGGGGAGGGGGGGTTAGAAATCTAATACTGTAAGTTTAGGTGTTTGAAAACACTCAGTAGAAGTATTCAGTTTTCCTGATAGAAAGGAAGGAAATGTGTGTATTAAGATTCTTGCACCAAGATCATGGGGAAAAAACTTTCCTCCCTGACTTGGCAGTTGTTAATTAGAAGTTTTGTAATGCTTGAGAGGTGCTTCTTTGCTGTGGAGCTACATTAAAAATAGACTCTTTTCATCCTACTATGCTTACTCTGGGATATATTTCTAATGATACAATGTTGTAAAGTAGATTTTTTTCCATTCCATTTAAGACAGCCTTCAGACAAAGTATTGTTTTCGTCTTTCTGAGAATTATTCCATTTTGTCTTTATTATTTTTTTCAGTAACTTTCTAGTTCATCTGTGGGTTATTTCATCCTGTATGAAAATAAGTAAAACAGAATTTTACTTGCTTGCCTTCAACAGAGGTGGGATATGTAAGATATATGCTGAGAATTCAGCCCCTAGTTCTCAGAGGAATTCCTCATTACAGTTAAATTTTAAAAACTACATTCTGACACAATGGAAAATAATTTACAGTATCGTTTCATGAGGTACAGCAAATTTTTAAATGTAAGATTATTTAACCTATTGTCCTGAAATTATTGCTTCCTGATTACATTGTGTAACCCCTAGCCTGTGGCCACATAATTATACTAAAGTGTAGACCTTATTAGGATGGAAAAGCTATGCAATGTTTAATGCATGGTAGCAATTTGTTTGCTTTATAGATCACCTTTGTTACAAACAAAATGCTGACTTGTTTGCCTTTACTGTGCACAAGTATTATAAATAAATCTTGACAATCACTTGTGCCAAGAGATTGTGTTTTTATTGTTTGATACAAACTCATTGTTTTGATACAGAGCTCACTGATACAATGAGATTGGGGGGGGGCATGCCCAGCACAAGTCAAACAGGGAAGAATGTAGACATTGATTCTCACAAAATCCTTGCTCATAAATGAGGCTCCAGCTGCCTTGGCTGTAAGGATGAACTGTTAATCACACCAGACTGGTACGCAGCTTTTCTAATAAGATCACCCTGCTCTCTTTCTTTTCATGGTTTCACAAGACAATGTTTGTTTCACTGGGAGCTTGAACTAACACTTTATGAGCAGTTGAAAATTTTATTTCTCAAATTGCTGTAAGCAAACCCACTCAAGTATACTTAACAGGATGAGATGGAGGAAAGAGCCGAAAGAAAACGTAACAAATGCAGTAAGCTTAACTCTAGGTTGTGCACTTGAAGAAGACTTCCAGGTGAGTTTCAACAGCTCTGTAAAACCCCATCCATTTCGATAGCATTAAAAGGCGTGGAAACAGAAAATGGAGAGGAGTTTGGTGTTTAATGATCTACGCTTCCTGCTCCATGCTGGGATTCCAGTCTGAAGAGAGATGAGTTTAGCCTGGTGGTAAACTTTCTTCTCTCAGCAGCATTATTTTGAAATAATGAGAAAAATACCAAGTGTGGTGGAAGTTACAGGGTGTAGCTCATATTTGTCTGCAAACTCTGTTTCAATGAATGCGTTATACTGCCCTAGTGCAAGTACAACCTTTTGCCTTTCTCAGAAGGAGTACTTGAAGTCTGCAGCCTTTCTGGAAGCTTTTACCACGGACTCCAGGGTTTTTAAATGTCAGAATTTCAGAGCCTAAAGAAAGGAGATATTGTAGAGTGTGTCTACCACAGATTGTCCAACCAGGGTGTAAGCACTGATGAGTTATTCCATAGGCAACTGGGCTACCAATCCAGAAATTTCTCCTTTGTCCTTGTGGGAGATCTCATCTTCCCAGACATCACCTGGGAGTATCATGCTGATGTGATGAGCAGGTCCTGGAAATTGAAACTTGTGAATTCTTGAATTTCTTGTGACAGGTCAGCCAACTAGGAAAGATGGCCTTCTAGTTTTGTTACTTGTGACTAGAGAAGGACGCTGTGGGAGATGTGATGGTAGGTGTCTGTCTTGGCTGTAGTGTTCATGAAATATTTGAGTTTAAAATGTTCAGTGTAATGAGAAAAAAGGACAGCAGCCAGCTTCTTGTAGAGCTCATGAGGAGAAGAATTATATCTGAAAGCAAGGTCATGCTTCACAAGAAGGTTACAGAGCCATAGTTTGCTTATGCAGGGGAAGACACAAAAGGCCAAATCTAATGTAGAGTTGAAAATGGCCAACGTTGTTTCAGAAAACAAGAAGGGCTTTTTAAAGTTAATAGCAAGAGAAGATCTATAGAAAAGATTGAACCAATCCTTGTTTAAACAGTCACCTAACTAATACGGGTGAAGAAAAAGTGGAGACATTCAATGCAGGCTTTTTTGCCTCAGTCTTCAATCATATTAACAGACCTTTGTCTGTCCTGTGTCAGGGCATCACAAGTGTGGGAACAGTCACCTACCATTTGTGGATACTGACATTGTAAGGTACCAGCTTGTAAGGTATCAGCTCAATGCCCATGAGGCCTGATGGGATTCATCCCAGAGGAATGAAGGAGCTAGTGAATGTTACGGGATTTGATTCTTTGAGTGCCAGGGTTCTTTACTTTCAGCAGTCTTAATCTGATGTAAACACCAAAGGGTCAGTCTTGGCACTGGGGTAGCCTCTAATTTCAGGAATGAGAAAATCTGTTTCTGGGATGCTAGTGGCTCCCTCAGCCGTATGGCAACACACCAGGTGGCTGGGTAAACTCTTAGTGCAGGTCTGTGAGGGTCTACTCCCCCACCAGACCTCTGAGAGTTTCCTCTGCCCTTGTTGTAGGCCAGTCTTCTCTACTCATGTCTTCTGTTTATTGTTTTGGTTATTTTTAGTGCCTGCAAACACATTTCTGCAACAGCTATTGGCAGTGGTCTGGCATTTTTTGTATCCCTTAAGGCGTCTGCAAGTGTCTCTGTTGTCATTTCCTCAATTTTGCTATTCATTTCTCCTTGTGGTTTGGGTTTTTTTTCATACATCTGTCTACATCAGTTAGAACAGTCAATTTAAGTTTTAAAAACCTCGGCAACTTATCTCTTTAAGTTCCTAGGTAAATTATGTAATGTTACATTTTAAATGTCATATTAACCATGAATATTTGGGGTGCTGATGTAATTATTGGTATAAAGATTAGCACATCAGAGGAAAGACATTACAATAAGACTTTAAGACTTTAGGTAAAGATAAACAAAGGAGAATCCTCTAAGTTTTCACTTAGAAAACAGAAGGGGAGGGAAAAAGGAAATTCAATGCTTATGATTCCAATTTCAATTAACTTAAAACCAAACCTGTAGATGATAAAGGAGAATGAAGACTTTGCTCTATTTAAAATTATATCCTTCAGTCAGAGAGGTGGCAAAATGCAAGCATTGTTACCCAGGGGTCCTCCCCTAGCATTTGTTACAGTAGGAAGTAGTTTTCTTTTACTTCGTGTTTCACAATGTCTGAGAAAAACGAACTTTTCAAATCAGGAAATTTATGGGCCTGTAAAATTGCAATTTTACTTATGAAGTTCTGGGCCACTGAGATCTGCATTTGCCCCCCACCTTTTGAAGGAAAATACGGCTGTATTTTGCTTCCCACATTTCTTAGGTTAAAAAAAGGAAAAAAAAAAAAAACAGAAACAAGTTAGAAAAGTTGTCTGTATTTATTAGTGTTCAGATAAAGTTGCAGTTTCACTCCGCGCGGAATTGAAACTCATGTGCTCTTTGCTGGGTTGCAGTGAGTTCCTAATATGAAAAAACAAAATCAGACTAGCCCAAAACAAAAGGCAAAGTGTTGGTACAGCTATTAAAATTTTCAAAGTTTGTAGGTATAGACTCTAAGGATGTTCTCCAAAGACACTGAGCACTTGTCAAAAGTTACAAGGTTGGAGGACTAGAGACTGTGCTTTAGCAAATCTCCTTACAACCAAAGTGAACTAAGATGCATTAAGCATCTCAAGGCAGTGTTAGATACCATGGCCATGGTTAGGTGCTCAAAGAACTCAACTTTCACTCTCCTGCTTGTGCCAAGTCAGTCTCTTAGGTACTATTTCACAACTCCAAGTAAGCACATTTGCTTTGCAGTAAGGTGAGTAAGTATAAATGAGTGGAAGCCAACAGCCTTTCCTGCTGACCTACAGGCTGTGGAATAGTCAGACAGCATGAGTTAGCCTAAGTTGTTGGCAGTAAAGACTTTCCTCCTGCCAGAAATGCATTGAATGGCCTTGCAGAATGCAGCAGGATTTCAGTGAGTGTTTGCATGAGTTATAATAAACCCCAACAAAACCTCAGCTCAGTGCATCCTACGTGAAAAGAAAAATCCACGTAACAGTAAATAGCAGAGCAATTGCACTTTATTCCAGTATTTATAGCAACCAGGCATAAAGGTGAGCAATATAGTCCTTGAGCTATAGTCAGTTAATGATCCTTTTCATTTGATTGAAATGGTGATGATGCTACAAACTGTCTTGCTTTGGTTTGTCTATATTGATCATCCACTAAACCCAGGGAATTTTGAAGTATGATTGCAAATTCTGTCCTTGGTCATTCTTCAGGCTGCAGCTTTCCAAAATGAGTTCAGCTCCACCACAGTCAGAGAAATTAAGAACTGCTATTTAAATTGTAAAGAAAATATATAGGGAAAGAGGACAAAAAACAAACAAAAAATAAAATTAAAAAACCACAACAGACGAATAGAAGTCCTAGTCATTGAACTTGTCTGTTTGGCTAAGCAGAGATGATGAAAACCTCAGACACCATGTTCTGTGCAATGCTGTGTTGTCATCAGTTTCAGTCTATCCCGTGTCATCTTCAGCTCGATTCCTCCCACATTCTCCCTTGAAGGTTGTACTTTTGCATATGCTGTCTCCTATGCCCGTACTGCTATCTTTTTTTTAACCTGTTTTATTAAATTCACTTACTAGATTTTTTCCTTCCATAAAGTGTTCAGCCTCAGAAATTTGCCCCAATTCTTGGAGGTATTTACAGCAGAAATTACCCCCTAATGATAATAATAACCAAACTTTGAAATATGAAGTAGTTAATGTCGATTAACATTTTGTGTGTCTGTTTGTGTGGCTAAAAAAAAAAAAAGGGAGGGGAAGAATGAACCTGAGCTTCTGCAAATCTTAGCTGTCCAAAGTGAATGTTTCCCTGATGTAATGCTTTTGTCTCCTAGCTGACTGATCTTGCACTCTGTCTCCAAGTGGTTTGCAGTTGCTTTCCTTTGGAGTTCCCCGTGGCCTGTATGTTCATCTCCTCAGAGTAGGTCTACTTGCAGTTATTCTACCGTAGCTGGATAAAATGCACGGCTTAAAACGTCAATCATTTTCAAAAGCAGCAAAGAAAGCAAATTGAAGCATATGAGACCTAAAGGAGAAAAAACAAACCAAACAACCCCCCCAACACTTCTGTCGCATCTGGATGTATGAGTAATGAGGATTTGTTTAAAAGGGAAAAAATAAGAGTATTCATTTTTCTGGGGAGTAGAGAAGTAAACAGGGTCCTGTGAAGTACAAATGTTTGAGGAAGTAGGTTGCAACAGTTGTTTCACATTTAATTGTTTCTCAAGCTGCAGTCCAGCTCGAGTAGTGATCTAGTAGTGATTACTGCTGTTGTCTTGGGTGAGTTATGCCCCATTTTACTCTCCTCTGCACCTGAGCTGAACCAGTGGGGACCCCTTTATGCTGTTTTTCTTCTGCTCCAGTTTGTGGTTTCCTCCAATGACCTATCTGCCAGACCTGGAAGCACACAGACAATGGTAGGTTGAACTGTCATTTTAAATTTAATCTTGGACCTCTCTGACAGGAACTGTTGTGGAAGACTGAGAAAAACATGTTGTCTTTTTCTGTTTTCTAAGTGCTCATATTTAATATTGTGGTTAGAAGCTGCAATACATAATGACAGGAAAGAATTTATTGGTGCTAGTATTATTTCTCTAGAATTTAACTGTAGTGTTGTGTTACAGAGTGAGTATAGTAGTGTCTTTTCTAATTGTTATGACTTCTGAGGTATTTGTTTTATTTTTGCTAGTCTTTCCCCTTTCCCTTTTCAAAATACATATGGAACACCTACAGAAAAACTTCCTTCACCTAGCTCTTCTGCTGATGGGTATTTGAAGAATACCCTCAATTATTATGGGTTTGTGCACGTGCACATTAATATTGTCAGCTATTTGAACTTATAAAGCCAAGCATAGATCACAGAGAAAAGGGCAGTTCACATGCATAGCTCTAACTGGAGTTTTAAACTAGCTTCACATCGCAGAGACATTGCACGAGTCAGTGTTGCTTTTTTCTTCTAACTAAAAAAATCCTCTTTATTTGTTCTGGTACTACAGCAGACAAAAGGGGTTACACATGCAAAAAGAGTTTGACACAGCACCAGAATCTAACAGTTGGCAGTTAAAATAGCTAATGCCTTAAAAAGCTATCGGAAAACAGAAGGTTATGCAAAGAAATAAAGCCCAAAGATGGCAGGAGCTGGGCTGGCTCTGCAAGAACATTTAGGTTCCTAAAAATTTTGCAATACATGAATTCAAAAGCTAACAAATGCCAGCTTCTCAAAAAAAGTGTCTTTTTTTTTTTCTTCTTAAGAAAACTATAGACATAGGTGTGGAAGACTTAATTCAGGTTCATGAAGCTGCAGTGTTAGTCTCTGGTGTGTAGTCAGGCAGAGCTCTGCCCGTATTCAGAGCTGAGCAGTGCCTGCAGAGGAGCCTCTTTCTTCTCTCTCCTTCTCTCTCTTGCTATCAGTGAAGCTCAGGTGGATAGCAATGTATTGAGGAACTTGGGTACATGCCTAGAATTAGGTGCCTGAGTACAGTGGCTGATTAGGAGTTCACACAGAAAGTTTGTGGCAATCTCGACTCTCTCACCTTGCCCAAGTCCTGCTCTAGTGCTTGGACAGGGGATTTTTAATACAGTTTAGCAAATCTTTAAAGGTTGATTCCAATTAACTTTTCCTGAAGACCAGGGTTATGATTTGACCCCCAGTTAGCAGAAGAGGTTTTCCTTCCTTCTTGTAAAGGCAGGCATATTGCTGGAGTTTGATTTGTCACTATTTCCCTGGCTGCAGGTACCGTGTCTTGCAGTGCAGGGTGTCTCTGCAGTTTCCCTGCCACCTCTCTGCTGGCACCATGGGCACCTGCCTTGACTAGTGACCCTGTCCACTGGGCCCTGTTGGTCTGGTAAAAGAGCTGGAGGTAGGCAGGAGCCGAATGGGCCACCATGGGC
This sequence comes from Chloroceryle aenea, assembly GCA_013399075.1. NCBI lineage: Eukaryota > Metazoa > Chordata > Aves > Coraciiformes > Cerylidae > Chloroceryle > Chloroceryle aenea. Next base: position 429,427 of record VWZY01000958.1, read on the forward strand.
CATTCAGTTAGGACAGGCACGTTTTGATTTTTCATTAGTCTGACAAAGTCTTTCACAGGCATAATATAGCTTGTCCCTTGGAAAAGAAGGAAGACAAAACATTTACAAGAACACATCCATATTTTTCTTCAGCAATGTCCACTTTCATTCAAAGAAAGACCTTCCATTTTCCATGTAATTAATATAAAGGGTACACCCCTTCCTTTTCCCTCCCTTATCTGTGTCCATGTTAGTGGAGGAAAAAGAGCTCTTGAAAAGGCTAGAATGGTGGGAGGCAATGAATGCATTTTATCTTCTCCAAACTGGCTCCCCACTTATTCTGATTATTCCTGTTCAGCATTTTCATGCAAGCATGCATCTATATATTAGGAAATCAAAAAAGTTAATCACCCTCTAAAGTTGGTTGGTTAGACTGGTCTAGTTGACGGTGTCCCTGATCACTTCAGGGAGGCTGGACTAGATGACCTTCAGAGGTCCCTTCCAGCCCTCTCCATTCTATGATTCTACAACTGTACTGAAGACACTGGTGAACTGTCCTATGCTGTGGCTGCCACCTAGGTGATTTTTCCAAAGTGAATTATTGTAAATCAAATGAAGGCTGGTTTTGATTCTTAGCAAGCAGCTTCCCAAGAGTTGAAAATAATGAAATCTGAATTATTCACAGGCATGGCCTAGTTAGTCCAGGTTTCTTTTCCCTGATGATGGTCATGGCTACCAGCCTGGACACTTAGCTGGGTTTTTTTTCTGATGATTTGCTGGTGGCAACGTAGCACTTCCTGGCAAGGGGAAAATGCATCATGGTAGGAGAAAGTCTGGGGTGTTGTACAGTACCAGGTTACAATGAGTTCAAGGTCTGCAGTGACATTTTACATATTTCCTTCTGTTCTGAAGCTTTATATCCAAAAGCTGACTGAATGAATCCCAGAGTGACTCCATTTGGCTGTTGAATCTAGGCAACAGAAGTGTGCTGCTGTGTGAGACTTGATCTGGCTTCTCTCCCATCTGCTGCCCAGCTAGTGATGAGAGCACTCCTCTAGGTACACAGATGCATAGGTAGATTTAGCATAGCTGTCTAGGTAATGCAGGAACAGAGTTTTACACAGGGGACCCGGTGGTCTAAGTAAGCAGAGTGTAGAGCAGGAAGCCTAGATTAATCTCCAAATCCAGGTCACTTGCAAGGCATGTCTTAGGCACACTCAACAGGCTTTTCACAGACTGTTTGAGGGGGTCTTTATATGTGCTTGTGTCCCAGATAAAGAGGAAAAACATCTCCATGTAGCTTGAACACTTTGCCTAATCACCTGGTTTTCAGCTGCTTAACTAGTGGTCACATTTAGTCAATATTATTCCATGTGTAATAAAGCCTGGTGTTTAAAAGCATTCTGTGTGCCATGCACCTCCAAGTCCTCAAAACTGAGTTTTACAGGGAGAAATTATGATATTGATTATTGTGGGGATTATTGTCTTTAAATCTCTCGACCAGCACTAGGTACAGGCAGTTAAGAAGCTGTGCAAGGCAGCAAAATAGTCATGGCTCCTCTGCCATTGCTAAGCAAGCCAGGGCTGGCAGCCTGCCTCAATGTTAAACACCTTTGATTTTACACTTGCAAATGTCTTTCATTTTTTACACTTCACACTGGTACAGTGCCCTCTTGGCTCTCTGTCTTTATTGGACAGTGAAAATCTCAATTGGTATTAAACCATATGGACTGTCTTAGGTCAACCATACATCTTTTCTACTACTTACTGGAGGCAGAATCCTTGTGATTATCTGAAATTCAAAGTAGACACTCAATTGTTAGTGTAGTTTGGAATATGTACACTAGCTTTTAAGTGACTATAGTTTTTCATATGGTTCAAAAAAACCAACTTTGCTCATTTATACTATTATAAAATGGCCATGTGCTGGATGTTTAACACTACTTGTTTCCCCTTCAAAAATTAAAACTAGCAGACACACAGCCTTTAAGGACTCGCCTTGTCATTTTTTCAGTAGTTTGTTGGGGCATTTTTATGATTTCTTCTAGAGAGGAGTATTTCTCTTAACACCACAATACTTAGTGATAAGAAAGTAAAGAAAGCATTTGAGGAAATGCCAATATATTCTGTCCCCAGACTTTTAATACTACCTACACATCCACTTCTAGCCAACATGAGAGGCAGGAGTCCAAGTTAGCTGTATATTTTCGGTCTGACCCAATATGAGGTTGATAATGATGGCCTATGAGCTGTTCTCATTGCATTAAATTAATACCTCCCTGTTTCCTTACTTTTAGGTACCTTATACAAAGATGTCAAATGCCTTGCCATTGGTCTTGCTCTTCCTGTTTCCGATGATGCTGTCAGGAGCTTGGTTTCCCAAAAGTTTACCCTGTGATGTTGTAGCTTCTAAAGACACAGTGACAGTGGACTGCACTGATCGACGCCTCCTGGAAATCCCCAGAGGGATCCCTGCAAACGCCACCAACATTACCCTGAGTATCAACCATATCCCTCATATTCATCAAACATCCTTCGCTGATCTTAAAAACCTCGTGGAAATTGACTTCAGATGCAACTGTGTGCCTGTCAGAATGGGACCCAAAGATCACGTGTGCACCAATATACTAAAGATTGAGAACGGCAGTTTTGCTGCCCTGACGAGATTGAAATCATTGTATTTGGATGCAAATCAGTTGTTGGAAATACCCCGTGGTCTTCCTACTGCTTTAAGCCTGCTGAGCCTGGAGGCAAACAGTATCTCTTCAATCCAAAAAGCCAATTTCTCAGAGCTAGGGAACATAGAAGCATTGTATCTGGGACAGAACTGTTACTACCGTAATCCATGCAATGTTTCATTTGAAATTGAAGAAACAGCCTTTCTGGAGCTGAAAAAATTAACAATTCTATCCCTGAAGTCTAACAACTTAACTCATATTCCACCCAATTTGTCATCTACTTTAAAGGAACTGTATATTTACAATAACATGATTCAAGTTATTCAAGAACATGATTTAAGTGCCCTTCATAACCTAGAAATTCTTGATCTAAGTGGTAATTGCCCACGTTGCTATAATGCTCCGTATCCTTGTGTTCCCTGCCCAAAGAACACGATTGAGATACATTCAAATGCTTTTTATTTCTTGAAAAATTTAAGAATTTTGCGACTTCACAGTAACTCTCTTCACACCATACCCAGCAGCTGGTTTAAAAACATCAGGAATCTCAAAGAGCTTGACCTCTCCCAAAATTTCCTCATGAAGGAGATTGGAGATGCTCAGTTTTTGAAGTTTATCCCCAGCCTTGTAGTGCTTGATCTGTCCTTTAATTTTGAAGTAAAGATGTATTCGCCATACTTGAATCTGTCTACGATGTTTTCTTCCCTCTTCAACCTGGAAACCCTTAGGCTCAGGGGTTATGTCTTTAAAGAACTGAGAGGAGAAAATCTAAAGCCATTGCTCAGACTCAGAAATCTAACAGTGCTTGATCTCGGGACTAATTTTATTAAAGTTGCTGACCTGAGCATGTTCAATAAATTCCCAGCTCTTAAACTCATAGACCTCTCAGTGAATAAAATTTCTCCTTCTTCAGGTGAAAGCAACTTCTATGGATTTTGTTCTGATCCTAGGATTTCAGTAGAGCAATACAACAGGCAACTATTGCAAGAGATGCATTATTTCAGATATGATGTGTATGGGCGAAGCTGCAGATCCAAAGACAAAGAGGCTACTTCCTACCTCTCTCCAGTTAAGGAAGAGTGCCTGAACTATGGAAAAACTCTGGATTTAAGCAGGAACAATGTATTTTTCATTAACCCCTCAGACTTTCGTAACCTTAGTTCCCTCAGATGCCTCAACTTGTCAGATAATGCGATAAGTCAAACTTTAAATGGAAGTGAATTCTATCACTTATCTGGCTTAAAATACCTGGATTTTTCAAACAACAGAATTGACTTGCTACACTCAACTGCTTTTGAAGAGCTAAAACTTTTAGAAATTCTAGACCTGAGCAACAACAAACATTATTTTCTGGCAGAAGGTGTTACTCATGTGCTTAGTTTTACAAAAAACTTGGCCCATCTGAAGAAGTTGATGATGAATGAGAATGAGATTTCTACCTCTATTAGCACAGGAATGGAAAGTAAATCTCTTCAAATTTTAGAATTCAGAGGAAATCGTCTAGATGTGTTATGGATGGATGGGAATGTTAGGTACTTGTCATTCTTCAAGAATCTGACCTGCCTGGAACAACTGGATATTTCCTTCAACTCGCTCAGTTTTTTGCCTCATGGTGTTTTTGAAGCTATGCCTCCAGAACTCAAGATCCTTAACTTGACCAATAACCAGATGAAAAGTTTCCACTGGGGAGATCTCCAGCATCTGAAGAAATTAGAAACTCTGGACCTCAGCAATAATCTCCTGACTACTGTTCCCCGAGAACTGTCCAATTGCTCTTCAACTCTCCGAAACCTGATGCTCCGAAACAATCGCATTCAACAGCTAACCAAGCATTTCCTCCGAGATGCTTTTAAATTGGAATACTTGGACCTCAGCTCAAACAAGATCCAAATAATTAAGAAATCTAGCTTCCCTGAAAAGGTCATTAACAACCTGAGGATGCTGCTTTTGCATGACAATCCTTTCAAGTGCAATTGCGATGCCGTGTGGTTTGTTTGGTGGATCAATCAGACTCAAGTGACTATTCCTCTTCTGGCCACAGATGTGACCTGTGCTGGCCCAGGGGCACATAAAGGAAGGAGTATGGTTTTTTTGAATCTATATACCTGTGAGCTGAACACCTCCTATTTGATCCTGTATGCTCTGTCAGCCTCAACTGTCCTGGGCTTTATGGTGTTCACAGTGATGAGCCATCTCTATTTCTGGGATGTGTGGTACAGTTACCATTATTGCACTGCCAAGTTGAAGGGCTACCGACGTCTGTCTTTACCAGATGCTTGCTATGATGCTTTCATTGCCTATGACAATGAAGACCCAGCTGTGAATGACTGGGTGATGAAAGAACTGGTTGAAAGACTGGAAGATAAAAAAGCCAGACAGTTCAATTTATGCCTGGAAGAAAGGGACTGGCTCCCAGGACAGCCAGTCTTTGACAACCTTTCCCAGAGCATTCAGCTGAGTAAAAAGACCATATTTGTGTTGACCAACAGGTACATTCAAAGTGGCAGCTTCAAGACAACATTTTACATGGCCCACCAGCGACTTCTAGATGAGAAATTGGATGTCATTATCTTGATATTTCTTGAGAAAGTTTTGCAGAAGTCCCGGTATGTTCAGCTGAGGAAGAGGCTGTGCAGAAGCTCTGTCCTAGAATGGCCAACTAACCCTCAATCTCAGCCCTACTTCTGGCAGTGCCTGAAAAATGCAATAGCTACAAACAATACCCTGGCTTACAACAAGCTTCTCCAAGAAACTGTTTAGCTCTGCCCTTTCCTGTAAATATTGTAATGACGCATGGTGAGCAAAAGATCCTAAACTTCGCTTGGAGAAACTGTCAGAGTGTGGATGGAGGTTGAATGTAATTGTGATCTTGTATCCCAAAATGAAATGCACAACTAGTCCCAAAGCTGATGGTTCACTTGTTTTGCCATGGCAAGATGAATGGGAACTGTTGCCAGCACAGATGTTTAGCTGACATGCGTGTGGCTTGGCACTGATTGCTGCACAGCAAGAGGAGATGCACTACCCACTGGAAGTCCCTGGTTTAGAACAAAATCACCGCTTCCAGCTTTCAGTTCACTGGAGGCCTCCAGCGTCTCCTGTGGTTGTGTCAAGCATGGATGAGACTCTTGCTCGTCTTACTCTGGTACACAGACTGCTAGGAGTTTGGCTGTGCCTAAAGTTGCTGCTGTTCGCATGACTCTTGGAGTAAATGTGATTTTCATAGGAAATTATAGTTTGTGTATTTATGAAAAGCAAGTAAAGCATTTGCTGGCACATTTGCCTCACAAAATACTCTAAGCAAAACTCATGCTTCGAAATTAGGAGTTGGGAAAATGTAAGAATGATTATTTGTTCTTCTCAGGCTTACAGCTGCTGAGACTACCACTTCTGCCTGAGTGGGCAACTGCCCTAATTGCTGGGAGAAGGAATTTCTGGTGGGACTGTGTCAGGGCCTTGGGTATGGTAAGGGAGCTCTGCTGATGTTGCACTGTCAAAAAGCTCATAAGTCTGAACAGCTTTTGAAGAATGTGTATGGGCTAAAACTGGAAGGTATACAAGAAACAAATTCATCGGGGTGTGCAGGTTGTGGGTTGGAAGGAGTTACAAGATGAGAGTCCCTGAGCACAGAGCTGCTGTGTGGGAGCAAGGAGGGGGAGCAGTACAGCAGGTAGGCTGGGGGAGAGGCACAAGGCAGATGGGGAAAAATCAAGTAAAAGCAAAAGGAAACAGGAGGAGACAAATAATGGAAGGTAGAAAGAAAGAAAGAGGAGGAAGTGGAAGAGGTAGAAGGAATGGAGGAAAGGACAGCTAAATTAGGGCATGACAGAAGTTAAGAAGCATTTACTACTAATTTCCAAGTAACTTCTCTGCCTCCTTGGCTTCTGGCTGAGCTGACTCCTCCCTGAGGCATCAGGGCTCCTCTCCAGTGTTGTGCCATCAACTTTAGAAGCTTGGCTTCCTCATTTCCTCCCAGGTCCTGTGTTACAGCCCTTTGTGTATCAACTGGGATGGTGTTAGCAGGTTCAGTCAGAGATGGGGCCTAAGGGCATCCCGAAGTGATTGACTCTCCTCTGCCTGCCTGTATTTTCTCCAGACCAAAACAGTTACTCAAAGTGCAAAACATGTAAGACCAAGTCCTACAAAGGAAAGCATCCACCCCACTGTTTCTTGAGCCCCTCTGTGGTGCTTCAGAGCAGCCTTGAGCCCTTTTTCACCTCCTGTGTTCCCAGGCAAGTCCCTCTTACTCAGCAGCTGCTGAGGTACCTTGAAAACAAAACCTGAGCTGGGAACAGGGCTGACTTTAGAGACTTCCTGAAAAAGGGAAGAAACACTGCTCAAAAACATGAACACTTGGGCCTGTTCCCTCCTCTGCTTCACAGCACATCCTCATCAAATGCATGCGGCGTTTCAGCTGAAGCTTTGTGTGATGGCAGCCTAAACCAGGGCCTCTCTGTTCTGTAATGATCTCTGTTTTGGGAGGAGCATCCTACTTTCCCCTTGCTGCACACTCCTGTCCGTGGCACAGTCTGGGTAGCTTCTACCCTCTCTATCAAAGCTCTTTTTCTGTTCCAGCAATGAGTCTCAGTGACAGGCCTGGCCACTGGAGAATTGATGTTTTGAACTACTTTCAAGTCACTGATTTCAGCTGCCCTTGTGTTTCCTCACCTCCCTGTTCTGCCCGGTCCTTTCTTTAAATAGACCATTTTTGATTTAACGGTAGGCAACCACACAGACAAGAACACAAACAAGAAAACCAAGGTTCATAAAATAATATTAGAGATAGCAAGGCCGGAGGAATAAGGAGGGATCAAGGCAGAATGAAATATCAAGTTTTCTACTTTTTGCTTAAGATGACAATTTCTGCCTTGTTCCTCACCCTGTTTCTGTGTCCTGTGACTCTCCTAAGCAGTTACCATGCTTCAGGGAAGATGCACCAGCCCAAATGGCTAAGGCAGCCCTACTCTCTGATTTTTCATGGTATGCTAGAAGGGGGCCACATACTGTCCTGGACCATAGAAAGGAAGAGGAATATTGGGAAATTGATTGAGTTTTTATGGTTCTTGTAGAATCAGCAGACTCAGTCTGTATACTGGAGCAATAGGCCCCCCAAAAACAGTTAGCATTTTTGGTCTTCTGAATAATCCTTGCATTTTTATTTTCTCAGTCTTGTTCTGGCAGTATCTGCCTGTAGAAATAAGCTCTGGGATAGGCTGTTCATCTGGAAAAATTAGCCACAGGCCAAATTTCTCCATTTTCTCTGAACAAGATATTCACATCATTTAGGTTATAATTCTTCTCAGTTGCCTCAGGAGGAGCTTGACTTTATCCAGAATATATGGAAGTTAGCCTCTTAATTTGGGAAGATAAATTGTGTGTCTAAATGTAAAAGACATACACATTAATTCACCATTATCTCCAGGAGTATAAGTGGGAAAAATAAAGCACAGAGAAGTCAAACCATTTCCACTATGTCCATCTGCTGCTTCTGCAAATGAAAACAGAATCTGGATATCCAACTTTAAAAAGCAACCTGGGAGCATTCCTTGGTTAATGAGCACTTAGAGATTATTTATACCTAGGATTATTTCATTAGAAAAATAGTCAAACCTGAGAATCAGTTGTGTACCTGGTGAGAAATTCTTAATTTGGCTGTGCTGGTAGAAAGCCCTGCTAAGTTTTGTAAAGCTAGGAGGAGGTTTTTTGGTCTATTTTTGTGGGAAAGTATCTTTCTTCAAGATGTAGAGTCCTGAGACAAAGTGGTATCAGAATAGCCACTGATTTAAATCCACGGCCTTATTTTTCTGCACTTTGTTTTTCTTCCTGTATTATTGAGAGATCCTGCTAATGGGAAAATTCTGAGCAAAACCAGACCTACGTATCTGAGCAATTTTTTAAAAGAAACACCCACAAAATCAAAAACATCTTTGTTATTGTAAATTCAGAAACATTTGAGGGAATAAAGTTTCAGTCTTTTTCTAGTCCTTCTGCTGAAGGACTGCTATCAGATCTATATAACTATGGAAAAGCTGGCAAGCTGTAAAATGGAAGGTTTCAGCTTTTGGTTTCTTTTTTTCTGAACATTTTCTTTCATTTTACAATCTAAGTTCCAGTGGCACTGTCTTAGTTGTTGGGTTTGTCTATGTCATACTCCACATAGTTATTCTATCTGTAACTCTGATGTCATATATGTTACTAGTTTTTTATTAAGGTTCCACCAGAGTGAGAAGTTCTGGAAGAATCTGTTGCTTAGAAATATACATGCCCAGTTTTGTATTTTCATATGGATCCAGTACTTTTCAGTTAAAGACAAAAACTGTCAATGAGACCTTCTTTGTGAACATCTTCTTTTCCTGCCCTATTTTTTAATGATTTTGCTTTGCTAACTGACGAATTCAGTTTAAGTTTTATTTTAACTGACATTCCTCTGTGGCAAATGACAATGTACAAGAAAAAAAGGAAAAAACCCTGAAACATAAAATGAGTTTTTAACCTTACATTCTTGTTTTCCTTTTCTTGCAGATGATTCTTCCCCATTATTTACCCAGAAAATTTCAGATCCACAAGTTTATACGGAAGGATTATAAACATACAATACACGATTATGCTCTTGAACATAGCAGCTGAATGCTGCATTCTGTTCATAGTCAAATCTCTTAACCTAATTACCTAACTACCTTTGACTATGACTTACCTTATTTTTAGTTCTAGTATTAACCTAGGAGAAGTTCAGTCACTAAGCTGTGCTCTTGTTTATCTCTCCTGAACTTCCATTCATTGTGCCAAAGCAAGAACTTCCAAAATAGTATTGTATTGACCTTTGCTGCTTTGGAAAATCAAATCTTAAAGCCCTTCCATGATGCCATGCGTTTTCTCACCTCACACGTTCCTCTCAGATGTTTCACAGAATCACTGTGAAAGAAGCTTTTATGTCCTTAAAATATGCCTCATGCAGCAGTGGCATCAGCTCATCAAAATCCCGGAGCTAGACTATTCATGCTTGAAAGCCAACCAGAAATTTGGGCTGTTGCAAGAAGAGGAAGGAGAAGTGATGTATAACCCCTACTTAACTCCAGGAAACTTAAACACCAGTGTGGTGAAAAAGGAAGTAGCAGCTCGGAGCTTTAGATTCCAGACTTGTGATACCACTGGAACCACATGGTCTGTTGCTTCACCTTGGATGTCTCCTGTAATTCTACACGAGGCCCATTCTAACATCTGTAATGAGAAAATATTAAGACCCTCATGTGGATGACCATCTTGGGGTTTGGTTTTGCTGTGCACCTCAGTTGTGTTTGGAGGAGAGAGGGAAGGGTGAGGGTGATGCCAGTGGGCATGTCAGCTCAGCTCAGCAGTGCCTGGGAGAGGGACACTCTACACTTTGAAAGGTCACTCTAAGTTTTGTAAGCTTTGTGAAACATGTCCCCGAGTAAGTGATGCACATAAAGAGTAAGTTATGGCATGACTTTAGTTGTGTAGTACTTATCCTCCACCTTGTGTATCCCGTTTTCTCACTTTCTCCAGTCAAGAACAGGAATAACGTTAGAACCATGGGTAATGCTTCCTAAACACATCTTTAAGGACCAGGAACAAGGTCTGTAAGATACTGCTCAGGCACAGGTGCCACATGCATTTTGAGAAATAAATCAAAGACAACAGCTCCCTCTTAGTACTGTTCCTTCCCAGACTCTACAGCTTCTCATGGCTGGCTGTGAATGAAATCCTGCTTTGAAGTGACATCCATTCACAGAAAGTGCCTGGTAGAAAAGCTCATCTTCTGGACTGCAGACATTTTTGGGTTTGAATTTCCTGGAGACTGATGTGTCTCTACATGTGTGTAAGCATAGGCTCTGAGGGGTTGTGTGCACCTTTCTGGCTCTGACTCCTGTCCCAGTGCAAGTGCCAGCAGAAGGGTCAGCAGGTGACAGAAAAAGAGGAGCATCCACCTCCACAAAGGGAAGCTGTGGTGGAGCTCAGCTTTGCAGCAGCTAAGACCTTCTGAGGCTCTGCCATTTGATTAAAGACACTAACACCAGAGCAGTTGTAGATAAATGTATGTGCATGAATGTATATGTATATATACATAGATAAAAAATACTTCTACTTAAAAATAAATAAATTAATTTTAAATATCTTGGACCACAGCACCATTTCTTCAGACAACCTCAGTTTTACTGATTTGTGTCAACAGCATACCAAAATCAGTTAACAAATCTCACAGAATGAGTGTGGTTTATGCATGGAAAGGAAAAAAAAAAAACAAAAAAAAAACCCAAAACTCAGGAAACAGAACTTTTAAGACAAGCTAAATATATAACTAGTTTTAAAGAAAGGGGAACCTAAGAGTATAAAAGAAACATTTTCTCAAAGTAGTTGTTCTATATACAGGAACAAAATATAAATTTACCAACAGCCTGAGTCTGGCATCATTCTCAAGTAGTTTGTTATATTAGCAATTTTATATGCACAGAGTGATTTAAGAATGTATATTAAGAAAGTAGTCATTTCTCTTGGATTAGTCAATTCTTTTTAAAAAGAAAATGCAAAGCTCTCTTTTTCTAGTCTCCAATGTCAAGGCACTTCGACCTAGTGATCTCCAGGGCTGGAGGAGCAGCAAGGGGAAAGGGCAAGTGCTCCACTTGCCCCCTCTGCGGGCAGCTGGCCTGTCTGCCAAAATGGAGAGGGATCAGTTCAGGGCCCCCAGCCCCAAATCCTGCCCCAGGCAGCCCACACCAAGGAGAGGGAGTCTTAGGGGAAATATCTTCCTACTGCAGGATCCTGCACTGAGTGGCAGTGTGAATGTCCCCACGTGCTGAAGTTTCCAGACTAGACAGTTCTTTCAGGACACAACCTGCTGCAGACTCCCAGGTGCTTCTGATGTTGCTTCATTGAGAAAAATAAAGCTCAAAGCTTTGTCCACCAGGTTCAACTGTTTTCTCATACCTATATGCTCAGAATTTTCTGAGTTTGTTACAGGGCAGAGGGCTCATCCAGGAGTTTAAAGGCACAACAGTCCCTGAGCCTCCTCAGGAATCGTCCTCTTTGGCTGGAGGTAGGGTTGCCATTTCACTGAGCATAGGTTGAGAAGGATGAGCAGAGGCAGAGACTGAAGGACAAGGGAAATTCTGCAGACCCAGAGACCACCTAAATGAAAGATGAACTAATGAAGGTATCATGCAAAAAGCACTGAATACCTCATTGCCTTGTGAATTTATGATATTCTTTCTCCCTCATTTCTAAGTCTTCCTCTATGTGTCCTTAACTGTGATTTGATTTGTTTTATACTGCATAATGTGCAAGGGGGAGGGAGGAAGTCTGAAATTACATTAACTCCTGTTCGTAAACTCCCAATAACTAAAAGTATTCCTGATAAGTTCTTCTTCCTCCTCTCCCTCTCCCTTGTGTATTGTGTCTCTCAGTATGTTGTCAATCCTACAGCAGAGCACAGCAGCTGTGTGCTTTAGGAATATGATGGAGTTCTTTTTCATGAACAGAATTTTAAAATGTTGTGTAGTTTAATGGAATGGAAAATGAACGTTGGCAGAAGGAAACAATGCAAACTGAAGCATGATTGCAATCTGAATTTTATCTGTTTCTATTCTTCAGGAAGAGCATTGTGGAGACAGCTAGTCCTTAAGGAATTCCCCACATTGCTTTGCCTGCTGGTCATCACATGGACACCCACCCATGAAGTGTACTTAATGATTTTACTTCCTATTTTTCTAAATACTTTTTATTGTTCTCCTCCCTTATCTTACTTTCACTTCTCACTTTTAATTTGTTCGGAGGGTTTTTTGTGCATGACAGTGCTGTGTAGGAGTAGATGTTCTAGATAACTGCATTGTTTCAGGTTTGTTGCTGCATATGATCCTGCTATTAATGTAAATAACTTTTGAATTATCCATGTAGAGGACTTCATTGCATTTTTCATTACTAAAGCTTTTGCTTCAGGCTAATTATTATTTTACTGGAGAGGCTTTGAAGGCTTGCAATAGCTAATGTCAATGCTTCCCAGGTGTTTTATTTATGTGAAGGTGTTTGATTGACCAAAAGTCATTGACCAGAAGGCAATCCAACTTCACTTTGTTCACTTCAGAACAGACTACGAGCACACTGCTTAGTCTGTACTGCAGGATTAGTACCTTGTTTTCATATGAGAAATGTACTATCAGCAAGCTTTGAGATTGAGTCCTGGGAGAACTAGAGAAGCAGTGCATCCTAAAATCATGACATTTTAAGATTACTGAAGAGATTTCTCAAGAGGATTTTATCAGTTTTGAGAACCCTCAGATTTTGGTGCTGGACTGCAATTGTCCCATAAGCCCAGAGAATCTAACCAGGAGAATCCCCCGGCCTTTGTATAGATTAAATGCAATTTTCTCAAGTTTAAAAAGTTGAAGGAACTGCATCTTAATGACAATGGTTACCCAGAGGCCTTCCACCTACTATTACTTAGTTAACACTCTCTCAACACCACAGTCTTGAAGGAAATTGGTGAGGATTCGAATTGTTGCTTTAGTGATCCTTGTGGAAACTCCCTTCCCATGGAATTTGGGCCTGTCCCACTCTCACCAACCTGTCTGTGTTGTCACTATCTCAGAGCAACCCGTCCTGGATGCCATCCTGCCTACCCATATCTCTACAGTACCTTGACCTGAGTCATAGTGCCTCAATGGTACTTTGCCATTTGAACCTCACTCGGAAACTCACTTCTGCAAAATGTATCCTTGACAAAGGAGACTTCAATTCTGACTCCCCCAAATACCTGCTGTCTCCTTTCAGAAACTGATAGAGCTGCAAGTGCATTCCTTTTGCATCCTTCTTTGCACAGATGATATCCTCCAGAGACCTTGTAAAGATTTCATCAGTTCTGGATGAGCAGGATTTGTCTTTCAATTACCAGAAGCAGATCTACTTGAGGTATCAAAACTTTTTTCAATGCTTTGTCTTTAAAAACATTGTAGTCAGAGGAAGTCATCATTGAAGTTATTATATGTTAAAGGATGTTTTTAAAGAGCAAAGCACACATAAACTTCTATTTATGTTTATATAAACACGAACTTCTATTGTATTTATGTTACTTACCCTTAAAAAGCTGAATGTCCTTGGTCTTGGTCCAAATGTTATTAGAAAAGTTGACATATCTGTCTTCAAGAAGTTTAATAACCTCACAAATCCATCCTTGAAAGAAAATTAAATACTCCCACAATGAAAGCAAACAATAGTTTTCTTAAATATATGAGAAAAAAAGGTAACTTGACAGATCACCTCACAGCTGGAAGTAGAAAACCGAATCATATGCATCACTAACATGTTCTGTTGATGAGAAAGAGCAAATGTACTATTCAGAAAATCAGCATCATAACTCATATGGGAAAGTCTTGAATTTGGGTCCCAAAAATACTTCCTTTATTTGTGCAAATCAATTTAAAGAACTAAAGGGTTCAGCCTGTTTGAATTTGCCGTCAAACGTCCTTGGTGAGACATTCCATGACACTGAATTAATCTTTTAATTTAATCTGTAATATTTGCATATCTCTTATTGAAATGGATTTCACCAGTTATTTTGCATGTAAAGAATTATATAACCTTGAGGTGTTAGTCCTCAGCTATAACAAACAATACCTTTAGGTGGCATATTTTGAAGACATCCTCCTATTTAATGAAAACATTCCTGAAGTAAAGATTTTTAAATTAAACTTGAATGAGATTTCTCCATCACTCTAAGAACTAAGAAGTTCTTCCTTTCAAAAATCAGGCTTTGGAGAGAACTATCTCTTTATTTTATGAAGAAATGGAGACATCTATTATATAGGATGGTTTAAGCACCTTAAATATCTGGCACATTTTATTTTTCTCTTATAATGGATTTTATATAGCCTTCTGGTGATATATGAAAATCTGCCAAAGAGCTTAAGTGAACTGTATCTCAATAACAACTGAATATATGCTCTTGTCTGGAAAAAATTTAGCTGTTTTAAATCCATGAAGCTACTTGGTTTAAGTCAGAAATTATTACACATGGCTGTATAGTTAAAGACTACTATGCAGTTACACACATATGCTTTACAGTCTGATTCTAAGACACATCAAAAACTAAAAATTGCTAAAATTTCTATTGAGATAACTAATGGAGTCGCAGTCCACTGTATCTAGAGCTGATTTGTAACTTCAGGCCTTAGACAAGACAACATTCCTATTGGGAATAATACACATTCTCTTAAATCAAAAGGGAACTGTTTTCATTACAGCTGTTCCTTCCAGAAAACTAAACTTCCTTATCTTGTATCACCTGCATGAGTCCAGGCAACCATGCACCTACATGGCATAGGGCACCCAAGAGGCAGCAGTGAACAGCCAGGAAAGTGCTAAGCATTGATCTGGCCTGGAGGAAAGGGGGAAAAGTGGGTCATCCTTTGCTCAGAGGGAGGGGTCTGGGAGTTGGATATGGCCAAGGTAGCAGCAGGGCACAGCTTGTCTGGGTGGCAGAAAGGCCATGTTTGCACCCACAAGAAACAGATGTAAGGTGCAAAGGTTGCCCTGTGGCAGCTGCTGGAGGTGCTCATGGCCAAGAGAGAGTTCTTATATTTTAACTGGCCACTTTTAATCCTACAGACTGCTGTTGAAAGGAAAAGAAGAAGAAGAGAGGAGAGGAGAGGAGAGGAGAGGAGAGGAGA
>VWZY01000958.1:452451-488877 GCA_013399075.1 Chloroceryle aenea
AAAAAAAAAAATTAAAAAAGTTTAAAAAGCTCAAATAATTAAGCTTGCCCTTCTACATGGAAATGGGAATAACTTCGTTTGTGTTAATTAATTTTTAGACAACTGTTTTTCTTCTTTTACGAAAAGGAAAAGTGTACCATTCCATGTTCAAGAGTGCTACTCACACTTCACCACAGACACAGAGGTTAGCATCACCAAGTGTCACTTACAAACCACCTCAGGAGGTATTTGCACTGAGCAATGTTCCCTCCTTAAGGTAGATCTACTGCTGCCAGGTGGGAAGGATATTTCTGCTCAAAATGAAATGAGAAGGCTACCATTCCACTACTGGCCTAAAATGAAGTCAAAGTGCACCAAGTGAAGAGAAGAAAACAGATCAAACCATAACACTAGTGAAATTACAGCTGTAGTTTAAGTGTCCAGGAACTAGCTCTTGGATTTCAATCAGTATCCTGCTCCCTCTAAAATGTAAATTCTGCATCTCAGCTTAGGTGCAGACTTAGGTCCAAAGAGTTCTCCTTTGAGCTCCTTTGAGATTACTCTGCTTTAGGAGCAAACCAGTAAAGTTCTGAACATATGCAACAAGGTCTTCTGCCTGTGGCTATCAAAAGATAACCACAGTGACTTGCACTCTGTAAGCTAATACAGCCTTTTTATGCTGTGGGCACCCAAGTGGTGTAAGACAAGGTAAGGAGTAGAAGCATGCAGTAAGTGACAAAATTCTCTGCCTTCATCGTGATTTAGACTTTTATCTTCCAAAGTAGTTTACCAGAATATTAATCTTGGACAAGACCTCTCCCAGTTTAGAGCTGACCTATCTCTTCTTGCGACAAGTCAGTAAAGGCTGATACCAGAGACAGTACGGCCAACGAGTCACTCTGGGCAGGGGGCAATAAACCACAGCCAGATGCTGCTGGCACTGCCTGGCCCAGGTGGGGAGGTGCACTTGCTGCCTCTCTTATCCCCTGGGCTGCCCCCAGGCAGACTGCCTGAGCCTCTGCCCCTCCTTTCCAAACACTGCCTAAGAAAGGACACCATTGGGATCTAGTGCTTGGGGATGCCAGGAATTCAAGACATTGATGAGCCCAACAGCAACCACACTTACCATGAATTTTACTGCTGGGTAAGTGGCATCAGCATCAGCCCTGGGGATATGTTTAGAAAAGCCCCAATGAGCAAACAGTTGAGATCAGCTTCTGCTGCTGAGTCCTAGGTTAAGAAGTCACCCAGAAAATTGAGTGGTAGTGAAAAGAATAAGAATTGTTTGTGTGGGAGTTTTGATGGCTCGATTAGACAACTCTGTACTTAGACTGAATGCTGATCTTCTGGTTTTTCTGGGATTTATACATGTATGTATGTCATCTATCCTACAGATATGAACAGAACACTTCTACTCATTTCTTTGATGTGTTAAATGCACTTTTTGCGAAACTTTATAGGATTTTGAGTGGATATTACATTCTTCTGATAGTTGATTCTTGCTGTGTAAGCATCTAGAACAGCTTTTTTATTAAAACTTTTGCTTATTGCTCCTTTTGGCTTCCTTTCTCCCTCTTTCTCCCTTCTGCCATTCATCTGTAGTAATTTATTTGCCAACTTTTACTATCAGCATCTGAAGAGTTTTAAGAGTCTAGGTGTTTACGTGCTCCCATCCATTTTCCTCTGCCTCTGAAATAATCTAGAGAAATTACTTTTTGCATCCTTTCTGATAAATTTCACTTTAAAATCTGATCCTTGGAAGCTGCTTTAATAACTACATCTCTTATTCATTAATACTGAAACAACTTTCTTTAAGAGTAAGTCTAAAAAAAATACAAGTAATTGAAAAGTATATTATGATTCTAAAATTACTTAAGCATATCATTTATTTTCTTTTTACATTAAGATATTTTAGCTGTGCTTATATAGTTTGGACTGCTACCCAGTTCATCTATCTGTTAATACAAAAAGATGCAGTTTCTGTTCCAAAAAATTCTCATAAAAGTTCAGTTCTCCATCTCTTTAACAAGGTTAAGAGAATTGATTTTTTACGGTTTTACTAAAGCTGAGGTGTTATCCATTTTCAGTTAAGTCCATCACTAAGACATTTTAAATTTCTGACTTCAGGGTGGACAAAGGCAAGGACTTGGAATGTATCCCAGTACTTCAGGGGGTTCTAATCATTGTGTGAGCAACTATCAGGGAGTAATTTCACTCTGTTTCCACTGAAGCAGGTAACGGGATATGGAAGTCCCTGGTGCATATAGCTCCAGAGGGCTTTGTTTTTCTGGTATTCAAACATTACTTCCTCCAAGCTCAAGACAGGTGCATTCCTTTGAGGAAAAAATCAAGTAAAGGAAGCAGGATAGCCGCATGGATGAGCAAGGAGCTGCTGAAAAAATTCAAGTGGAAGAATGAAGTGCACAGCATGTGGAAAAAGGGACTGGTCTCTTGGAAGAATTATAGGAATTCTGTCAGGTTTTGTAGGGATGGAACAGAGAAGGTCAATGCCCTCTTGGAATTAACTCTGACAAAGGAAATAAAGAAGAACAAGAAGGGCTTCTTCAAATACATCAGTGGTAAAAGGAAGAATAGGAAAAATGCTGCTGAATGAGGTGGGAAACCTGGTGACGGAGGATACAGAGAAGGTGGAGTTACTGAATGTCTTCTTTGCTTCACTCTTCACTGCTAAGACCAGCCCTCAGGAATCCCTGACACTGGAAGTAAGAATGAGAGCCTGGAAGGAGAAAGTCTCTCCACTGGTCGATGAGGATTGGCTTAGAAATCAGTTNGGTCTCTTGGAAGAATTATAGGAATTCTGTCAGGTTTTGTAGGGATGGAACAGAGAAGGTCAATGCCCTCTTGGAATTAACTCTGACAAAGGAAATAAAGAAGAACAAGAAGGGCTTCTTCAAATACATCAGTGGTAAAAGGAAGAATAGGAAAAATGCTGCTGAATGAGGTGGGAAACCTGGTGACGGAGGATACAGAGAAGGTGGAGTTACTGAATGTCTTCTTTGCTTCACTCTTCACTGCTAAGACCAGCCCTCAGGAATCCCTGACACTGGAAGTAAGAATGAGAGCCTGGAAGGAGAAAGTCTCTCCACTGGTCGATGAGGATTGGCTTAGAAATCAGTTGTGCAAATTGAACCCACACAAATCCATGGGTCCTGATGGGCTGCATCAGGAATGGAGGAAAAGATTATCAACAAAAGATTATCAACAGTAGCCAGCATGGATTTACTAAAGGGAAGTCATGTCTGACTGATCTGATAGCCTTCTCTGATGGTGTGACTGAATGGGTAAGTGCAGGGAGAGCAGTGGATGCTGTCTATGTTGTCTGCCTTGACTTCAGCAAGGCTTTTGATAGTGTCTCCCATAACATCCTGGTGGGTAAGCTTGTGAAGTGGGGGTTAGAAGAGCAGACAGTGAGATGGGTTGAGAACTGGCTGAACAACAGAGCTCAGAGGGTTCTGATCAGTGGTGCAGAGTCCAGCTGGTGACCTGTAAGTTGTGGTGTTCTCCAGGGGTCAGTTCTGGGACCAATTTTAGTCAACATCTTCATCAGTGACCTGGATGAAGGGAGTGTGTACCCTCAGCATGTTTGCTGATGATACTGAACTGGGAGGAGTGGCTGATACAACAGAGGGCTGCGCTGCCATCAAGTGAGACCTGGACAGGCTGAGAGCTGGGCAAAGGTAAACCTAATGAAGTTCAACAAGGATAAGTGTAGGGTCCTACACCTGGGGAGGAACAACACCATGGACTGGTACAGGTTACGGGCAGACCTGCTGGAAAGCAGCTCCATGGAGAGGGACCTTGATGTCCTCGTGGACAATAAATTATTCATGGAACAGCAATATGTCTTTGTGGTCAAGAAGGCCAATGGTCTCCTGGGGTGCACAAAGAAGACTGTGTCCAGCAGGTCGAGGGAGGTTCTCCTCCCCCTCTGCTCTGCCCAAGTGAGACCACATCTGGTGTACTTTGTCCAGTTCTGGGCTTCCCAGTTCAAGAGGGACAAAGAAATATTAGAGAGAGTCAAACCGAGAGCTAAGAGGATGACGAAGGGACTGGAACATCTCTTTTATGAGGAAAGACTGAGAGCCCTGAGGCTGTTTAGCCTGGAGAAGACTGAGAGGGGATCTTAGAATGTTTACAAATATCTGCAGGGTGGGTGTCAAGTAGAAGGGGCCAGTCTCTCTTCAGTTGTTCCCTGTGATAGGATGAGAGGCAATGGTCACAAGGTGAAACACAGGGAGTTCCACTTCAACATGAGGAAAATCTTCTTCACTGCGAGTGTGACAGAGCCTGGAACAGGCTGCCCGGAGAGGTTGTGGAGTCTCCTTCTCTAGAGTTTTTCAAGACCCACCTGGCTCTGTTCCTGTGTGGCCTGCCCTGGGTGTTCCTGCTCTGGCAGGAGGGTTGGACTCGATGGTCTCCAGAGGTCCCTTCCAACCCCTACCATTCTATGATTCTATGATTCTATGATTTGTACTTTCTTAAACATGCTTTGGGAGAAAGTCCCAACAAGCTAGGACTGGCTAGACAGGTAACTGTTATACCATGTTCTTGAAAACAAAGAATAAGTTCAGATTGAAGATATACCTCTGGAGACGATACCTGTGTTACTTCTCTACTTCAGCAGTTCATGTCCAGTAGGTAGATGTCACTCCTCAGATTAGACATGCTCCATGCAGTGAACATTTTTAGGGCAGAAAGCCACAAATATGGCCATTTCTTGTCACAGGCTGTGTCTGCATCAGCATATTTGTTTAGACATGGAATGACTGTATTTGGAAGCAACTATCCCACTTGTTTGTCCTTGCTGTGCTTCAGTTTACCATGTGGAACAGTCCTGAAAAACAACCTCTGCTTTCCTCAGCTGAAACAAAGCTGGAAGACATGATTCAGAAGCACAGTTAAGGGGCATTAAGTCTAAAGCCTAGACTACAGCATCTGCCTAAAATAAACCTCCCTAAAATGCATAGAATGTGGACAGTAGGTTCTCAGCAGCAATTGTTGCACTGTCCAAATTACACCTGTTGTGCCAGGCTAAGTGCAAGTGTGACCTGTCAGTCAGTATAAGCAATGTTAAATACTGCCCACAAAAAGAGCTCGAGATAATATTAATTCCTTTAAAGAAATCTTTTTAAGCTTGAGAAGGAAAAACTTATTTAAACTGTAAACAACTATAATCCATTATATTTGTAAAGTAGCTAACAGTTTTTCTTGTGACTTTTTATAAATGCATACTTTGAGTAATTAAAAATTATCTAGAATGTGATTATTAGAACTATAGGACAGAATTATCACTAATATTATTATTATGCTATTGTTAATGGGCCATTTATCCAGCTGCTCTCTCTTGAGAAAAACTGGTGAGACTGTTTTTCCCTTGAAATAAAAGGGCTGCACTCTGTGCTATCCATTTTGCTTGCTCTTCATGAACCATGCAGAAGTAGAAGCCATCAGTTCCTTCGTGGTCTTTCACTGAAGCTTGTTTTAACAATAAGTGGAAATAAATTATAATGCTGTTACTTTGATACTTGTCTATATTCATATCAAAGCAGTGTCTGATGACATCTTTCAGAAGTTCACAAATCTCACAGAATCACCTTAGCCATAATGTGTCAGGTCATTCCCTTTCCATAAGTAACATTTTCATCCAAACACCTGCTAGCTTTGCAAAACCTTTCACAAATTAAATACTTAGTTCTTTCCAGAGCTCCTCTAACTGTTGTAGCAGACATCTGGCTTCACATCATGTCCCAGTGAACTGGTTTACATTTAATTATTTAAGGAAATAATTAGCTCTTGTAAAAGTTAAAGTTACCTTTAAGTTTTGAGAAAAAAAAATATATATATACTGACAGTATCTAAACCTCACACAGCTGTTTTTTTTGTCTAATATCTTGAATATTATTAATTCTTCCATGTCATGTTTTTGAAGAGCTAATACAACATGATTCATAAACTTGCTCTTCCTAAAAAGTCAAGCTTTTCTGCTCTGGGATCAACTTTATGAAACAATCCAACTTCATTATCTTTGGAAGTGTTAATAATCTCACAGAAATTAATTTGCAAGATGACACCTTTAAGATAAGGATAACCTGTTAGAATTTGTTGGGGGAAAAATGCATTTAACTTTGTGAAAAGGTGACTAGTTGAGTCTTGCATGCACTTGCTAGGACACAAACATGGCCTATTTATTTTATCATACCACAGATTAACTGACATTGCAAAGCACTGGATCTGAACTTCAAAATCCTTGCATCCATTCACTCCAATCAGCTTAAACTCAGATCAGTTAATAAGCTTTGGGGAAATTGCTTGATTGAATTTGTCTACAAATTGCATTAGCCATGCTTTGAATGGCACTGAATTCAATTGATGTGATTTCAAATATTTTAAAATGTCTATCAAACCGTGTATTGGATTTTACTTGTAGCTTTGCATTACAAGACATTAGAAGTCCAGAAGAATTGGACTTGAGTAACAACAGGCAGGACTCACATCCCATCTGGCATTTACAGAAAGTTGCCCTTGACTGAAGGTTTTTAGCTTGCATTGGAACACATTTGCTACACATAGAGACAGCCATCTAAGCAGTAATCCTCCTGAGGAATCACCATTCAGATTAAACCACTTCAAAGTTTTATGGTGCAACAGATAGATATAGGAAAGATATATATTTTTAAAGCATGTCAATAACCAAACACATCTTGTTATATCCAACTTTAAACAGGTAATAATCCCCACCTAAGCTTGCTTACGATGCTTGTTGTGAAAAACAACTAAAAATCCTTTGACTGAAGACTCTTCAGGGCATTTACTCATGTGAAGCCGAATGAGCAGAGTTTTGGCCTTATCATGACCATTGATGCCTCCCCCGGAGGCTCCTGGACCACTCTGCTGCTAAGGTTTAACAGGATGTCAGAGATCTTTTTCAGGATGTGCCGCTGAAAAAGTCCATCCTCGGTACCTTGATCTGAGTCACAGCATGCTAAAAGAGCCGGTCAACCTGCAAGGATTGAAAAGACCTAGTTAAAAGGCAAAAAATAATGACTTCATCAAAAGAACATAGCCTACCAACACCTTCATCCCACAGACAACCATGTAAACAATAACCCTGAGGGGGTCCTATGAGACAGACCGGTGCAGATGGAGGAGGTAGCAATCCATGCTGCATTTGACCTGAGCAGATCCTGCAGATCTTGCACCATATTGTACTACACACATGACTTGGCCTTGAGGACTGTGCCGTGCTGTCCACATCCCTTGCTGTAGGATCAATGCAGACAGCTTGTCATAACCAAAGACCCCATAGGCAGCACCTACTGGGCACCAGAAATTATGCCAGGAGCATGTCCCTGACTTTACCTTGAAGCAAAGCAGGAGGATTTCCTGTAAATAGTCTTTTGTACCACAATAAAAATTATGAATGGGTTGTTTTGCTTCTCAGAATATCCTATAAAAATCTCTCAAGATGCCAGTGCTGGTGGACCTTCCCTACAGATGGGCAGGCTGAGCAGGGTGCCATGTCATGGACAGAGGTCTGCCTTGTGTTTATTATTTTGGGGTTCCCAGAATCAGAGGGCGGATAAGATGTTATCATCTCTTGTGGGATAATAATAACATGGCTAACTTCCCTGACAGTGCTTTTGCCTTTCTTTCAGGGACCCAAAAGGAACCAGCACCTCCTGGTGCCAAACAGACACTATCTATTCTGGCCTGTAGAGATTCCATGATTTTCTGTTTACTGTTATTAGCAGCATTGTGACAGCAATCACAAAACACTTCTTTTACTGGGATGCCCACTACACCTACCTCTCCTGCGCAGAAAAGTGCCTGGCTGTAAGTCCATGGCCACACAGAACACTTCTGACAACACAGGTATTGTGTAGGACACCCAAGGGGCAGCAGCTACTGACCAGGATGACCTGGTCTATAGGAAATGGGGAGGAGCAGATCCTGCAGTTCCCAGAGGGAAGGTCCTGGAAGCTTGACACAGCTGGCCAGCAGCTGGACACAGCATGCCCGGGAGGCAGGAAGGCAATGCTTGCCCCCATCTTTGGGACCATACAGTCAGATGTTACTTCAGAGACATGCAGGGATGGCATGTCCTTAAGGTTCAAAGGAACTTCTGCTTTTCAATATGTTTACCCACCAATGTGTAGGATATTGGTTTGCTCAAATCTGAGTGACCCAGAAGTATTCTGTAAGCCTCTCTACCCTTTGCCTAAATCACATGTGCAATGTAGATAATGTGAATTGCTTTGCAAATAGTTTTGAATCTGCAAAGTGCTTTGAGATAACAAGATGAAAGGCACACAGAGCCTCATCTTGCCAAGATGGGATCTGTCAAGATCTCCTAGAACAGTGCCCAATCAGTATTCAAGCTCCTGAAATTACTGATGAGGCACTGCTATTGATTATTTCAGGTGATTCTGTCCTTCTGCCCTTCTCACATTGGCTGCAAGAAATTATTAGGAACATTTTCCCAGGTTGGCTCTCTCTGTGGCCCTTGGTATTCAACCATGTCTGCTATGGCTTTGTCTGGCTCACTCCCTTACATGAAACTATCACCGAAGTTGCCTGATAAGATACCCTGGCACAATAAAATTAATTCCAGCCCAGCTGAGGGGAATCCTCAACGGTGTCTCCACATAGAAGCCTCAAAAGACAAGGATCTTTATGGCAACAGCCAGCTATGGGAGATGAACTAAGTTTTCGGCCAGGTTTCTCCTACAGGGGATGGGATGGAGAAAGGCACCCTAAGGTAGAGTTCAGTTCAGAACAGGCAGCACATTGAGTGGAGGCATCCTTATGCCAAGCAGGAGATGTGCCTTGGGAGGGAGGCATGCTTTCAGTCCTGCCCACCTCCTGCGAGTGGAACTGATGCTCAGAGGTTATATTCAAATTCATTCTGAAAACTGGGTACAGTGGGACAGCTCGTGTCACACAGGAACAAGTTATTGTTGCCATGCTTATTGGGGAGGGAAGGAAACAATCTTCCTTTGGTAGCAGAAGAACCTTGCACCTTATTCATTCTTCCTTAGGTGTTTTTTAGTCCATTATTGCTCACGAAATAGACAGTAAGCCCATGGATTGCCCCATCTGACACCTTAGAGCTAAGCAGTCAGCTTCTAGTGCTTTAAAAGTCTGCCTGCTTCTCACATTCTCCTAGTTTATGTGTCTCTGTCTTTTTATAAGGATTTTATAAACATCTCAGTGGGCTGCATCCTTACTGATGGGCTCACTAATGCTACAGACTTTTTCAGAGCACATGCTATGAAAATAACTTCATAACATCAAACATAATCATAAGGAATGTCATTTCTCAAATGCCACCAAAACTGAGACTGCAACAGGTTTCAGCCATTTAAGCATCTGTGCACTTTCTCTAAATAGCATTTTTGTCCCAGGGAAGGAAAAGAAATGGAGCTGCTAAAGCAGCAGGCTTAGAAAATCCTGATAGGAATAAATTATGCAGTTGTAATTATCTACAGCTATAGGCTTTGTACATAATTACAACTGCATAATTTATTGCTATCAGGCTATAGACTTTGTACATAAGGTAAATAACATTTATTTATACTTTTATTTATAGTATTTAGTATGAGCATTTCTAAGTCACACTTGTCTTATTTGCTAGTTCTTGACTAGAAAATTGGCAGCGTTGCCCTGGAGAATAATCTTTTAAATAATCACTGACATTTCTAGACATGCCAACTGTGCTCTGTTTTTAAGACGTACGAGAGCAATGGACACAAATGTGCATGTACAGAATGAGAGCTTGGGGCTGAAGTCCATTGGACCTTATGTGTATGTACAGAAATACTTCAGGTAGCAATCAGGGTAGCGTGGAGTTGTGTGTGCCCAGTGCTCAGATCATTACTACTCCTTTCTGCTTTACATCCTGAATGGGTCACCAGCTTTGTGATCTTTCTTGATGTAGAGATCACCATGCTGCTGTGTCCCACTTTGACATATTTTGTCATTAGAATTTATATTCCTACACCAGCTTAGAAGAGAATTGACTCTGGACTCTATTAAAGCAAGTGTGACTTCCCGCTACTCCAGGACAATCCCTAGAAAACCACAGATCACATCTGTCTTCATCCTGGCCCCTCTGAGTCAGTGGGTCAGTAGATGACAGACTCCAGTTTTGCCATGAAGATGCACAGATGTCTTGTTATCTTTTATTGGCAGGACTTCTTCTATGACAGAGAGATAAAGAGGATGAGGATTTTCATTTTTTAAAGCACAGAAATCTGAGACTGCTTTTCCTTGCCACTGATTTTTATTCACACGTAGCTTTGTGTATGTGTCATTGGAATCAAACACACATCTCTCCATGGAAAATCATTACACTTCTGGAACAAATATTTTATAAAATTGTATTTTTTTTTGTATCATTCAGAAGCTGGCATTTCTTTATCGAGTCTCCCAGGTACTCCTGTCATGGTGGAGAACTTTCCAACACTTCTTAGAGTTATATCTGTTGAGACAACAGTGTATTTTAATAAAGCATTGAGTGCTGCCATTGAAGCATATTACGCTTTCTTTATGGATATGCTTCATCTTTGTTTCAGATTATTCCAAAATCCAAATGCTTTTATTAAATATTTTTATATGTTTGGTTGTTCATGACATTTGTAATCCAGTTTTATTGCTTTCTAGTTGGAGAACCAGTCTTCTCTGTGATCAGACCAGCTAAGCAGCTATATTACCACTTAATCACAATTTCAGTTACTATCTTTTGATAATAGTCCTTTCATCTCTTTCACCTCACATTCTTCCCCTTTTTATTTCTTCTTTGTATGTCCTTCTTTCCTACCATATGCAGGTATTATTTTGTTGTTTGGGTTTGGTTTTTTTTTTTTGCTTTGTCTGTCTTCATGCATATTATTGTACTTCAAAATATTACTGTAGTTTTGAAACAAGTGCATCTCTTTTTTCCATGATACTTAATATTCCATCCAGAAAAAAAAGAAAGGAACAATGTTGACCTGTGTGATAAAGATGCCTGAATGCTGGTTCTGCAAGCTTGATTTGTCACATTCACTGAGAGCCTTTTTCCTGACTGGGAACAGTATAAGAGCAGTATAAGAGCAGTAGAAACACATTCCCATATGCAAACATATAAAAGTAACAGAAGTCTTATCAAATTTTCAGACAGATGAAAGATTTCTAGTATTTTCATCTTCCATTAGCAACAACTCCTATTTCTGTCAAGTAGTCTGTGCTGTTGATTTATTTATATTTCTCTACAGCAGTAATAAAACCCAAGATGATCTCTGCCATCCTTGCTGTGAAAACACCCTCTGTGAATTCAATGTCTAGCCTCTCTGTTTAACTTGTTTGTATGGAATAGCAAAACTGAGGTATACAAATTTCATAGAAAAAGCTTAGTCCATGAATAGAGGTACTTATGAGATGATGTTGCTGTTGTTGTTAAGCTAGTGCTAGGTACCTGTGAACAGCAAAATCAAATTCTCTTTAATTTATTTTTCTTTTAAGAAAACTTGAATGCTTCAGTCCCAAGTCTGTTATGAATGGTACTTTGATATTTCCAAATTGGTGGCTGAGCCCAAGTATCCAAAATGCTGTCAGTTAACTTTGGCATGCCCAATTCCTTTCTCATTCTTGGTTGTAGTATACATCACCCGGAATGACGACATGGAGATGTAACTGAACTGAAACTCTCAGGCAACTGCAAGAAGTTTTAGAAGATTCAGAGCCTGAGCAAGCTGAAGAAAATAAATTCAGACAGGAGCCACTATCCAAAGGCAATTGAAATGCTTCATGATTTATGCAAGAAAGTGGTGGAAAGTGGAGATGAATCTTTTGCTAATGTAGCAAATCCTAGGGAATTGTTGGTTGATGAAAGCCATTTATGTAAAGTACCATCTGGGTTCCCATTTCCTTTAACTACTCTGAATTTGAGAAATAATTGCACATTTTCCATCAGCAGCCCTTCTTTCAGCACTTGCACCATGATAGAACTGTTTGGAGGAGAAGCAGCGTTACAATAATCCCTGAAGAAAAAAAACCACAATCCTCAAAGCCCCCCAGACAAAGAAAAGCCCCTAAAATCTCAACCTTTTCCTTACAGAGCCTTGTCTCTCCCACACATCATATCTCTGTGAAGAGTGTCCTTGGAGCCTGAAGCAAATTGCCCCCTCACTGGGGCACTTGTGCCCAAGGACCAGGACTGGTCACCCTGGGCAGCACGGGGTCCATTGGGCTGGGGTTAGGGGGGAGAAATTATTAGGGAGCTCTCCAAGCTGTCACATCCCCAACTCCCCACCCCCCCAAACCCCACTATCTGCTCCCAGTACCCAGGACAGGGTGGCATTGAAGCCTCCCTCCAACTACACCTCCCCACCTCCCTGTTGGCTTTATGTCTAAAACCTGCTCCTCTTGAATTCAGCTACTCAAGAAAAGATTTGACTCTGTGCCATTTGTAACTTCTTGACTCGTATTTTCATCACGGAAGAGAAGTGCAATCCCAGGTATAGAAACACATCTAGTAACCTGCTTTCCTCCAGTTACTGTATTTAAGAGGTTTGATGTTCAAGGACTTTATAAAGAACAGCTAGAGCTCTTCAGAAATCTTAAAAATCTTCCTACCCACAGTTTTGGAGTCCTATTTATCAAGTTAGCTGATCTCAGCCTTTCACTAGGCTAAGTACAATTCCTTTCTTTGACAATAGAATACTGACTTTATCATGGGGTAGCAACAACAGTGCTATTAGCAGGAAAAGAATTAAACCAGATACAGACCTGGAGTAAATAACATGCCCTTGGCAGAAGACAAGCCCAGCAATGATAACACCTTTGATGAAAACTCAGTGCAACATCTTGGACAAATCCATCAAAGTTCAGTGTTTTTTTTCACTGGCAAACAGTAATGAGAAGGTGTTTAGAGGACACTGTGTTTGAATTGGTCTTTCAATAGCATTAGTCAAGCTCTGAATGGTACCAGTTTTATCTTCCAACCGAATTTGAAATGTTTAGCTTTCTTCAAACATAAACATAGTTTCTTATGATTTTCATGAATCACCTGGTTCAGAGGCATTGGGTCCTGGTGAAAATAAGCAGACTTTGCTGTGATAGGGATAATACACAAGCTGAGGTTTAGCTGGTGCTTTTTTCTTTTTTTAAGACCTTGAAAGCAACGATTTTGCCAACAGGATTCCCTCCTTTCAAGCACTTTTGCTTCAACATAACAAGTTATCCCAGCTTGCTGAAGGATTTTTGGTTTTATTTTTGTGAGCCCAGCAGTGTAACTTAGCTCTTGTTTTTACAGACAGCTTGATCACTTAAAGCAAGCAACCTTCCTGTCTAATTAGTTAAATTACTTCATGCAAATGGGTATCAAAGGGAATCCCTCTGAATGTGCCTGTGGAGTTTGGTTGTACAGCACCTTTTGTACAGACTTCACTGAGTATGGGACAGAAAACCAACCTTTGCCTTAGAAACTGCTCTATCAGCAAGGAGAAATTACCTGAATTGTGAAGGGAGCTGTAATTTCTTTGGAAAGTAGGTTTTATATCAAAAAAAATGCAGAAGTTTGGAAGAATCAGAAACTATAAAGCTTTGGCCTGATTTTATGAGAATTGTGATAATACTTTATAAATATAAGATCATTAACCATAAATGTTACAATACACTGGTGATTTGGGAGATGAGATGAAATAAAATAAATATTATGGATTTACACAGCTTAAGTAGTTATGATCTCACTTTCCAGTGGAATTCCTCAATGTTTTCTTCTTTGTCTATCATTCAATTAGTTTATTATTCCACTTCCATTATTCATTTTGAAATTATTTATATAGTTCAAATAGTTCACTGTCCACCAAAATGCTCCATCACCTGTTTGCATTTCAGTACATTTTCCTGTCTATGGAAACTGGATTTATACTTTCTTCTGTTTAATTCCCTGAAGGCACAAACCCAGTGGCTGAAGTTCAGACTTTTCATGGTCAGCTAGGTATCATTTATTTTAAGCGATTGCAATATAGCTATTTAATAATAGACAAGAAATGCAGAGGAAGCACACAAGGAGGCACTTAGGGGCTTGATCAACAGATATGGATTTCTCCTTAGAATATTAGTTGTGCTAGAGGAATACAGCATTTTTCTCATAAGGGAGATACTTCTGTCTTCCCCAAAGAAGACATTAATAGTCCTACAAAAAATTTTTCTTTTTCTCCTTTCTTGATGATATGGACTTTAAAGTTGAATTGAAGAGAAGAGAAGAGAAGAGAAGAGAAGAGAAGAGAAGAGAGAAGAGAGNGAGAAAAGACCATTTTCATATCAAATCACTTCTTTGTGCTTGTCTTTGAACTGAGTGGAAAAATCTGCCTGTAGTTGCAATGGCACAAGTAGATTTGCTGGAACACAGTTATGGGTATGCACTTTTGGAGCCTATTTGAATTAAATAATGCATATAGCATAGGCTGATGCTAAACTATTACTATTATTTCTCTGTGTGTGTGCTTTAGTTCTGTGCTAATTAGAATAATTAGCTCATTAATCTCTTTTTCATAAGCAAAAAGTGTTCTCATGTGGCAACGCAAATACTTATCTTGCATGTGTTGTCTCTTCTGTAGTCAGAGGAGCCTTTCCAGAAGGTCCAGACCCTAATGTTTGAGAGCACATCTGTCTCCATAAGGGGAGCATGAGAATCCGGGTAGCTACCCTTGGTCTTAAAACAGTGAGTGTGAATAGTCCTGTTGCCACCTCACTGCTTCAGCTCTTTATATTCCCTAAGGTGTTGTTCTTCTACCTCGATCATCTGTGTTTCTTCCACAAACTATGCATAAGGAGAGAGATTTTTCAAGGTTTCCTACTTTCCAAAGGCTCCCTGGAAAATCTGAACAGGTCTGCACAGAGAAAATTCAATTACAATTAGAGAAGAAAGAATTATAATCTTGAAAGTGACATAAGAGTGATGAAATAAGGCACTAAATCCACACTTCCCTTAGCTATGTGGAATTAAAGACATGCAATTGGGGCTTAAATTTATTCAACACTTGAAAAAATTGTTAGAAGATGTAATAAAGTGGTTTTCCAGCTATTTTACTCCTTATCATTTCAGCAGTGCAGCAGCAACCTTCTACCTTGCAAAAAAAAATCTGAAATACTACGCAATTATTCCCAAACCAATATGGAAAATTTGTCAAATATTGAATTATTTTATAAACTGAAAAGTCTGGGGAAAAATAATTACAGATTACAATTAATAATTTATCATTTATCTGCTTAACTTTCAATCCAGACTTTAGGACTCTTTTAGCAGCACAACTGATGAATGATTTTTAAATAATATTTCTGTTTAATGTCAGAATGTGAAATCATCTCTTTTAAAAATTTCAGATGTTGTGTCTACAACATCAGGGCTCTTTTCTAGACATTGTCAGTAAAAGAATTTGTCAAAACTACAACATTTTCAGTATTTCCACCATCAATTTACACTTAACAAAGCTTGTTTCATTGAAGAAATTAATTCTTCTGAATTCAGGGAGTTTCCTTAAGTAGTTTCATATTTTATTTGTGTTTCCTTACTATTAAAGAAGCAGTAAAAATAGATGGAGTATCATTATTGACATGCACTTTCTATCTTCAATTCTCTGATACTTACTGAAACCATGAGAAGTCAGAAAATTTCTGACTAACGTTTGCCATGAGGTGTCACTACCAGTAGCTGATAGAAAGTGAAAATTCCACAGCAGTTATTGGTGCACTTGCAATCTGCAAATAGATCCCAATTTAATTTTCCTTCAGTGCTGAAGTTTGCAGACAAATGAGTTAGAACTTAGAGGATTGTGTGTATTTCTGTAACTATTGGCCAGAACAGCCCATTGACTTGAGGTTCCTAGAACAGAATTTGCTCCACAATGCCTTTAGTTACAGTAGCCTACATGTCAGTAATGTGTTTACCTCAAAAGAGTTTGTTCCCCTTTCATTGGAGGTGTTGTCCATCTGGTAAACTATATGTAGTAAGAGATTTCCACAGTCTTCTGTCACAAAATCCACACTCCTGTGACCATCAGAAAGTGATTTTTGTGACCAATTATCTTCATTTATTATTTTTAATTATGGTTAAAAGGCAGACCAATAATGCATGATACTAATGTCGTCCTGTGATGCTAAAAGCATGCAAAATCTATTTCTGTAAGCATCACTGCTAGCAAACAGATGAAAGAGGTAATGGAATGATCTAAGCAGAGCAAGCCATTTTCCAGCCCTGCCAGTATTGTCATGCTAACCCAGAAACCAGAACTCTGCTGCATGTTCTTCAGTACCATCTACTGGTACAATGTCATAACTTGAATTTTTCTTATAAATATTTCTGTTAAAAAGCCAAACAGACTCTTGTGTTTTCTTTTTAACAGCCTTTCTATGAACAGGTACTTGGGAAAAAATACAATTTTGAACCATGCAGAAGGAATGCTCACATACAAAACCTTGTGTTCATGATTTCTGGTCCTTAATGATAATGCATCCCTATTGCCAGCTAAATGTCCTGTTCCTCTGTTGTATTTACCATCTTACCATGCTTTAAAGACAGTGAGATTTACAAGTCCAGGCAACTTTAAAAATCATATTCACATCTAAGAAAAGAAAGTAGAATACCGGTTTAACAAATATCACTTCTGAATTGCCTTCCTTCTCTTTCACTTGCCCCATCAGGAGAGCTTTGCCCTCTTTGAAAGAGTGTTTTGACTGCTTGCATTGTGAACTCCACATCACACCCTCAGCTGTGCACAAGAAGAAATGTTTGTTGTATTAAAGGCCATCAAAACCCAGAAATACTCCACAACAACAGCTCTTCAGATTTCCACATGAAACCTGTATCATCAATGGTGAAAGAAGAAGTGTATGAAATACACCAATACCTTAGAAAAATAATTTCCCTCAAATATACTAGCAACTGACCAAATAACATGATTTTTACTTATGTTTTAATGTGACAAACTTCCATCAGAACAAATCATAAAATCAGGGGAAATTCCCTTTAAAATGGCATAAAAGCTGACTATCTATTCTTACGAATAAACAGATTGACCTGAAACTTTTAAAGTTCACAGACACAAAGCTACCATATGCCCAGGAAATGCCAGACAGAGACCTGCCACTTAGTGCACTTCAGGGCAACTGAAAAAAAAAAAACCCAGAGGATAGTTGCCAGCATCCTTAACATTCAGGGCTGCTGTTTTTAGCTGGAGCTGCACATATCTTGGGCCAGGACAATGCTGTCCCTCTGAAGACAAGCAACTTCTCTCTCCCAGGTTATCCAGGGCCAGATGTAGCAACCAGTCTTGGCATGACTGCTGCTGCGAGAAAAGAGAAAGGTAGAGAGGGCTGAGAAAAGCTTTCCTCGGCAGTGTGGGTACACAACCGTGTTGGCCACCAGAGGACGTGAGAGTGGGAAATAGATGATGGTCACGATTGCCATCTAATGGCCAAAAGATAGAGACTAGGGAGAGGTGATAAGGCTGCAAGGAGTGATAAGGGAGGGGAAAGAGGCGAGGGACTCACTTTTAGGAGGGTAGGCTTGGGGCTGAGCTGTACTGACTACTCCTGTTTCTAACTGGAAATTCAGTTTGTGGGATTAGCATCAGGAAATGGCCATTTAGATTTGACATGGAACTTTCTGTTTGCAAGCTGCAAATCATGAGAACAGCCAACCTGTGCTAATTACATAGTCACATATTCTTTACTGCATTGACTGCTACAGAATATCCATACACTGTGGAGTACTCTCTAGGAAGGAAAGGAAGGAAGGAAGCCTTGCTCCAGTTTTAAGGATGCTGCAGATAGTGCTCTTCCTTGGCTACGAGCTATCAACTGCTCACGACAGAGAAACCTTTGTTGTCTCAAAGACCTTTCCTGCGTGTTGCAACCCGGGAGGAGAGTTTTCACCTGCAGGGTGCAGTGTATCCCTAAAAATATGGTGGTGTAAATGAGCAACGACGTGTAAAAGGCACTGTCCCATCCTGGTCAAACGCTGTTTGTCACTAAGACAGCATGTAAAAACCAGTTACGTTCTGTGAAAGAAGGTGCCCTCAATAATGATCATGTTAATCAGGGAAATGATGCTCTGCGGTTCCTATATGCATTGCTGTAACAATCTAATTGCAGTGACACTTTCTGGCTGCATTTAGCACGTGACTTGACACTGAGACTAATTGTCTTCTTAAAGGCAAGAAAATTATTAAATTCCTTATGCTGAGGTTAATCCTTTTTTTTTTTTCCCACACTGCGGGGGGTGGGGGTCACACATACAAATTCTGTTTTGAAAATAAATATTGCTCACAGATTATATAATCTGTTCAAAACAAACATAGCATGGAGTTTAGACATGCATCCCAAAAACCTTGGGAGCAATCCTTCAGGCAAATAGAATGAGTAAATACAGTCAGGCAAATGGAAGAGAAACACAACTGGCCTCCAGCAATGAATTCAACATCCCCTTCACTTGTCACAATGTAGTTTAGTAAGAATTCCACTTGGACCAGGTCTGTACTTTTGCACCTTGCAAATGCACATTTAACTGCCCTGCCTATGAAGTTAAGGCACAAAGAACATTGGCCATCCTTCCCAAAAGATCAACCATTTTATTTCTGGTAACCCTCCACCCACAGCAGAGCAGGACTACATTCCTCACTGGGATATCACGTGGGAAATGTGCCTCCCTTAATCTCAATGAGCAGGTTGGACTCTTCTGACAGTTAGCAGTGAGAAACAGATACTTCCATGGAGGATTTATCTGAGCAGCTGTAGACTCTTACCTTAGTCTCAGGGTCTTTGGCCTTTGGAGGTGCATATTTCCCTTTATGGCTGCATAGAGAGAGCCTCAAGTGACTAAGTTTAGATGGCTATTTAAACAACTGGTTTAAAGAAAATAAATCCCAACCTTATCTTTAGCAGCTTTTATTTCAGCAACAATTTGGCCCCAACCTTATCTTTAGCAGCTTTTATTTCAGCAACAATTTGGCTTCATATGCATGACATCCCTAAATGGGAAAGAAAAAACCCCCAGCTCTTCTGCACTTTGTGTTTTCCTTTCAGTTCCTTTCCCAAACTGGATGGAGGGAGTTGTAAATGGCAGCTCAGCCAGCCTTGATCAGAAGCTCAGTGTGACAGAGGTGGTAAATGAATGTACAGTGAATTCAGCACATCACTGCTGGCTGCTGAGATTCTGAAGCAGTCAGGCAAGCAGAGAAAATGAAGCTAAGCATGGCTTTTTGCTTAGAAAAGGATAGAAATAAAAGTCTTTGTGTTTGGTATTTTGTACCTTGGTATTTTTAAGTTTGTCACTATTTTTAAGCATCACTGTACTTACAAATCCAATCTGGTATTATTGTTAGAAAACTCAGAAGCAAGTGAGAACAGTTGTGCTGGCAACTATATAAACAGAGTGACAGACATGCCAGAAATTTTTTTGTGGGCAGCAGAAGAATCTGGCAGGTATGCAAAGAAAATGAAAATGGGAGTAAGGAATGTGTGAGAAGGCTTGGGAGAGAAGGCGATCAAGCAAAGAGTGGCACACATGAGAAAATATGAACTGTGTTTTATTTTATTTTGCACTAAACCACATACGTAGATGCACAGGAAGATGCATATATACACTCATAAAACTGCATGTCATGGTGAGAGTTTCTTATGATGAAACTTTTGGCTTTTGATGGCCTAAAGAAGGTATATTTTGTGACCTCTAAACCAAACTCAGGATTCACTTTTTTTCCCATGGAACTATAAGAAGCAAAGAAGCTCCCTTCAGGAGAAGTAGATATCCATTGAGCCTCTAATAATTGTACAAGAAGGGAATGGACACAACAATATGTTAGGTGGTTTTTAAAATGAAGGTCTAAAGTTCCCCATGCCTTACAAAGCATCACCTTATATTCAGACAGGTGTGAGTGGACTGGGGTGAGAAGATGCACTCCATATCCTGGGAATCACTTACTGCCTTCACAAGATGAAATTTCCCCTGAACAAATTAAACACCATTTTCCAACATATTCATCTGTTGGGCTTTTTTCCAGCAGAGTTCCTGTTGCCTGGATGACACCACAGGGAAGGTGTACTAATTTTAACTGCAACTTCCATCAGGATGTGGAGCCTTTCAAGGATGGCAGCAGCAGCAGCCTGTCTGCCTCAGAGAGCAATTTCTC
The DNA here is from genome assembly GCA_013399075.1 of Chloroceryle aenea. Lineage (NCBI taxonomy): Eukaryota > Metazoa > Chordata > Aves > Coraciiformes > Cerylidae > Chloroceryle > Chloroceryle aenea. Next base: position 472,626 of record VWZY01000958.1, read on the forward strand.
CCCACAGCTGAAGAAAGAAAATACAGGAATATGTTGAGGCATTTGCCTTCATGCTCCACCAGCACAGAAGGTTTATGTATTCTGTAACAGAACAACTCATTTCCTCTGTCTTTCAAACACCTCATTCACCAGGCTGCAAAATGCACAGGAGAAAGTGTATTGTCCTGTGAGAAGCTATGAGTAAACTCTAAAATATGGATTGGGGAAGAAACATGTCAGGAAATAAATGTTGCCTCACCTGCCTTAATTACTGGCATCTGTTAATAAGATCCTTATTCAGACTGTGTACATTTCTGATTGTTCCCTTATCCATGTGATCATGATAAGATGAAGTAAACTGGTGCACAGGCTGGAGCATTTCAGGCCAGTCTTTCTTAGCAGTAGCTGCTCCTGTGGTTATTCGGGGCCCTGTGGCTGCTCCACAGAGAGCCTTCCTCCACAAAAAGAGGAATGAAATTTGGTCCCACCTTTGGACTTCAGTGGTAGACTCTCTGTCCTGATCTCAGTGATCCTTGCCACATGCTGCAGTTTCAATCTCCATCCAAAAGGAGAGGAGAAGCCAAACCTTTGACCAGCTCAGAGAGCTGCATGTGCCTCAGAGTTATTACATCAACCCTAAGAGTCATTCTTTGTCTTTGCTGGAAGACCTGCTGGTGTTATGGTGGGACACCAGCAGGGTGTGATGGGACACAAGCCCCTTGCTGTGTCCAGATGCTGTGGGTGGAGTGAGAAGTGGCTGGTGTCTGTGGACACAGAGGGGCTAGGGGTTNTGCACCAGGTTCAGATGTGCTGCCAGTCAGCAGGAAAGGCTTTATTTATTCCAGACCATATGCCAACTGAGCAATAGACAATTAAGTGCTGTGGGTTTAGGCTAGATTGGGCTCAGAGATGAAATGTGACAGAAGAGTTATTTAAAAAAAAAACTTTTACAAGTGGAAGAGAGCTTGCACTGGAAGGCTGTAGGGAACATCCTGTGCAGTAGTAGAGCTCTCTCTTGTCTCTTAATGGAGAAAGGTCTTCTGCTCCTCCCTCTTTTTTCATGCTAAAGGAGATATATCCTTCTAATTCTTCAGTAGCAGAATTATCAATATTTGTGGAGCCACTGCCCCTCCCAAATGTCTGCAAAAGACCAGATATAAGGCATAAAGAAGCATTTCCATTCAAGGATTGTTTCCATTGAGATACAATTTGTGGCTCTTCATTTCACAAGAAAGGGTTCCTTTAACATCACTGTGGCTTATGGGAAAGAGGGTGTTCAGGTCAGGGGATCAGCATTGATGCCACTGATTTACCTATGCAAATTGTAGTCCTGCACAGCATGGGACCCAGTCTTAAACCCGAAGTTTCATACTTCCTTCTGAGTGGATGATAACTAAAACTATCAGATGATAGCACGATACTGCCTCCCTACTCTGTCCAGAGCCCTTAGTGAGCCCAGTGATGTACCTGAAAAATGCAGGAGCAGGTTTAAAACCCTCCCATGACCTATTCCATGTGGGAGCCTCATCACTCAGTCAGCAGATTCCAGGTCAGGTTATCAGATCTGCTCAGTGTCTACTTTAAAGGGAATTAAGCACCTAAATATCTCTGAGAATTCAGGCAATTAAGTGGCTGCTGAAGATAGGATTCATCTTAACTAATGTTAGTGATTTAAAAGTTAAGCTGATACTGTAAGGTAGTCCTTTTGTACTCCTACACTCAGTGGCATGGCAGGGAGAGAAAACTCTGGGAAGTGATTCATTTCCCTTATCCTTAACATCTCACCTTGGATGGGATGACTCACTCCAGAGATGCTGTTGCACTGATGGGGGGAAAAGCCAGGGCTACAGCTGCAGAGTGACTTTAGGTCAGATGACTTGAACCCTCTCTGATGCTTTCAACAGCAGTTAGGGCAGCCAAGGAGTCTCCATTATTTCTTCAAGCAAAAGTAAGATTTCCAATTAACTTCTGGTTTTGTCTTTTGTTTGTTTTGGTTTTTAAGGACTTTGTCCTCTAAGCTGCTCATAAAAATCCCCCTCTCAAGACACCTCCCACCTTGGTAGAGGCAAGTTAGTGACATATTTTGTATGGGTTTCCCATCCTGGTCATATTTCCTCAGTTTGCCTATGAGAACATGACACAGGAGTGGTCTCAGGAACCCCAGAGGAGTCAGGATATTTTAGACCTGTTGCTTTCCCCTTTATTCAAAGGAAGAAATTGGTTTGGCTTGAATCCCTGTTGGCAGTTCTTTATCATGACATTATCTTCTGAGTATTTAATTTTTTTTTTTTCTAAAGATTGAAGTTAGGCTTGCAAATCTATAATCTGATGTTTTTTCTGTGTTCCTCTGTTTAAAAATGAGTCTGGCCTTTGACCTTTACTGCTTTTCAGAGACCTCTGTTGTCTTTGAAGAACTGCCTATGCCTAAGTTATTAATTTGATTTGCCCCATAAATATTTTAAGTCAAATTTCATCAGAATGACTAAGATTGAATACATTTCTCAGCCACATTGTCTAACACAATCTTCTCTTAGCTTGAACTCCACTCCTGTCTTCATCTATTTAAATTAATGTAATGAAGTCCTTGGCGCTGTTTACCTTTCAGCACCCAAAGGCATAAGGTGTTTTCTCATTTAGCTTAAAATTTCTTAGGGAGCTTAAGTTTAGCCACTCATATTTGCTCAGAAAATGTTGTTTCATGAACATGAGAACTTACTGCTTTGTCATGCCCCGTGTTAAGGCAGATGGGCCTTACCAACTAAATGTGGGAGTGGTAGGGAATTAGATCAGTTTAGATGAGAAAAAATCCTTGGAGGTAGAGCAGTTATCTGGCAAAGGGTAGATCCTGTGATTTCAAGCCAGGCCCCTTCTTGCCCCTTGTCCTAACCCTCATGCTCATGCTTGTGCAATGTTTTCATGCCACCATGGTCTGGCTGAGGGGTGCACATCAGGTTTAAGGTGCTCTCCTGGGATTTTAGAGTAAAGCTTTAATCCCACAGGGTCTGAGTAGCTCAATTTACCCAGAGGTTGCCATATCTTTGGAAACCATGGTGTAAAGAGCAGGTCCTAGCACATGCTGCACATCTGCTCTGTGATGGGCCAGGGACATCATGAGTGGAGTGCAGAGATGCTCAGCATCCCCATGAGCACCAGTGGAAGGGGTGGAGGAATGGAGAAATTCCTCTGGTCCCTCCATAGCCAAAACCAGGAAACAAGCAGACTGCATCTTTCTCTGCAAGCTTCCTGAGCTGCCCATTGTACACTTTAGGTCAAAGGTGGCAGCAATATTAAGGCAGACTTGGTTTTTTACCCTTCTTTCCAGGCTGCATACTCAAATGTTCAGTGAAATATTCAGATGTTGGGCATCTGAATTAATGGCAGACTGGATTTCTTCCATCTAATGCTGCTAATATGTTTGTAAAATCTCAGAGGTATGCTGATATTAAGCAACCACAAGAGTACCTTAACGCATCATTTGAAAAGTGGCAGATTTATATAAACTATTTAAGATGCTGAGAGAAAAATTACACTAAATTCCCATTTATACGAAGTCATTTTACAGTACCTCTTCAGGTCTTGCCCCAAAAAATGCTTGGGCCAAAAATTTGTGTCAGAAAATAATCAATCCATTCTCTGAGGAAGGTTGATCAGTACTTCATTCTTTCTCCAGTACCAGTACCTTCTTTATTTTTCATTTCTTTCCTTTGCCCATTAATTGAAAACATACAGTATATTTTTTTCTCCCAATGACAGGTTTTTATTAGAAGTATCAAAAGTAGTCCCTGATCCCCCTATCTCAGCTGATCTTAAAAGCCCTCAACTTTTCTTATAGTCTGGTGGTAACAGGGGGGTGGTGGGGATGGCCATAAAATTGACTTATTTTGGCACTAAACTNGATAAACCACTTATTACCTTTCCCCACCTCTTTCAGGATCCCTGCTATGTTACAGTCAGAAAAGGGAAGAAATACATGGGAGTGTATGAGCAATACAATAGAGAGCAATAAATCTGAGCACTTCAGCATGCTGTTAAATGAATAACTAGTTCACTGTCATCTGGGATGACGCCTAAGCATTCAATAGAAATTATTTCACACTAACTAGACAAGTAAATCCTTGGTGACACCACAGGTGTGACAGAATGGTGGTCAACGTGTTCCACTCCATTCTCTGCCTACCAAATATAAGCATCACATGCAAAGAGAAGCTGTCTCAAAAGCCATGACAGAAGACAGGGAACCTGATTGGGCTGCACGTGGTTCCTTTCAAAAGAGGGCAAGAAAAGTCATCCTGGTGAGTATTCAGTAAAGGCAATAAATGACACACAGAAGAAAAAAATAATGGGATCTCTATTACCTGATGTCACACAACAGAAGCAGATCTCCAGTGAGCACAGAACGTCATGCATCTGCAGTCGGTAAAAAGATTTCTCACACAACTAAAAATTAACTTTGGGACTTCTTTTCATAAGATACTGAAAAGAAGATCTTGGTAAGACTCTCAAAAAAAAAGGTTATAAAGCAAACATACAGTTATTCTGTTCTCCTGAAGGAATATAAAGCCTTGTGCTTCACTCCAAAGGACAGTGGGGTTCCCACATCAGTAATGCATGTGGAAGCATTCATACAATGGCCTTTGTATGGATCCTTGCAATTATTGCATGTTGATCACTTACCACAGTTAGATTTGAACATTTACCTCCAAACTCTTCTTCCTGTTGTTTCTATGTCGCTACTTTCTCCTCACTGAGTTTCAAGTCCCCATGATCTCTCTCATAGGCTTGTTTAAAATACAGAATAGTTACTGATTCTCTTTTATTTTCTGCTCTACTAGCCCTCATATTTTCCAGAAGCAATACTAACTCCTCATAGATTATTTTCTGAGCATATGTTAAAACTCCAATTATAATTCAGCTAACGAACCCATACAAACCTCCAATTAAATAAAACATATGCAGTCCTGTCTACCCACCAAAGTACTTGCCTAGCAATTGATTGTAACGAGATTATGTGGATTCCTAGCAGATCTGCTTCTTCGAGGCTTTTGGGGTGGGTTTACTGCCTTAGGATACTGCACATTAAATTGATAAAAAGTGAGTGCACCTCTCTCCGACTTCAGGGTCACCATTGCTGGGTCCTTCATTCTCATCAACAGGAAATGAAAAGCCTCAGCATTTCCTCTTGACTGATTCCCTTCACAATCTTTGGTCTCTCTTCCATTAGGAAGGAAAAAAAATCCATAAACAGTAGGGCTTTGTCTTCATTTTTGTTATTTTTTATTTTATAAAATGGACAGAAATAGTCTTCAAAATCTTTTTTTCACCTTCAAAATAAATTCTCTTGTTTTCCAAGCATTATGTAAACAACATCTGTCAGCAAAGTCAGAAATTCCAAAAGAAATTATTCATGAAGCACACAGCTATGGAGCTGGAAGCCCATATACTGTAGATAGAGGATGCTGAAGAGACTGTACCCTGTAGTAGGGGCTGAAGAAAGACATTTGACCAAACACCAACAAATTATTTTGTTTCTTGGTGAAGTAGTCTCTGGATTCATTCAGATGGCCAATGGAATATCCTCCTGCTGCTATAACTAGAGNGAGAGAAAAATTACACTAAATTCCCATTTATACGAAGTCATTTTACAGTACCTCTTCAGGTCTTGCCCCAAAAAATGCTTGGGCCAAAAATTTGTGTCAGAAAATAATCAATCCATTCTCTGAGGAAGGTTGATCAGTACTTCATTCTTTCTCCAGTACCAGTACCTTCTTTATTTTTCATTTCTTTCCTTTGCCCATTAATTGAAAACATACAGTATATTTTTTTCTCCCAATGACAGGTTTTTATTAGAAGTATCAAAAGTAGTCCCTGATCCCCCTATCTCAGCTGATCTTAAAAGCCCTCAACTTTTCTTATAGTCTGGTGGTAACAGGGGGGTGGTGGGGATGGCCATAAAATTGACTTATTTTGGCACTAAACTACAGGACAAAGCTGGCTGCTAATGGGATACTAATTTAGACATCATCCATAGCATAGCTTTGATTGTGCAAAAGAAAAATGGAAGCTTTTAAGCTTATACGTTCAAGATGAGTTACTATGGACACTGGGTACAGATGAATAAGCATAAATGACTTCTTGTGCTGTCTGACTTTTCATGTTATCTGTCCCTGATTTCACAATAGGATTTGGATGTCAGAAAGAAGACTCACGGATTCAATGGCTGAAATACATTGCTCACTCTCTGTTTCATGGTATTATTTCTTTTCTCCCTAATGATGTTTTGTTTGTTAGTCATTCCCATTAAAAGCATTTTAGGACAGGTAAAAAGAAATGCAGCTGCATTAAAAGAGAGAGGACTAGTTTGAACTGCTCCTCCACTTCAGAAGTGGAGGAAAGGAAAGGAGAGGAGAGGAGAGGAGANGAAAAGAAGATCTTGGTAAGACTCTCAAAAAAAAAGGTTATAAAGCAAACATACAGTTATTCTGTTCTCCTGAAGGAATATAAAGCCTTGTGCTTCACTCCAAAGGACAGTGGGGTTCCCACATCAGTAATGCATGTGGAAGCATTCATACAATGGCCTTTGTATGGATCCTTGCAATTATTGCATGTTGATCACTTACCACAGTTAGATTTGAACATTTACCTCCAAACTCTTCTTCCTGTTGTTTCTATGTCGCTACTTTCTCCTCACTGAGTTTCAAGTCCCCATGATCTCTCTCATAGGCTTGTTTAAAATACAGAATAGTTACTGATTCTCTTTTATTTTCTGCTCTACTAGCCCTCATATTTTCCAGAAGCAATACTAACTCCTCATAGATTATTTTCTGAGCATATGTTAAAACTCCAATTATAATTCAGCTAACGAACCCATACAAACCTCCAATTAAATAAAACATATGCAGTCCTGTCTACCCACCAAAGTACTTGCCTAGCAATTGATTGTAACGAGATTATGTGGATTCCTAGCAGATCTGCTTCTTCGAGGCTTTTGGGGTGGGTTTACTGCCTTAGGATACTGCACATTAAATTGATAAAAAGTGAGTGCACCTCTCTCCGACTTCAGGGTCACCATTGCTGGGTCCTTCATTCTCATCAACAGGAAATGAAAAGCCTCAGCATTTCCTCTTGACTGATTCCCTTCACAATCTTTGGTCTCTCTTCCATTAGGAAGGAAAAAAAATCCATAAACAGTAGGGCTTTGTCTTCATTTTTGTTATTTTTTATTTTATAAAATGGACAGAAATAGTCTTCAAAATCTTTTTTTCACCTTCAAAATAAATTCTCTTGTTTTCCAAGCATTATGTAAACAACATCTGTCAGCAAAGTCAGAAATTCCAAAAGAAATTATTCATGAAGCACACAGCTATGGAGCTGGAAGCCCATATACTGTAGATAGAGGATGCTGAAGAGACTGTACCCTGTAGTAGGGGCTGAAGAAAGACATTTGACCAAACACCAACAAATTATTTTGTTTCTTGGTGAAGTAGTCTCTGGATTCATTCAGATGGCCAATGGAATATCCTCCTGCTGCTATAACTAGAGCTACATTCTTATTTTTCTGATAACCTCATATTACCCTGCGAGAGGATATATAATTTTAGATTCCTCATGTTAGGGAATTTGAGAAAAGGAACATTCCCTTAATGCTCAGAGCCTTCCTCAAGGCAGTGTGTTGGAGTTGGAAAATGATGGGTTTAGACTCACTGCAGGGATTGTAGTAGCCGTTTTACTCACAAGCAAGTGATAAATGAAGCTCTTGCTAGGACTCTGCCCAAGCATCAGTGAGAGAGAGTCTCTTGAGATCAGTGTAAATCATTACTTAACAAAACTAACCCACATTTACAGAGTCCTAGCCTCTTACTGCTTTGAAGAATTGCAAGCAATCTGAGATATTGTAGCAAAGATGGTGATAGTAATTTTCATGTGAACACTGTGAATGAAGCCACTGTGTGGTCTATGTTTTAATTCAGCATCACCTTTCAATGGGTCAAAAATTGTGGCAGGGTGGATGCTGCTGGGATGCAAATGGGAGAGTTGAGCAGAGCGTGGGCTGTGCCTCTGTCATGCAAATGATAGCACATACCACAACCTGCACTGCTCGGGAGGGATGGGACGATGCAGGAGGATGGAACTTTTCAGAAAATCTATGTTGGCTGAGAACCCTGAATTTGTCCTCCTAAATAATTTTGCCTGTGTCAGTAATCTGTCCTAATAGGAATGATTCTCCAGTGCCCTGCTGCTTTGTTTTCTTTTTAGTAGTGTGCAAACTGGATATTCTACATTGACAATACCTGCCTGAATAGGATATTTCCAGCAAGATCAAAGTTGCTCGTCTAAATCACTCTCAGGTTAAGAAATATAACTGAAACCATGGAGAAAATACAACATTATGTAGTATAATATTACATCATACAATATAATACTATGCTGCATGTTTATGTACAATATCACATGCATATTACATATTATATATGATGTATGTATATGTTGTAGGTACATATACATGTAAGGATTACTGTCACCACAGTCTCTGTCCATATTTTCAGAGAAATGGTGGAAACAATCACATTTCTGAAGAGTCAGGCTTCCTCCTGTGTGTTAACTATGGTCTGACTAGGCACTAAGGGATTCCAAAGTGATTTGATTTCTGGATCTTTCATATCCTTAGTCAAGAGTCCTCAAAGATGCTGTGGCTTATGTGTCTGGTTTATGAGACGTAGGTATCTTTCTGAAGCTGTCTTTCAGTGTCTAAAGCTTGTGTCCCCTTGAATGCTAATGTCTGATCTGTGCAAAACCATGGCAGTCACCAGTAACAATTTGATCCCTACAATTTATACATTTACAATCGTATTTCTGCCAAATAAGCCAGTGTGGGAGGACTAACACTAGCAGATGTAGTGTGAAGTTTCTCAGAAGAAAATTATGCCATATGGAATTTGTGAGCACATCTAAACCAAGAGAGTAGTGCCTGGGCTCAGCACGTATGGCAGAGACAGACATGGATGGTTTTTGGTTAGTACATGGCTCCTTCCAACTGTCCTGTGCAGATGTGGCTTCATTTTAGACCTGGAGTCTTGGAATATTCTGGCTATTATTACAAGCCTTGCAGATGTGCAGCGTTACAAGTGTGTGTCAATACAAACCGCAGCCCACTGGTGGCAGCAGTCACTAGTGGAACAAAAACTGCTTGAACAACATGGAGCATGGGGTCCGCACACGTACAAGTTACGGGGCGAGACAACCAACATCAAGTTCAATCAACAGGGCTGCTTCTCTTTCTCATCCTATACTTCTGATTTTATCAAGACCATAGCTATTAAATAAAACCTACAAGTGCAGGAGACTAATCAGCAGAAGATAAAGAGCTGTGAGTATAAGCTGAAATAAGCAAACTTCGGGAAGTTTGCTACCATTCCCAGTTTCACAATGTGCCTCTTTAAGGCACATTGAATAACTGCAATAAATGGAAGCTGGACTCAATCCCATCCTTATTAAATCAGTAGCAAAACATCTGGGGACCAAAAAAATGAAAGCTACATAGTTTTTCTGCTGCTGTGTGATAGTTTGCATTCAGGTGTAAAGTAGCTGTAGACCTCTCTACAGAAAGGAGCTCTGCCTTCCTGCCTGCAGTGACTTGTTTTGGCAAGAACCCCGCTACATCAACACATATTACTTTAGCTGTTGTTGTTTTTCCTGTGCATGTGTGCAGTAACTTCCTACCAACCTTAACACAGGCCAGGGAATGCTTTTGTTTCCGTTAGACATAAACAAACTTGTACCTCATAATAATGAGCAACCGAGGTGACATTTGAGTGAGAAGATGCCACAGACCCTGCTACCATCAGAAACTGAGGGCTCCTCTTCCTGCGAGGGAAAATGCACTTGGTTGTATCTGTCCTGGCCACTAACTTTTACCTTTTAGTGGCCATGTCCTTGGATGCATTTTTCCAAGTCTGGTACTTTAAAGACAAAAATCAGAAGCTTTATCATTCGTTAACCTCTAGCACTGGCCCATACCCTCCTGCGTTGAATAACCTCAACAACAGTAAGGGGAAAGTGGTGCTTTCCTGAGCCCCCCTGCCCACCTGCCTTAATTGCCCCAGTAGTAATACCAGTCAATATAAGATTGTTTGAAAAAGGAAGACGTAGATAAGCCTGGGTAAACCCTAAATTCCTACCAACCACGAGGTCCTTTCCAACCCACATCCTGTGCATGTGACTTTGGCTCAACAAATGTCCCTCCCAGTCCCCGCCTCTGTTTGCACTCAGATGTTGTAACTCCCATCCTCCTTGAAAGAGAGATATGATGGCAAAAGACTTGAAAGTTTCAGGAGCTGTGTGAGTGCCAGCACAACCTTTTCTGTCGCATACATTAGGCGGTGATGAAGCCCTCACACTCCAAGATCTGTGTATTTCATCCTCAAGAAGGTAACTCCCCTCATCACACACACGCTTCTAGTCCCTGCCACCTGTGGAGTGCACCAGAGACAGCTAAAATCCATGGCGGTGGCAGTCACAAGAAGACCTTCTTCTCCCTTGCTGTTTACAAACTGGCACTGTGAAGAAAGTATCACATCAGTAAAGTTTAAATGACTGGATGTTCTTTACCCCAACAGCCCATCCTTCACTCCTGACCCTGGTGAAAGCTCAAATGTCAAGGAGGTGAGACAGGTTTTGAGCAGACCTCCTAGCTGTTTCTACATCTGGTTGGCTGGCATGCTTAGTTTATTTTTGTTTGCTTGTTTGTTTGTAGGGGATTTTTGCATTTTGTTTTGTTTAGTTTCACTAAAAATAATTTAAATTAAGAATGGAGTAGTGGAGGAAGATAAATTAATAGACTAACAAGTAAATCTTGCCTGCAATTTTACATGAGACAAAAGATTGTTGCACTTTTATATGTTTGGGGAACTGAAAACACAAAGGAGCTTGATAGCTGAATATGCATAAGATGGTTTTAAAGCAAATGCCTCAGATGTGGCTGGCAGCATTCAGTACAAGTGGTAAAATCCACCCAGGAAAATCAACACAAAGCAATAAACCCAGGCTGAGTTCCAAGTTGCCACTAGTTTAAGGTCAGCACAGAGGTAGCTGCATAGGGAACACATACCACAGGTGAGGTCTTAAGGGTAGTGATATTTCCCAAAAGAAATAAATTAATGCTGGCTGGGATTAAACAATAACACTTATGCATAGTGACATGCCACTCTTCTATATCATGTTGAGTTATGTCAAGAGAATGCCAGCTTTGGAGGGAGGGCACCCTATTGTTGGAGTAACATAATCCACCTAATTAATGATGCCAGGTACATCTCTGCAACTCCTCCATGAGTACCGTATGCAGTATGGGCATCCTGGGGATGTTCTCCGATGGGTATTTTCCTATCTCTGCACTCTTTCTGATGAGCCAGTGGATCGGCAATCCCCAAAGGGGCTGCCAAAGCCCATACAATAGCCTAAGCAGTTGGATGCTATTAGGCATTGTTTCATTCTGCATGTTTACTTTGGTCATCCCTTTTTCAATGGAATTCTGATAAGAATGGCCGCCTTGTCTTTTGTACATATTAACTTGTTTGTATGTTGAATAGAGACTGCAGTATTCTGAATGCATATCTAGCGTTATCTTTGCATTGAAAGGAACTCATATTCCACAGCAGCATAAAAATCTGGTCTCTCCATTCGCCTGAGATTTCTGTCTGTAATCTCTGTTGACACCCCATACACATGCCGTGTAGTTAGCAGTTTTACTTGTGTTAAGAGAAGCCTAACATTGGGAGAATCAAGGGGTTGCTGAGTAGGAGAAACGATTCATCGTGCTTTTGTGATGCATTGCACTGATGTTGTCACTCTCAATATTATTTATACATGTAAAAATGAGAGGGAAGAAAAGTTGCTGCACAATTCAGAAGGTGGTGACAAGTACTTGTGCAAACTGGGCACAGATATCCTTTCCTCAAGCAGGAGATGGGCCAGTGTGTTGTTTGCCTTTCTCTCGGGTACTTTGCAAGTCAAGCACTGTTTCTAGAGGTAGCTTTTAAACATAATGTTTGTACATGTGTCTGGCAGCAAGGAACTCCAACCAGAACAGGTCATTTGGACACTTTCAGTTTGCAGACCTCTGCAAAGTATCCTCCATGTGAACCACATAAGAAAAATAACTAAAAGCTTGGTGGTCCCCTGAAAACTTGAAGAACTCTTTCTGAAAGCTGAAAATGTACTTCTCTTGCTTCCTCTTCATTTATCAATGACTTCAGAACATGATGACAATAAATTCTTATCACCTCTCAAAAGTTGGAAACCACAGCTGAAGGCATCCTCACTTTGTTTGCTTTGTTATTGACCATTCATAGTCAGCCTTCCACCTGGAGTATCAGATAGACCGAGCTTCCAAACTGTTGCTTTGCCACAGCTTTCTGCGTGCATTAAGAGAAAAAAACACTCTTCTTTTATTGTTTACGGGTATTGGAAAAGCGGGGAAAACAGACTCAGGCAGATTGCTGTGGGAGAGAAGCATCTGCTACTTGACGGTATTTAGCTTCCTGTACAGCAGTCTGAGCTTCCCAGCCTGGCTTCTCCTCTCTCATAAGCACTAGTTTCTTAAAGTCGTGACCTGTTGCAAAAGATCCCTGTGTCAGGCACAGTAAAAGAGGAAATGCCACTACTTGTAAAGCCAATTAGTGACAGTACCTGGCTAGCTAAAACAGGCGTTTTGCAATCCCTCTTCTGAAACTAAGCTGAGGGGAGATGGGAAGGTGCTCCTTTTAAAAATGTTGCTCCATGAACCTATTATCCCTTTTAAAATTGTCAATAGCATTCAGTGGGATGTGACACAACAGAAACATCGTGCTCTGACGTTTGAAAAACTGAACACACCAACCTTGATGTTACCATCAGCAATCTGCTGCTTCTAGCAGTGAGGAAGAGCAGCAAGAAACCACCCAAAGGGATTGTCTCTTCATTTACACTCTCGGGATCACTGCCAGCTCCTGTTTCCTCTAGAGGTATATGGAGCAAGAAAAAGCATTCTCTCTCAGAGAGTCCAGCATGTGAAAAAAAGATTTCACATGTGAAACTGAGACCTGCAAAACAATCACTTGGCTTCCTTTCCTTTAATTTATTTTCCATATGATGGAGAAATTTACATACAGAGCTTATTTTTATCTCACTAGTCATCTGATGTGCCTGGGATCCCATTATGAATAATAAGATGAGAAGGGAATTAATCTTGGTTGCCTTATCACACAGACATTTCACATTCCCTGCTGTGGTTTTGGTTTGGCTTGGTTGGTTTTGGTTTTGTGTTTTGGGTTTTTTTTTAATAAATGCTTAGAGCCTATGGCAGGATTGGCATAAGGTTAGATTCATGGTCCCAATCATATTTCAAAATGTTCTTCAAACAGAGTTCTAGGAAAAGACCACAGAAGTCAATTTGAGATACAGACACTTTCACTGACATCTTTAATCTCTGATTAAGCCCCTGTTGCATGGCCTTGAGTGAGATTTTTACCATCAGATTTTTGCAAACAGGAGTACTACTTATTTACCTGGAGAAGGAGTGTTCCTGTTGTTTACAAGGCTTCAAACACGGACATAGAAATGGCAAGAACCATGGTTTACCACTAGTTAAAACCGCTAAAGTTGTTACCTGGAAACTATGTTAATGAGGGTCCAATTTCCTTCCTGCAAATGACAGCACCATCATGCTGAAAAGTGCTCTTCTTTAACGTGCCAGTGGCTGAGTGAGTCCATGTCCAGCAGGGTTCTAGACCACCGAGTGTTTCTCGACTGAAGATTTTAACAATAATCACGGTAAGAAACCTCTGACACAATGTCCTAGTTTGGGTGAAAACAGGACTAATTCTGTTCAGTGATCTTACCTTTCAGCTCAGTACTTTTAATTAACAGCACTTTCGGAAGTTCTGAATCTGGTACCAGAATCCAGCTCCTGAACACAGCTCCCGTCTGCTGGGGGGCCCGGTCTGGGCCCCGCAGTGCCTGCTCTACAACATCAGTGGTGACGGTGACGTAATTACCATCAGGGGGGTTGGGTTTGGTACTGGTTTTGTATATATTTGTACATATTCTATTTTATTATCATTAATCATTAAAGCTGTTCTAGTTTCCTTTTCTAATCACCAAGTCTCTCTCCCTTATTCCTTTTCTCTTCCCTTTTGGGGAGGGAGGGGAGTTAACAGAGAGCGTCTGTTGGTTCTTAGGGGCTGCCCTGACCCTAAGCCACAACACACAAAAATCAGTAAATCAGTAAAAAACCATGAAGCAGATCATCAATATCCAAAATAAGAATTCCTAAACCAGCTATCCTTTACACCAGGGAGTCTAGAACACTTTTTGAGGGTATCATGCCTGCCCTATCCAAGTGAGCTTTGGAGTTTGTTATCTGACATGGGGCACTCCTGTATGAATATGCACCTTCCTCTCATTCTACAAACACCAAAAAAAAAAAAAAGGAAGCAAAGATAAGAGGACCTGGAAGTAGGAAATTTCTGCCACTATACCACTAATACAAAATACTATAAAGAGGATTGACTTTTACAGAAATTAGTCTCCATCCTCTCACAGAAATGCGACGCTCTCTCTTTGCTTCAACGGAACAATACTGTCATCGTGTATGTTGTCAAGTACCTATGACATCTCTGAACTGCTGTGACTATCTCTGTCTTAATCCACCAGAAAGGAGATACAGGAAAGCAGAGAAGCAGCAAACATGTAAATCTTTTATCTTCATCTCTCAGAATTATAATTGAACCTAAACTCAGCAGAGGAGCGTGTTTTGGAGGTAGTGATAAAGCTCCATCTAAGTGGGTTACAGTGATTTAAGGGATCTGTGGTTTTGTCACAAAATCAGCAGAAACTGAAGAAGGCACTGCTGCTACTGGACTGGTGGCTTCTGAAAAAAAAAACAGACCCTGGTCACACAAACATTCACTGTTCTGTAATTTCAGGAGTGCTTTTCCCACACTGAGGTCAGGGGAACATCGATTTGGTCATTTACACAGGTGAGAGACTGCAGCAAGCCACCAAGAAAAATTCTGAACAATATTTATATTAAATTAAACCTCACTTAGAAGCCAAAAAGTCTTTGGAGAAACTGAAAAGTCAGAGGCTATAGCATCATTGGGGATAATGATGAACTGATCATCGGAGAAATTTCACAACTCCAGTCACGAGGTTGAACACTCCAAAGCATTTGAAGCAGTAAAAGGCCATAAAATCATTTTACAGGACTTGCTCAAAAGCTGGTGTGCAACACTGAAGACCCCTTGGGACCACTTTTAATGTTGTTATTATGGAAATCTGTAAATATTCACAAACTAAATGATACATTCCTTGCCATTTCTTTCTAAGCAATTACTTTGGCCTTCGATCTTGCACAGGCCCTGGCTCATAAGAATACTTTTAGTTTGAACCATCACTCAGTGATATACTCCGTTCATCTCAGTTTTGGAGGTGCTCATGGACTAGAGTAGACTTTATACATCAGACTTTATACACCAGGCTTCAGATGTGGAGGAGCTCAGCTTTAGGAAGACTCTGCGCTGACTGGAAATCCTCATTCACTATAGCCAGTATTACTGGGATAGTCATGGGGACAAGATTTTACATCCTTGAAACTACAGCTCTGTAAACGTTATGAAAAAATGGCCAGACAAGGGGCAGAGGACAGCCACAAAACAGAGGATGCATCATCCCCAGGGAATTTATTGAAATGTGTTTACTGTTGTCCTTGCGTTCATTAATGCTATTTGTGACTAAGGGCTTTTAATTCATCAGCAATCACCCTCACACCAGATACCCGGCTGGAGGGCTGGAAGAAGAGGCAGTACGCTACACAATTTCCATACAGATGTCCCAGAAGCGTCAGAAAATAAGTGAATTCCCACGCGCCAGCTCCTCTTCCACCTCACGCCTTGAAAGCAAGTGTTCCTGGGCTCTCTTGCAAAGCTGCTGCCAGACAAAGGCGCAGAGATTTCCCCGACTCCTCGTCATTCAACCACAGGCACATGCACAGATACAACCCCCGTTTGTCTTCCAGTTCTTCCACGTGAATAATTCAGTTTATTACCCAATGCTGCAAAAGCATTGCCAAGAGTCACCCTTACCATATACCCCTCTCTACCCCCTACCCGACAGCAATTGCCCATCCAGCTAGATTACGCTGGATTTAGGACCCTTTGCTGCGTGGAGCTTGCTGTTTGAATTCCCCGAGGGAGCCCCTGGGGACATCTAGAGCCCGGCAGCAGGGGGAGGCGGCAGACCC
>VWZY01000958.1:490204-524529 GCA_013399075.1 Chloroceryle aenea
GCAATTGAACAGGAGAAGCAAGCGGGTGAATCGTAATGAAATCTGCCCTTCCAAATTATGCACTGTACATTCCACAAGCATTGCCTTCTTATTTTACTTCTTTTAGCTGTTTAACTTTGTAAGATGCAAAGAGGTTGGATAAAGTTTAAAATGACTGTACTGCCCCTTTCACATCAAAAGAATAGAGAGAACTACTGACACTGAATGAAGGCGCTGCCTTTCCCTCTGCCTGTCTGGCTTTGGTCCTGGTGGCATGAAAGAGCTTGCATGTTGATGAAAGAAGAACTTGGGTGGGACTACAGTAAACTAGAGTAACACACGAATAAATGCAAAGCTGTACCAAGGTCCTGCGAGCTGTAAAATGCAGTTAATCGAGTGCCATTTTTTTTTTTTGTTCAAATGATTTTAATTATTGGAATGCACAATTTTTTTAATATGCAAATAAAATGTTTTAAAACCTGGATGGTATTTATGTCCTCTATTTGGAGAACTGTATCAAAGGATATGAAGCATAAAAGCCGGTACTGAGACAGAGGATACTATCAAACCCTTGGAGATGACTCAAACCTCAATCACCATTGTCATTTTTTTTGCTCTCAACAATAGATAAAATCGCAATCCTCGAAGCTAGCTTTTAGACAAATTTCAGTTAAAATTGCATGCCTTGTAAATTGTTACCATGTGAGTATATAACTTTAAATATTTCTTCTTTCATATTTAATGTAGAGATTGATAAAGGCAAAAAATGTGGCTGCGTTTTTTGCTGTGCCCCACCCATATCCTAGCTCTCTTAAGAAGAACCCTTACTGTTGCAGACATTAAACCTCAGTTGTACAATTCCATAGTGGGTTTAATTAATCATGAAGGCTTGTTCTGCTGATGCCATATTTAAAGGAAGATTTAACTTATTTTAAATCCAAAATTGAAACCAAGCTTTTAGTATCCTAAAGCTATTTTGGTGGTTTTGGTGTCCCATGCAAATAAAAATCATTTTACTAAAATGCTACTCATGTTTTGAACATTGCTTAATAGTAAGTTAACAGTTACTTGATCCTAGCAATTTGTATCAAAGAATTAAAAGCTACAGTTTATTAATTCCAAACTGATCATTTGGGTGCACAAATGTCATGGTAACCTAGAAAATGAAGGAGGTAATAAATGCTATATGCAGATAGCAACCTTCCACATAGCTGCTTTGTGGTAGTTTGTCCAGTCCTAGGCCACTTTGGTTATTTTTCCTCAAATGACAGCAGATAAAACCTGTGATTGAGGGAGATCAGTAGGAGTTGACTGTAGTAGTCATGGATTTCATCCATTACTCACTTCAAAGTGAGTAACATTCTGTGAAAAAAACCTGCTGTCAGCCTGTAGGAGGGTGGTGAACATAGTTCTGCAGTGCCTTAGAAGTATCTTCGGGGGTTTAGCCTGTATTAATTTCAGCCAGTTCCTATAAAGCAAAATTAAGCCCTCTGGGGAAGCCTGGGTTTGGATGACAATGCTGACCTGGGGGGTCATGTTGTTTTGGGGGTTCATCCTACTTCCTCTTACTAGCACTATCAGACTGCAGCAACAAGCTATCCTTGGGTTTACACCAGGGAGGGCAGTACGGGTCCTAGACTTGGAGGTCTGGTGGGTGTCTACTGCTGGAGAAGGAGGGAGCCCTGGG
This sequence comes from Chloroceryle aenea, assembly GCA_013399075.1. Taxonomy (NCBI): domain Eukaryota; kingdom Metazoa; phylum Chordata; class Aves; order Coraciiformes; family Cerylidae; genus Chloroceryle; species Chloroceryle aenea. Next base: position 491,871 of record VWZY01000958.1, read on the forward strand.
GGGTACTCCCCAGAACCCCAGCAGTAGAAAACTTACAGAATCACTCATCTGATGGGTTCAGGCCTGAGATGTTTTAATGCAGTCCATGGGAAGATTTGGAAAGTCCTAGTGGACTAAGGATGAGGTGAACCCCTTCTTGCAATTGTAAATGATAAAAGCTTTCATTTTGTTCCCTGTATATCATGGGAAAGACAAAGGAAACCTTTAGCTGAGTTTCTGAAAAGTCAATCAACTCGCAGCTACTGATCTTAATCAGGTAACACAGGATGTAACATGACTAAATTCAGAAGTGTACAGTTTGAACTGTACGTGCACAAATGAGTAGAAGCAAGTGCTTGCTTAACTGCAGATTCATCTATGGGAAAAAAACTAAAGCAGTGCATTTGTGAGAGAGGCAAAGAGTGAGGTACACAGAGCTTGGTGTAAGTGAACGAATGCACATCCTGTAAACCACCATAGTTCAGCAGAACTGAGATACAATGAGATAAGTCATATACAATGCCTGTGACTTCAGAACTGCAAGTCCAAAGTGAGGAGAAGTCAGTGGTGGCCAAAGAGAACCATCTGTGGTGTGCCTGGGGGCCTCAGGCACATGGTAGGAGGTGTTAAGGCTCAGATCTGTTTTCAGGAGACATGGCAATAAGCTACTACTACTGTTAGCTCTGTTTCTGGCATCGAGGACTGAATAAAATACAAAATCAAGTGAAAAGGAAACCTTCTAGATCAAATTCAGGAATGATGGAGCTTATAATCCCCTGCTTTGCTCATTATTTGACCTTTTGTATATATTGAGAGAAAACTGTGGCTGATATTCACCATGCTTTGCACAGGCAATGTTGAGGTGGGCACATCTGGCACCTACTTTACAGCAATGCAATTGATGGCATGAAAAGTGAAGGCTCAGATAGATCAGTTGTAATACTCGGGGCTGTGCCTGTGCTGTTGGCTGTGGCTAATAAAGGAGATGAATGTCTGTGGCTGTCATTCTAGAAACTTTCACCAGCAACAAATTGACTAGGAAAAAAAAAAAATAAATCACAAACCAAAAAAAATCAACAAACCAGCCCAAAACCTGGTTATGAAAAGGGTCATCAGAAACAGAAAGGCACATATGGTTTTTGATCTCACATGCTGTGCAGCCACATTATCCCAGCCCTACCAGACGATGGCTTTACGGTGTGTGGCGTGCTGCCTCCCCACCCCCAACAGAGAGGCAGCTCCATCGAGGCTACACCGTGAGTAGCTCCGTCCTTGAGTACTGAATCAAATTCTTCCTTTCTCAATATTCAGGAAAAGATTTTCCCTCTCTTTCATGCACCTCCCTAGATGTCATTAACTGTGCGTATATTGGACAGAAAGCACATGCTAACAATATCCAAAATAGATATCTGTGGTATTAAAATTACAGAAATGCGGAGACTTTAATCCAAGCGTTTTGGTCTTCTAGGCTATTTTTGTGCAATGCTGAACGTGTGATAAAACACCACTTCCCCTAGTAACCCTTTACTTCCCTAGAAACAGTGTAGAAATGAGCAGTTCTATTGTGCATTGTGATCATGTATGGCTGCCACATCCAGCTGCTGCACAACACAGTTTTGTCAATAAGGAAATAAAATCTAACGAGCACATAACACAGTGTTCAGTGGAATAATTTCACAGGGCTAATACTAAAAAGGGTGTGAAGAAGTAAAAGATATAGCTCACACTTATTCATTGATACATGGTAGGATGACTATGCAAAGCAACCCATGGCAGTCTCGACAGAGCTGCGTTCTGTGAAATCATCTGAAGCACCAAATTTGTGAGTTTTTAATTCAACAGGCAAGGCAACTGAGCTGTAAATAAAATGGGGTCTTTGGTTAATTTGGAGAAAGGCAATTCCAGACAACGTGCATTATTTGTACACTGTCTGATGGATTCGTTTGCTCGTGTCCCTGTGATACAATGATTTTTAAGAAAGCTCTGCTCTTTACCACAAACCTATTTCAAAATTCTATCACTTACGAACAGAAAAATCATCTTTCTCTGGTTTCATTTGAAGCTAATGACCTTAATTCCTGTATTTCTTTTATCAGGTTTTAAACATGTCAGACTCCTCTTGACTTTCTCTCCTTGCTGCTAAGGGAAAAAATAAAAATAAAAAAAAATTTGCAAACATAGTGGGTTCAAGAGATGTTTAATTTTGCCTCTGGTTTAATTAGCCCTCAGCATATTGGGAGCACAGCAAAGACTTCTTTTTTTTTTCCCTCTGCTTTCTGCAATCATGAGAACTATAACATTCCTTTTTTCCTTGTAATCAAAAGCTGAGATTCTCAGGAGATTTTTCTGTCTCCCAGAGCTTGAGCTTAAACTGTCAGACATGATGAGATTCGTGCAATGTAATGAGAATTGGCAACTGGGAGATTCTCCAACCACTGCTCCCTCACAGTAAGAGGATGCTGATGGCAAAGCACAGTTAATTCTATAGTATTAGTTTCTGATATGCACGATATGCAAAGAATGTGAAAGTGAGGCTGGAAAGGGTAAATCTCTTTTTATTTCTCTTTTAAAATTCAGAACTCCTACGGCCTCAGGTTTTCTGATGGCTCTGGACTTACTATTTGCCTAATATAATTTTCATTCATCAGTATTTTGCAAATGAATTGGTGGATTCACTCTCATTTAAATATATTTCCTGTGTTTTACTAGTCCCTAAATATCCACATGTTCAACCAAAACATTGCCTTGGGAAAAAAAAAAAAAAAGAAGTCATCATTCCATCGACCAAAGGCTTCTTGGTGATGAAGAAACTCCTCCCAATATTGTCATTCTAGTAATTTTATCTTTGGCATGTGGTCCAGAGCTTCAAACTTGGGTCTGGAAACAATCTCCTGTGACTTTGTAGTCACAGCATGTTCCATGAACAGACATTTGCAGTGCCCTTTGTTTGCATGATATGGATAAATATTGAGTACACTTAAAAACTGACTAGAGATGTGTTTGAAAATGATTAAAAAAAAACAAAAAAAAAACCAAACCCCACAACCCTAAACAAGAAGAGGAATGCGTTTGCACATTCTATAAAGTTTTCCATGAATAATTTAGTTACCCCTAGTCTCTTCTAGCATTTTGAAGCTACAGTAGCAACATTCAGGTCTCTAAGATAAGAGAGCTGAACGAGCTGAAATCTACTTCTCTCTAGACCAAAAGGATTAAATTTGGGTGCACAGATGGTTCAAATATCACCTGGTTTATTTCCTATAATGGTGCTTCCTTTCCATCTGACATACATGATACATGATATGGTTTATATTACTTAGGTATAGTGTTTTAAAATGTTTTGAAATGGAGAAATACATCCTCAAACCATCACTTGCAGCTTTGGAATTATCTTTAAGGCTCTCTGCACATCTATATTTTGATGCAAAATGATGTCGAGAATTTTGGAGCTTCATAATTAACCATTACCTGAAAAATCACTTGCAGGATTATTTTTTCATGCATCTCAGTTCACCTGACTTGCTTTATGAGATCTAGCCTGTATAAGAAAATTGAACCAACACAGGGAGATTCTTCATCTGTCCCCCCAGACCAAGAACTGCGTCTCAGAAAGTACCCCGACCCACTGCGAAGGGGGAATGGCAGTCAGTACTCTATGGGAAACAAGATGTGGTATGATATTGCCCGAGGGACAGAAATTTCAGCCTTATGGCAAAGGGCTCATAACACTCGCTTACCACTCTGAAGGATCCTAATTTGATACTGGACAACACTATGGCTGAAAACTCATTTTAGGTCAGTTTTAGAGGCTTTTATGATCCTCTCTGAGACTATGCAGTTATAATTATCAAGATATGAAGCAGGTAGAAAAATAGTCTGAAACCTTTTCTAACCCATTTCCAGGATGTCATGTGTGTGATTTCATTACTTACAAAGGATGTGGCCATAACAAGCCCAGACAATAAAAAGAAGATACCAGTTTACACCCTGGTGTCCAGTAAAGTTGACCAAAGGAATACACCTTTGGAATTTGTCACAGTTATTGTTTCAAAGTATTATGGTAGTTCCTTGGTGCCTGTCATAAAAGCAGGGATATGAAGATGTGTATAGTAAAGAAACTATTCCTGCAGGAACAGAGCTGGCTCATGGACACAGATTTGCTAAAATCAGAAGTCAGAATGGAGACTGCCCAAAGCAAGCATGGCTGAGTTGTACTTGAGGTAGACCAAAGGCTTCAACAGACTATAGCCTGCCTTGAAAATATGACCTCCTGCTTTCCCTTCTTACCAGATGGCTGCTTCTGCCAGGCTTCACTATGCAGCAGTGCCTTTGAATGCACACGTGCAACACCCCAGTGGTTCGTCGTATTCTCACCATTTGTTTTATTTAGCTTTGGGTTCTAGGGTTGGCAGAGGCAGCTGATCCTCCTCTGAAGAAAAGAAAGTGCAGAGAGGAGGTCTGAGGAGAATTGTCTGAGAAAAGTCTATTTTTGCATTGAATCTTGTTCTTAATGCACAAAGGCAGCCAGTGGTGAGGAAACGGAAGCCATTTCAGACTGACATCCCCAAACAGAAAAGTGGATGTGGCCCTGAGCACCTACATTCCCATAGAGGAAGCTATCTTCAGCTTACTGAGCACCCTCCAGGTTCACAGCAGGTTTATTCAAACCATTTTGTCTTCTGATGAAGAGAAACTGCATGGGCAGGTCATCCTCAGTGTCATCCAGCCGTGCTCACTGCAGGCAATTTCACAGGGGGGGCTGCTGGGGGTAGCCCCAGGGCACATCCCATGGCAGCTGAGCCTTTTTTATATTAACATTTCTGTTCAGCTTTCCTGTCATCTCATTTCATTGCTAGATGGTCTGCAAGCTGCTATTCAAAACCAAGGCAGCTCCAGCCCCTCTCAGGGCTGGCGCTGGCTGTGTGCGTTTGGGTTTGGGTGTTGTGGGCTCCTGTGTGCCTGCCATACCAGCTCCAGTGCCTTTTCCCCTGCTCTGCCTGCCCTTTGAAGATGCCCAGATACTGAGCAATCCCCGATGCTGAGCTTTTGCTGCCCTGCCTAGAGATGAGAACAGTGGGTGGCATTGATATCTCTTCGCTACCCTGGGGTCAGGAGGAAGACAGAGCACAAATTTTATTAGAACAAGAACAGCAATGGAAAGAGAACTTTGTAAGAGCAGGGGAGGTTGGTTAGTTGAAATGAAAGAAGTTGGCAAAAAAGCCTTTTTTTTGTTATTTGTGCTTGCTAGTTCCAATCTTTTCTTGGAACCTCTTTTGTAAAATGTATTTCAAAATGTATAGGAAACCCCTAGAGAAAATATATTTCATATGATAAGAACTGGCAACATGACCTGTTTAAAAACTATTTTTTAGGGAAATGGTAGACAGTGAAGCTCCTAGTTATGAAGTTTCAGCCATACAGAGAAGTACTGTAAAATGATTGAGCTTCTCAGAAATTACACCGACCCCCTGTGAAGTGGGAATAGCAGTCAGTATTATATTACTGCTATGAAGGAATACAGACCAGACATAACGTTACCACTGCAGGCTCAGTGCTTTGCATCCTAGGAATGGGGTAAACCAGCTCGTATGTACATCCATCACTTAAAGAATCTAATTACTGAATTAAGGGTACTGCAGAGTGTATGAAAACTTTTCTTGATAGGGAGGCTGATGCCTGTATCTTCAGAAAATCTTGTCCTTTGGTCAGGTCAAAGCTAGAAGATGCCGTGAGAAGTTATCATGAAGGGCATATCAAAATGACTTCAAGAGAAAGCAATAAAAATGCACTTTATACAGACATTCCCATTCCCTAGCAGTAGCAAGCAAAGCATTACAAGAAATGAAGTGAGTTGATGAAGTCGTCAATGATTGTAGTCCCACTGTATTGTTTCAGCATGAATTAGGAATAAGAAAGCTAGCAGCTGAGATATATCCCACCTCTCTGGCATGTTAAGGCAGGATAGATGGATCCCAGACAGTCTTGTCTCTGCAGCTCATGCTTGCTTGGATCATGCAGAGAACATTGCTCCGAGGAAGAAATTCACATTTCTTTATTTTTTGGGGCAATTTTAATTACCACTCTGAGAAACACACAAAAATCTGCTGCCTGCTCTTTTCTTGGTGGTTGTCTTTACAGCATTAAGTGGAGAAGGGAAGGGGAAGCTCTGAAAATGAGTGAGGTTATTCTGGATGCCGGCACTTTTCAGCCAAGAGAAATACAGGTGAAAAACCTTTCCAGGAGAGATGTAGCCTTTTGCAAGGGTCCCTAGGCTGTACATACCCATATTCAGCTGCTTCCCTGGTGCTTTGCCTGTTAAAGTCATCTCTGCTGCATGTGGGAGGTGTGGGTTACAATGAGAAATGCCGAAGTAGCTCTCAAAGTCCTTGCTGCCTTTTAAAGGTTAAAACTAGGAACAGTTTGGCATTCTCTGAAATGTCTTTAAATGGAACATTGCTGCTTAATCACATGCATTGGAGCACGAGCACTGTCTCTTCGAGATTCTTTTCAGCTGGATTTTGTGAGCTGACAAGCCCAGAGTTTGTTTTCAGAGAAGGCCATACTGTGACTATTTATCTATAGCTTGTGCTCTCCAAGATTTAAAAAACCCAGCAGATAATGTTTGGATACCAGGAATAGTTTCACACAGTTTTCAATCTGGTAGCCTGAAAGACTTCTACATGCATAGTTTGGGATAACACTAATGGAACAGCTGAACGCTCACAGCTTCCCGTAAAATTTCCCTCCTTGCCAAAGCAAAGGCCCTATGAAATTCCAAGGTGCTGAGTGGGTGCCTCCATTTCAGTGAGTTTTCTTGATGTTTAGGGCACTTGCACATCAGGCTGGTTTTTATCTGAATGGCTAATTAAGGGTAATAACATAGTTTTAGTCTCTTGCAACTCCCCCCAGTTTATGATATTATCTTGTATGGGGCCTCTTAGGCAGGACTCTGTTGCAGTGAGCACTTAGAGGGAATGGGAGTATCCTCTCAGTTCACATAGCATATGGAGTGCAAATGTTTATCTCAAGGTTTTATTTTCTCACTATCTCCTCTCATATATTCTTATTTTTCACTGAATTCTGTTTTCTTCCCTAATTTTTTTTCCCTCCACCTGGAAAAGCACCCTAATGGTACCACTGTTGCCTAAGAAGCTGTATTCAGTCCCTGCTCTTCATATCTAAACAGTGGGTGTAGCATTCTTGCCAGCAAGTACTCCCTACTACAGATTATGTCTGACTCCATCATACAGTCAATAGTCTGTCAGATTGCTTGGTGTCTCCAAATCGCTCACTCTCAGCAGGAGGCTGCTGCCAAATTTTGACAGTGGAACTCCATCAAATATATTCTGCCTGAGCTGTTTGTGCCTTTAAAATACTCCCACTAAAAGCTTCATCCTTTCCTTTCCCCTCTTTCTGGAATGATCAAAACAGGTTTCTCACAGCTGACGCAGCACAGGAAGGAGCAGAATGTCAGCAAACTGGAAGGGTTAGGTGGTGTGTAGACTGCCCATCAGGAAGAAAGAGCTCTTATCTACCCTCTGTGCAGTCCTTCCCCTTACTTGTCTCAACTTCCCACAATAAGTTCTAGGCTTTGGTTGTTTTATTTTTAATGAGCTTGTTTATTTCTACTGCTAATTCCCTAGATTTATCCTCTTTCATGCTGCTAGCCAGCAGTGGGAAGGTTAAAAATGCAGTCAGTAACCAGTGGCAACATACTAGTGTTGTAAATCCTGCCCACACATCTTCAGATCTACTGACATATGAAACTTTTAGGCCTTTTCTGTTAGCTATACAAGTGTAATTATGGCTTTGTATATCTTTTTGTCCTACATGTCATCCTCCAGGAGTGATCAGACAATATCTATGAAGGATAGATTTGGAAGGAGAAAGAAAGAAAGAGGCTGAAGTTATAGAGAAAGAAAGGAAGCTATTGCAAATTGATCACTGGGGGTTTTGAACGAGCAATATCACATAATAATAGTTGCAATCTAATAGCAGATTATTGATCCCTTTATTTTAGTGTCTTGCCTGTGAGCTGCAGGTCAGGCTGTGCCACTGAAATCAATTACATTTTCTATCAGTACCATATGCTTATCTTGCACAGCAGGGATGTGGAGGTGCTGTATGTCCTTCTTGACAGCAGTCTCATAAGAAAACTGACTCTATGTAGCAGGACTGGTCTATATGCTAAGGCAAACATATATGAAACCACCAGAGTCTGGTGAATCATTGCTGCTTCTCATTAGAGTTATCAGGGACAGGATATGGCTTTGCTGTTGGTCAGGATTCAATCCAATGCCAAACTGTCCTGAGTGAATGTGAGACCCCTTTGTTTATAAACCACACACACAAGATGCCATTTCAGATAGGGTGTGCTTCTAAATGCCAAGAGAATGAGGCTTGTGCTATTTGGTTGAGGTTGCCTTGGTGCCAATACAGTGGTCGACTCTTTGGTTGATTACTGCCTTGCTTGGTGGCTAAGACCACGTTTATTTCCGTGGGTCTTCACGGGAGTCCACTCCAGTGCAGGTGACTAAAAGGAGCAACAGGTGATGGGAAGGGTGACCATGACTTCAGCTGGATACATCCGGGGAAGTAGCAAGTCCCAGCTAGAGTCTTTCCTTTGGAAACTTCCTTCTGTGCAGCCCCACAAAGGAGGGCAAGAGCAAAGTGCCATCCCCACATGCCCAGATCTGTGAAGTGACCTGTAATTATTTTTTTTTTACTTGCTGGTGACCCAAAGACAGAAAGGACAGAACATCTTGCCCCTCATCCTACACACAGAGCTGTATCAAGAGATGCATGCAGCTGTAAAAGCCAGATAGGGAAGTGGAGTACCATGCAGGAATTAACATCTGTTTTAAAATCCCCTTTCATTGATTTTTATATGGAAACAATATAGCTTACATCATCCCTGTGTTATGACCGTCTTAATCACCTGTATCTTCAGGCGTGGTATCTTTATAAAATGTTATCAGTGTTAAAAGCAAATGGGCCTCTAGAGAGAACAAACTAATAAAAGCTTGTGATTATGAGGAAATCGCTAGTATTTTATACTCTTGTCTCCCTCTGTGTGGAGGGCTATTTATGGGATAAGCATGCTCTAGGCTGAGCAAAGGTGGCAGAAACTACTGGGACTAATCCCGTGAGTAAATGGCACACCGATGAACAAAGATTTGGCAGGCTTAAGTGCTCAGTTCTTCTCCGCTCAGGCAAATCAATTAATTATGTGATCAAGACCTGGGCTTTGGTCTTTGCAAATGTGAATCATTTCTAACATCAGGCTCAATTTCAACTATATAGACTGAATTCTTCCAACAGATTTAATGAAGTCTGAGAAATTATCCTTTGTGAATTATCTTTGTGTTAGCGGGCTCTTACAGATTGCTTCTTCCATAGATGAGGAGTATCTGTGATAATTGACCATTGCCTTCAGCCACTATTCTTGCTTCTGACAGTAATGAGGCCATTATTACAAATTCAGCACAATTTGTGCACCGTGTATTGCTTACATAGAAGGGGCATATCACAGGCAGATGCTCCTTCCTCATATGCAAACCCATCTTTCCAGTAAGGTACACAGACATACTCAAGTCCTTATGAACATTGAAACATTACAGTATTTGACAGATGAAGAACTATCTCCAGTGTAATTTTGCAGTGTCACATTTCTTAGAATGTATACTGTACTGCTTAAGGCAAATGATATACACTTGATGTTGATTTGCATATACCATTATTGGTACTATGTTCATAATTACTATGCATTTGACCAAGCTGACAAATATTTTGGATGTTAACCCATGCTTCAGTTTTATCTCCACAAGCAAGGAGATGTTCATCGAGCTACTGCAGATATCTCTTTTGACTTTAAAAGGGAACTCGTCTGCTAATTTTGGTCTTCCAAATTGCACAGGAGTTAGATCACCAAAGGAGCCTAAAATAGATGTTGCAGATGCCCTTATAACAAGAACCTGCTATTGCACTCTTTGTTTTGTGGGTTATGTTTCAAATACTCAGCTGGACAAGCAGGAGATGGATGGCTCCAAGAATGGAGCTCAGAGGAACTGTAGAAATTTATATCCACCCTGAGTCTACGCATCAGTCACTGGCTGATATTGCTAGTCATGGATAGTCTTTTTACAAGCAAAAGGAAAAGAATGTTCCTTCAGTGGGAATAATCACTGTCCCCACTCCTCATCAGCATCAGCATCTCTCACAGAGGAGGTATCCGCTGAAGAGCCGTCCTTCCTTTCCTCATCTGTTGGAGACCAGCAACATGCTTACCAAAGTAAGAAGACATCCTGAGGCTGCACTATCACTGCTTAGAGAAATGCGTGGAGTGCCACCTTTTATTTCCTCTAGGTCCTACTGTCTTCATTCCTTTCTTTTCAGACATGCAATCATACATTGCATTATCCCTGAAGGCAATGATGATTTTTGAGCAAACCCCACACTTTTAACTCAGTCAGTAGTTTAACTGACAAGAATAAACATACTTTACCACCTTCAGACAGCAGGCATGAACATATGAGGATTGAGTGAAGTTCCAAATAGGCAGTGGTGTTTTTATTCTCATCTTTTTAATACTTAGTTGTGACCAATGATTTTGTTTCACAATAGAAAGTCAAACAGCAAATTAATAGGACTGGAAATTAATAACTGTCTTTTCCCTGTGATAACTTACAGGCCTCTCATTTCACCTCACGTTTATCACCTATCCTTTGCTTGGTCTTCTAGTCACTTTACCTTAATGGTAAACGTACAGTAATTTTAAAGCAGCAGTGGATCTTGTACCTTACAAATATACACCTTTGTTATGCAGTATCATTCTTGTTATGATTTCAACAGGTACTGATATTAGCTATAACTTCCATCATTTAGAAGATAAAATTCAGGAAAGGGCAATGCTTTGTCGTTTTCTCTTATGAAAAATGAAAATTGTGAATGCTATTTGGTTGATTATAATTTTTGACTTCAGGATGGGAGCATTAGAACAGTCCACTTCAGGCAAAAGAAACTTATTAAATACAAAGTTCGTGTCTCATAAATCCCCCATGAAGTGAACCAAATCTCAGGGGTTATTATTGTCATTAACTTCTTGCTGTCTTTGTTTTCTCCCAGCATCTTAAAAAAACGATAAAACCTGTGCATGGCTGATTTCCCATATAAAAATATCTAACTGGTGGTCTTGTTTTGTTTCATTTTCTTAGATCCTATGCAATTGTTTTAATAGGATTATTTCGTATGGGTCCATATGTTGAGTGAATGCTGCATTTAGGAGCACATCTATGTAAGCCCCACAGAATATTAAATTTGAAAGTCCTAAGTATAGACCTTCATAGTTATGTGAAGCATTTATAGGGCAATATATGCCCTTATATACTCTGGTTAGCATTTACCTAGCCTTACTGCCTTTATTTATAGGATTTTCCTTCTTCTTTGTCTTTCACTTCTTGAGTTTATTCCCATATGTTTCCTGATTCACAGTGTTTCACACTCTGCTCCTCTGTATTCATCTGCAAGGACAAACTCTGAGAAAGCAAAGGATCCCAGCGAGTCCATGCAAACTGACTGAGGGAGGGGACTGTAGTGTGTATCTTCCAATTAAAAAGTGTACTCAGAGTGTTAATAATATCAGTAACTCACAGTTCTTAAAAAAAAAAATCATAAAAAAAATTAACTATACAGACACTTCTCTTGTTTAGGCTGTAAACTGCTCTGAGTGCCTGGATTATCTTTTACAGGATGTTTACATGGACTCTCAGAAATCAGTTAACTTGCACAGGTAGGGACTGCAAAAGGACCTGGTTACTTTGGGCGTGTATATCCTGTGTGCACTGGAACCCTGGCTTTCAGGAGCAGTTCTGCTTTTCCTGTAAAGTCATCTTTACAGAACTGGGCATTTAAAAATTGGGCTCAGGAATAATTTCAAAAAGCTGACCCCATGGGGTCTACCACACTATTTCAGGTGTGGTGGGATCTGCAGGTATGATGGTGGCTTGGGGAAAAAGCATTACCTCACCTCTTCCAGCAGGTAATTCAACATGGGCTGAATTCAGTGTATACCTAGGTCAGGTTTTGACTATTCATATCAAAGGCACAGCTTATTTTGATATTACAGATATCTTTTTTTTTTTTTTTTTTCTTTTGTTCCCAGGTGGCAAAACTCCCAGTCACTCTATGCCATTATTGTGCTACTTCTGACAAAAACTATCCCCCATAGTCCCATTTTTATGATTTCTTACCTGAAACTTTCCTGTCAGTTTTGTTCTCATTAACTGAACCTATGGATAGGTTCCAAATCAGTTAGAAATTGATCACCAAAGCAGTGAGAAATCGGTTCTGTTTCATTGGGTAGTTGTGTTGGATATTTTGCCCTTTGCTTGATAAGGCACAGGCAGCCTTATCGTACATTTTTATGAATCATTATCCATCAGGCTTTCATAATACTTTGAGCTAGCACACTGGGAACTATTTGTGCACAAATTTAATGAAGCAAAAGAGGAAATGCAGCCCAAGACCTTCAAGCTGACAGAGCTCTTCTGAACAAGAATTTATTTTTGATCTTGGCATCTCAGACACACAATTTTCCACCTGGAATCGTGGCTAAAAATGTACTTTAGAAAACCAAGCATTGAAATCTGCTGGGGCGGGGGGAGGGGTCTGCAGCTCTGCTAGACAGGTTTAGTGGTGTGCAAAATGAAAAGGATTAAACAGTTCCTGCCTTCTTTCAAAAGTCTCCTCCAGTGACAAGTAAGCCCAACAGAGCAGCAGAGTGTAAGAAGCATGCTGGTACTGGGACTGAAGCATGCAGGAAAGCACCCACTGTCAGACACTGCTGTGAGGCCAGAAGAAGACCAGTTGCATCTCTGGTCCCAAGATGCAGCCTGGCAAGAAGGTAGTCCTGCCTTCTCCCTCCTCCCATTCCCATTTCCTTGCCTGAGCTGGAAGAGCTGTTGGTATGGGTACGTACTGACCCCAACTGAGATGAAAAGCTACAACTCAGAAACATTGTCTTTTTTGGCAAAAGCATTTCCCTGATCCAGCTTTCTGGACAGTTGCTTGAAGGCTTGTGCCAGTTCAACAGAGAGGTGCAGGAGGGAAGCTGGGGGGAGAAGGACTGGGGGCCCTCAACAGTAGCTGAGGCTGAAAGCCCTGAAGCTGATGTGCCTGGCATCTTTCCATGGTAGTTGAATGGGAGTTTCCACTTTCCTCCTTATTTTGTTCTCTGAAGGTGCTAAACACAGCAAATCCTCTGTGATTTTGGCTGTTGTAATGCTGAAGAATCTGGGCAGTCTAGTCTTTGATAAATAATGAGTATACTTATGTAAGTATACTTAGAGTGAGTGAGAGAGAAGAGAGTGGTAGTGTTACTCCAGAGGCCCATATCGTGTGTGTGCTACCTGCTGTGTTCATAGTTGGATCTAACAGCCGTCTCTGAAACAGCTGAAAGAAAGGCTAAGTATGACAGATTTATTCTGAACCTCCCACCAAGACGCTAATTCCAGTTTAAGCAGCAATTTGTTCCCTTGCCTTTAGCCTGTTCCTTCCTGGATTTGCCATTCCCCTCTCTTCCCACAATATGGGCCCCCGCACCCCAGGGAAGGAGAGGAGTCAGCCTTTGGGAATTAGCGTAGCTGACTCCAGAACAGCACAGTTGGGCGTGCTTTGCACCTTCTCTGGCCTGCTAAACATGTAATTTTCACCCTCTGAGAAGTGGGTTCTCCTCTACTCCTACTCTTGCATACTCAGTGAGACCTGCTGACACATAATGTATGGCTGCTCAGGTGGGGACCACAGGACTTGGCTGACTCAGAGCTGCCAGCTCCCTGCCAAGGGGCAAAGCGAGAGGTGTGAGTTACAGAAGGTAGAATGCAAAACAACACTGGCCACAATAAATAGCAAGCTGAGCTTGCCATAAGGCAAGCAGATGGATGCGGTGCCCTTTGCTTCACTCCAACTACAAAAGTAATTCTTTTTGCTTGAGTCATGCCCAGCAATGGTACAATTATTTCTGGACCACCACCAGAACATCACTGATAGAATGATTCTATCTGTGGTACAACCGCTGGCAATTACTTGTGGCAGCAGTATGTAGGTGTGTTTAGACCCATTACTTTTTATTTTTAGATGTTTTTGTGGCTCAACTTAAAATTTTCTGATTGTCAGAAAATTTGTTTGTGATATAGTGCCCAACCTGAAACCCATTATAGGACCCTGGATTTCAATTAACACAAAAAAGCTTCTGTGTCAAAGATAACCACATGAGAAGCCACCAGCGCACTCCAAATTCACAGGTTTTTGTTACTTTTGTCCAGACACTTGGGTGTATTTCACAGACATTGTTGCCCACAGATGTATACTTTGCAAACATTTGCTATTCTGAGTTTGTTATTCAAGGACTAAGTCGGTAGGAAGCTTATCAGTATTGGTGTGATGATTGTGCATTATTGTTAGGTATTGATTGAATTAATAAGTGTTGGCTGTGTAGCACTACTAGAAATGGGATCCTGGTATTCATCTTGAGAGACACTATTGGAAGATCCCAGCACATAATATAGCTGAGGTCAGGGGTCTAATTCTTAGGCAGAGCACTGCATAAGAACAGTGCTGAGGCTCCCCATACAGACAACAGAGAGAAATATTTCCCTTTGAAACATAAGGACCAGTCTAAGGTTTTCCATTATTCTAGGCAGGTATACAACTGCTGCCACCCCTCCCGTCCTCCTGGACTCACCTCTGTGTGAGCTACTACTCACACACCTCCCTGTGAACTTTGCTGTCTTACAAGTGGCCGGTGCCACTCCTCTGCTCCTGCAGTCTCTCATAAAGGTAGTTTTACTCTAGAACAAGGCATTAGAAGATGCTGCGTATTGTTTTATATTTTGCTGGAATTTATTTACCTAACATATGACCGTAGAAAATTTCCCTGTCTTCTGAAGATAGGAAACACTACTCTGGTGCTGATTTCCAGGCCACTTGGGCAGGATTATAAAGCTCTATTTTCCTTTCTTCCCCTTGACACAAGCAGTTGTGACATATGCTCAGCATTTGACATAGCCACAGCTGAGCAGCTCCCCATTTAGATCTGGGCTGCATCTGCCTCCAGAGACACAGGTGGAATCTGAGCCATCTGTCTAATGCTAAATGCAGAGACAGCCCAGACATTGTGCCCTTACATGACTTATTCTTTTATTTCCTTTAAATAAATAGATTAACCATTCTTGATCTTCTTGCAAGCTTGAAAACAATAGAGGGTTGGAAATTGCATCTGGGAAAAAAGTTTTTTGGGGTCTCCTAAGTACAATAAGGTCATTGACACGCTGGAGCAAGTCCAGTGGAGAACAGCTAGGGACTGGAGCACATGATAGGGGAGGCTGAGAGAGAAGCTGAGTTTGCTCAGCCTTGAGGAAACCCAGCCTTAGTGGGATGTTACAGAGAAGATGAATCCACTCTTCTCACCTACAGGTTGCAACTGGTTAGATATTAGAAAGAAAGCTAATGACAATCAAGACAGTCAAACACTGGAAAAAGGTTGGAGAACCTCCACCGCTGACAATCTTCAAAGCTCCAAGGCCTCGAGCATACTCATCTAACTGCAAGACTGGCCCCGCTTTCGTGTGGGCTATTGGAGCAGATGACCCGCAAGGCTCTTTTGCAAACTAAATTATTCGATGATTCTGTGATAATTTAGCTCACGGCATGCAGGAAACTAGCAGCTGCATGCTAGGGCATAGCATGAGCACTGGGCAGCAGAAGCCATATAAAATTTATGTCATAGGATCATCCCAGCGTGAACTATTTCCCTGCTCTTTCATCAGGTGTGTTACTAGACTGGAGCTATCAGATGAGATCAGTGCTGCACAGCTCCTTGTAATGTGTTGCTTGGCTAAGCCTTGCACTCGTTCCCTTTCTCCAAGGAGTGAGGTGAATATTGGCAATGAGGTGATGCTTCTTGGCACTATTTACATGCGGTAGGCAATGCCCAGTCACATAACTACACCGGTTGTGTTCAAATGTTATGTGTGCCTGTACCCTCCTGCAGTAACTACAGGTGCTCCAGTCTCCAAGACAGTTGGGCAGTTCTTGAATTTCCATATTTAAAAGCCTGTGGACGTATTATGGCAAACAAATGCATTCCAACATTCTTACCCAGTGCATTAGCATAATTTTTCATCTGTGCATTCACATAAAACCATCAAGTCACTGCCAGTGGCAGGGGCATATTTCTGACTCTGTTGTTTGGAACAGAGAAGATCTACCAAAGACCTCACACATTTGAGAAGCTAATGGTACCCTCTTCTGCCTAAGGCTAAAAACCTAAGCCTGTACCCTTATCAGCCAGAATCCTTGACCTATATTCCTTCTGCAGAGATCCCTGCCCTGAGGTGCTGTGAGCTTGTGGAGTCAGTTATCATTTGCTCTTAACTGAAGAGGTATTTGGCTGGAGTTGAGTTTGCCTACCTCACAACCTCTCAAAGCTTCTTCCAGTGTTATTTTCCACAGCTGTGCAGTATAAAACATAAACCAAAATTACTAGCTCAGCCAGGCTGATGTTTAAGGGTTCATATAAGGGAAGGCCAGGAAATAATAGAGTCAGACAGAGGTCATGAAGAGAGAACTTTGGATGTGATGTTCGTTGTGAACGTAGGAAGTCTTTACTGACTCCATAAGCATTCAGACCTGGAGATAACTGCATGTGAAGCAGGGAATACTGAAATCCGCACTGAAAACCAACATTTTGTGCTGTCGAGCTGGTACATGTAATTTTATTGCACTTCATGACAAAGACAAACAAGTTCAAAACCCTTGACCTAGAAGTCTGATGAAACACAAGCATGGATATAGTATCAGACAGTACAAAAAAAAAAAAAAGGAATAAGATAATAAAGATAAACACGTGGTCATGACTTTGTAGAGGAATGAGTCACAGGTAACTTAAGGGACTCCAGAGTGATTTCTGCCAGTTCCATCAGGCACCTCAGTAAGCAACACCTTAAATCCTGACACCATTCTACCAACTGTTTCAAGGGCTCTTCTGCTGGAAAGGAGACAAGCAGACAAGAAAGAAACCTGCCCCACTGGGTGTATTTAGTGAGGTGAGTCAGGCTGTGCTTCTCCAGAAGCATGTCTGTTTCACCTTGCTTGTTGCGAGAGGGTAGGAAGGTGGCTTTGGCCCGTGGCCATGCCATGAGGGTGGTGACATTTAGCTGGGCAAACAGCTGTGTGAGCATGGTAGGGTCCCTTGGCACTGCTTTCAAGATGACTCAGAAGCTACTACAGGGTAGGTGCACAGTGGATGTCACAGCTTCCACCCAGCAGGGCTTTCCCTCCCACGGTCCCCCCCATGTTTAGGTACCCAAACATGTGGGCATAGGCTTGGGCTGTGGAGATGTGGTAGCTGCCAAGGTGCTGTCCCTGGGCAGGGCACTGCTTCCGAGTCACCACCCACCACACAGAGTGATCATCCATCCACCAGGTAATAATAAGCTGAGTAATACTTGATAAGAAGGCAAAAGCCAATGCAACTAACACATGGCTATACCTGGTACTCCCGGATCTCCTTACACTTTAGATCTATCAGAAAACTTCCACGAATGTCAGGATCAGGCTTTCAGCCACCCCTCAAATGATGGTAGGACTGGGTGGTGCCACCACCAGCACTACAAAGTCTTTGCTTTTAAACTTTTGTCCCTCAGAACGCTGCTGCTTGTCTTTTAGGTGCTTATGGAATGCAAACAAAGGTTGATGGTTAACCTCAGCTGTCTTGTGCTCATGCTAGTAACCACCAGTGACGTTTATCAAGGGTTTTGCAAAAGGAGCATCGAAGTGTGACAGGAAGTGAGGAGAAAATGTGCACAAAAACAAGAAAAGGAGAGGAAAATGGGTGTGAATTTAAGAGACAGGGGCTGCACTGAATGAGGCTGAAGGACAGACTGAGCTTCATGGAGGAAGAGGAGAGGTGGTATGGGATCTCAGAAGAGATGGAGAGGGTAAATGCAGGCAACATTCAGGCTGACCTGTCCTTTCCATCTTCAGTGCACTGCTCCCTGAAATGAGGGTGCCACACTGGTTTGTGAGGAGATGGAGTTGGGAATATTTTATTTTCATCCTGTGTAAAATGTTTGAGCTTTCAGAGCATGAAAGCAGCGAGCTGGAAGATGAAGGAAAGAGCCATCTCCAAAGTGACTGACTGGAAACTCCGAGTTTGGAGTAACCCTCCTCTGTAGATTGGTACTTGGGAAAATTAAGAATTCAACATTTTCTCAGGCAAAGAGTTTGCTGGAAAATGTCCTTGCATAGGATCAGTGGTAGTCAATGAACAGCCTTTCCTCTGCTTCTTCTCATTGCTGCGACTTGCAGAGGACAATGCTTACACCCCACCTTCTTCCCAGAGGTTTGCTTGCTCTCTAGCTGCAGCTCGGGCAGGACTCTGGGCTCTGCACATCTACACACGGCCTCTGAGGAAGGCCATGAGAATCTGCAGCCATGGGGAGCCACCAGCCTTGCCTCCTGAAGCAGCTATGGTCACAGAGCAGTAATCCTCCTAAACCCAGGCTGAATCCTAGAGAATGGGATGAATCCCAGGGAAATCAATAAGCCCTAATTTCTCAGAAGCTGTTCATATAAAAACTAAGGCAGATGACGCTAAAAGCTTTTCAGTGCAGAGAATGATGACTGCAGCCTGTTGTTGCTGCTGCCGTTACTATTATTACTCTCAATAAAGAATCGCTCTTTCTTCCCGGTAATTGCCTTTGAAATGTTTCCCCGGTAGAAGCCGGATCAACTGCTTTGAATCCCCCAAGAGACGGGGATTCTTCTGGCCCCCTGCGCTGTGGCGTGTTAGGGCAGCATAAGGCAGGGAATCCCTGCTCTGCTGATGAACAGCCAGGGGACAACTGCTCTCCAGGCATCCCACCTCCCTGGGGCTACTGTCCCCAGCACTGCTCCTGTGTGTGAGGGGAGCAGCAGCCAGCCTGCAGCAGAGGGACAAAAATGGAACCAGTCCTATAGATGAGGAGAGGATTTATTTAGTCCAGTGCTCTGCAATGAGTAACGCAGCAAGCCCACCCTCTCAGGCCTCAGTCCTGCGGGAGGATGAAAAACCAAAGTGCCCCAACACATGTGGGCCTGTCCTTGGGAAAGGGATGGATTTCCTCTTGCTGCAGACTTCCTGCTGCAGTTAGAGGATTGTGCAAAGGGAAGGACCGCAAGGAACGTCTCAGACCAGGCATCTCAGGTACCCGTAGCTGCATGTTGTTGTCTGGGTGGTTTTGCCACCCACTCGTCTTTCTGCTAGGAAAAGGTGTTGAAAGCAAACCCACTGATTTTCTGCAGATGCAGTCATGCTGGCACTGTGCTTTGCTTGTGGGTCAGGAGGTGTGGGGGACACACAAGAGGCATGTGGGCACCCACATGGGACACAAGGGGCATCTTCTCCTGAGCAGCCTGTGGGTACAGGCCCTGGCAGCCCCGCTTGGCACCCTACAGCCTCACTTAGGTCCTTATAGTTCAGCCTGAAGCCTACTCTGGTTTATGCCACTTGTTCACGGTGTTAGCAAAACCAGAGTTTCGTCTCTGATCGCACTCACTGAGCCCTTCCTGAGCCCTTTAGCACCGGGAAACCCAAAGACAGACACAGTGGAGGGGTTCACTCCAGCTTCCCCTGCCACACAGGTGCTCATCAGTGAGTGATGAGTACCCCAGGGGGTTGTGTGCATCTGTGGGCACTGCTTGAACCAAGAAAGCCTCTCTGCTAACATGGTGCAAGATTAATTTAAATTCCTTGACACCTTGACCTTTCATGAGACAGAAGAAGAAAAGCTTTAACTAACAGCTTTGAGAGCATTGAAGTCTGATACCCAGCTAGCAGTACTCATCCTAGCAGAGATGTACTTGAAAACAGAAAATGACTGCATTTTAATTTCAGTTTCATGTAACGAGTGTTAAACAGTTTTTTAAAGCAGACCTTCACTCAGTGGTTACACTTTTCATGCTCAATGCTTAATTTCTTTCATATCCTACTTGGGGTTTGGGTTTTTTTTTGTAAAAATTGTAATATAACCCCACAGTTAGGCAGGGAAGCATAAGATACTTTGGTCCTAGCACCATTTTGCTCAGTAAGTGCTCTGAGAACATTTGCTGAAGCTTGCCAGTTTGCCAGTTTCAGTTCAACTGCAGAATCCTACTTTGTCAAGTAAAACTTTTGAGACAAGTGTGAGACAGCTCAGCCTTTTGTTTTCAAACAATATAATGTGGAAGTATATGCATCTTCCCTTACCAAAAAGTTGGGTTTTTTTAAAAAAAATAGAAATAGCAGGAAGGCAAAAGAGATGTTTAAAATATTTTCCTGAGCTGCACAATGCTGAGCACTTCCGGGTTTAGTGCAATCTCTTTCTCTGGCCAAACATGGTAAGGAAGTGACTCTGTTCCCCACACCGCACATTTGCAAATAGCTCCTTTCAGCAGCTGGAGGAAGCGAGAGTCGGCTGCTTTTCTTTACTGCTGCTAGCTTGAGTTCAGAGAGAGCAAGCCAGGAACCCTCAGAGATGCTGTATTTGTATCAAATGAAGTGATTAAAAATTTCTTGTTCCAAAGATACGTCAAAATCACTGAATTGTTCTTAATTTACCCCGAATATGAAAATCAAAATGCAGTCAAGTTTAGGATTTCCATATAAGGAACTCCCCACAAAGAAAGGTGTTGTGCCAGCCCTTCCTAGCCTGGAGCAGAGATATGAATGCCTGGGTCTGGTGAAAGCCCCTCGCTGTCCATCTGGATTTCCCTCCACTCCTGATCACAGGAATGCGGCACCTAAAATTTGCAGAGAGACACATCTGTCCCAGTTTCTCACCTGGGGCTCATCAGCTGCTCAGACCCTTTACAATAAGGTGGCAATGTCTACCCCAGACTAGCATTTCACCAAGGGAATGGAAGCAGAGCACCTTGTCACTCCTAGGTGTACTGGGGTGTTTTGCAGAGATCTGGGAGCAGTGTGGGGAGAAGGAGGGTGGTTCTTTGCTGTGGTTTTTCCTCTCTCCCTGCCTGTGGCTCCTGCTGCACTGCCATGTCCCTGGCAGTGCAGGCAATGGGGTGCTGCCTGTGGCCACCCTGCCTATGCTCAGCCCCATGCTTCTGAATCTGGCCACCTGAATTGTTAACTTTGATGATGTTGACCTGTGAACTGTGTCCCCCCTGCTTTGTGAAATAAATGAATGGTGTATATTTTTATTGCAAGTTTCACATTCACTCATTTTCACTGCACTCATTTGATTTCTGATAAAACTTGCCCTGAGTAGAGCCAGCGACCGCAGCAATTCACAACCACAGTGGAGAAGATTGGCCTGTCTCTTGACTGACAACCACACACAGGGACCCAGTGAGGTGATGCTCAGCTGGCAAAGGCAGCTGGGGAGTCCTATACCTAAGTAGTGACCTACATTAAAATATGGACTCAGATAAATGCCAGCTCCCTCTGAACTGGGGGAGGCAAAGCTACAACTCTGGGTCAGAAGGTTTCCTTGGCTTACACATATTAAGTTAAAGTTGTCTCTGCATCAAGCCACAGAAGACACGGTCTTTTACCAGCAACAGGAGAGGTCTGTAGAGGTGGAGAAGGATAGGAAATACTAGGAGCAGTAGACTTGTTGCTGGAAAAAGCACTGTCTGAAGCAGCACAATGTGCAAATAATAAAGAACTTTGAGACAAAAAGGCTGGAGGGAGAAACCTGTGACCACTTGACAGGAGGAAGGCTGAGGTCCGCTGATTCAGACCCTGTATTTCAGCTGTCTCCATTCCAAGCTTCCCCGCCTGTCAGGGAAGGAGCACTGAACAATGTTTCTGAAAGATAGGGAGAGATAGCTTTAAGGACAACGGAAGGAATACCCACAGAAGTCAGCTCCCTATTTCTATCCCATGTCCAGAGCTGCCCAACTTCATATACATCTATAACACTATTGCTTTCTGGCCATAGAACTGCTTTTTTTGTGTTTTAATAGGAAATGGTCTGAGAATTTCACTGAATGATATTTTCAGATGATTTAAGAAAAGGCTGCTGATTGTAGACCCTCATAAGTGGTTTAGTAAATAAACAGAAAACTGAACAAAAGGATGGCTTGACGTTTTCACTCGCAATTTGGTGGCAATTTTCACAGATGCAATAATGCTACATGCAAAATATATTTCTTTTCATACCACGGCTGGTGCAAATCAGATATCCTTCTTTCTTTCCCCCACAAATTCATCTCAGAAGACTTGCATTTTGAGTATTAATAAAGCAATGTCAGAAGAATTCATTGACTAATGCTCTTTGCTCCTGGAGGGAGTTCCTCATAACTGAATAATGTATTGATTCCTACACCAGCTTCCTGCCCCAAGTTTTTTAATGGTAATTTATGACTGTAATATCCTATGAAGATTAGCTGTTTCAAAATTCTCACACTTAGTTTTCAAACCCAATTTATTTCTATCTTTTACAAAGAGAGCGAGAAAGAGAGACAAATGGAAGATGTTTCAATAAAAATTTGCTATACAACAATTTTCCAGGTGTTATTAAAGTACATGACTTCCCTTTTGTAGGACAATCATTTTACTGAATTTAAACTTTTTTCATTTATTTACTCTGTTTAATACTTTTTCTCTAGTTTTTAATTCTTATTTGCATATTAACTATTGTCATTAATGACTTTGAGAATGCATCATTCTTATTATCCTTAATGTTATTTATAATAGCTCAGCTTCATTCGTTTTAGAGTTCATCAGAAAACAAGCAGGAATTATATTTCTACCTCATAACTTCTCATTTCAGTCTTCTGACTTTTAATTTAAAAGAATAAAAACAATAATGCTTCCTCCATCAGCCTTGCCCCAGGTTACAAGAGAAGGTCTTGCCTTCATTATTATTTCAATCAAAAGCAAAAAACTGTGGTTTTAAACCGTGCAGAATATTTTACTGAACACTTCTTGTCTATGCTTTCTGTAAATAAGTTCATGGTCCTTGAGCATTGCTGAAATTGTAATTGCAGGCTTTTATGCAATGGAATGACTGAGTTTGCACAGGAATTAGAGTGGGGAGCAGGTGAGAGTGTCAAGGGGAGCCAGGACGAGAGATGTTATCAGCGGTTTTCTTCACAGGAGTGTTTGGAAACCAGTGTGATCCAATTCTTACATTATTAACCTTGGCACAAGAACTTGGTCTAAACTTGTCAGCAGCAGGAGGTGGCACAGGGTTGCTAGTGCTGAAGGGGACAGAAGCATCATTCAGACAGGAGCGGGGGACCCTGTAAATTAGAGCAACAGGAACAGGATGAATTAGAGAAGCACAAAGTGCAAAGCCATGGGCATGGACTCACAAGAAGCAGGGTTCCTGTGTAAGGTAGTAGGGAAGATGGTGGGAATGTGGATGGGTGGCTGAAGATCTGTGAACCACCAGTGTTGCTGGGATTCAATCTCTAGGGACTCTGAGGAGCAGGACTGAATGGTTGGTATAGTCTAGGAAGTCCTTCTCGAATCCTTTATTGCTGTATTTCTATGGTTCATCACTTCAAGCATGTTCAGCAGAAAAAAAAGAAAAGGAAAGAAAAAAAAAAGAAAAAAGGGAAGCTTTAGTGCAACTCTAGAAGGTATATGTATGAATACCTGGAGAATATTAGAATCCTTTTTCTAAAACAAAACAAAACAAAACCAAAACCAAACAAAACCCAAACAAAAAAAAAAACAAAAACCCCAAACCAACCAAACAAAACCTCCCACCCAAAAAAACCCCAAGAATTTCATCTGAAACAGGAGCAGAGAAAGGCTGCCAAGGTAATACAGGAACTGTGCATAATCAATAGATGAGATTCCTGGATTATTTAGTTTAGCAAAAAGAAAGTTAGGAAAGAATAGTATTCATTCTAAACAGGTAACTTGGCACACACACACTAGAGAGGAATGAGCATGACTGAAATTAGAGGATAAGGATTGTGATACAGGCATTCTTCAATTTAGAAACTAAACTTGTGAAACATCACCTGCCAGCTTCCTCCTTAATGAGTAACCAGTTTTGGGAAGATGTGTGAGGGTATTTCTATCTTTGTCTTCAGCCTGAGAGGCTGGCAAGAGTCAGAGATGAGACCTGGGGTGGGCACTGCTGGCAGCTACTTTGACACGCTGCGCTGATTTACTCAAGGTTAAACTAATGACCTGAATTAGGTCCATAAACTGATTTTTCCCATCAGATTAGGAGGGACTACTGGGAGAGGGAAAATCCAAACTTTGCACAAATAGAGGGGAGAAATCTTTACAGGCACTTTATAAACTCACTGCTAACACAGGCACCCAGAATGGTAACGCTTACACTCAATTTCTCTTTTTTTTTTCCTTTTTTTCTGTAAATCTGTAGGACTGGTGCTTATGTTTGAATCTGGATTCTGAAAAGGCTGTTGTGGCTTCTGAGGAAAACAATCACCTGCTGCATTACACTGCTCCTGCCTGTGACTGCCAGGTGGTGTTGGACTCGGCCACAGACAGCACTGAGCGCTGGCTGCCTGGTCAGCAGGAAAAGTCACTGTGGTTGGGACACTTTGTGCTGAAGTTTTGTGGAAGCAGCAGCTGGAGTGCCTGAGCATTGCCCCAGGGTGTGATGTTAGGTGCAGCCCCAGTGATCCCGCCTGCCTGCTTGTCTGTAAGTAATTCAACCATTCAAATAGAGGGCAGTCCCATAACAGTAACTTGTACTTTCTAGTACTCCTGGGGTTTTCTCAAATATATCGCACAAGAATTGGGCTGGCTCAGTCCTGCATATCTTATGAGATGAGCTCACACATGGTAGTTGCCAATTTACGTGCTAGAAGGAGAAGCACTTGAGCCCTGAGCCCTTTTCAGGGCACCTACACTTCAGACACAGACTGGAGAGAGAGGTTTGATAATCTGTATTAACAAACTGGGAAAGAACTACTTTTTGGGTTTGTTTTTGTTTTGTTTTTCTGTAAACACAAAGGAATGGTGACAGTCATTGCCAACTTGAAGCACTCATGATTACAGAAGTGAACTGCAAACCAGTGTACCTTAGGAGGTGAGACCTGAACTGTTTCTCTGGCTTGCCCTGCTAAGCAGCTCATTCACTATGTTGTTGGTGAGTTCTTTACTTCCCTCTTCTTTCAGGAGTTCAAAATCAGTTCAGTGTGTCTCTAGACAGGGGATTTCATGCGGAATTAAAAACCAGCCTTAAAGCACATTTCATTCCTTGGTGAGGTGTGCCCTATCTTACATATGTCTAGCTGAATAGTTAGGTGCCTGAAATATATTATTAGGAATAATTGCTGCTGCTGAGCAACTACAGACTACCTTTTAAAATGTACCCTTGTCTGAAAGCAATATTTGCTACCAAAAATACTGAAAAAATAGTGCTTTATATATATTTTAATGAATACGCTCAGCACTACAGTACAATATGTACCTATGTAATAAAAATGGTATTTTGTAATAAAAATTTAGTCTTTTTTGAACATGCAGAATAGTATGCTGTATTGCAACAGCCATTTACAATAAACATCACTCTGACTCCATGAGCATCATTTACATGTTAATGTCAGTGTGGCTTGGGCTTAATTCACTCTATGTCAGCTTAAATTGAAAAGATTATTTTTTTCATGAGAATCACAAACAGACAAAATCATAAGAATATTAAGAACATTCATGAGTGCCAATAAGTAATAGTAATAAAAAAGATAAATACAGAAGAAAAGGTATTTGGGGTGACTTGCTGAAAGCAACATCTAAATTTATGTGGATAACTGTAAGTTTTCATGATGTGCAGATTGTGCCTGTTATTCTTTAAAGTTCTCCTATTTCATATCTGCTAAAAATCAGCTTATCCACAAAGCTTACTGTTCAGTTGCAATTTCCCAGGCAAGTGTCTGTCTCAAGAAAGATCCTTTATTTTTCAATCCAGCTGAATTTTGTAGTGCTACTGTTTTGTGTGATGTTTGCTACCCTTGTTTTACATAGTGCATCCAAAGAAGACATATTAACAGGGAGCACTGTAACAATCTCAATGACTTGATGTTTTTCAGTGCTATGTTTAAATTTAGTCACTGGACTCTGCATGTCAGGTATTGTTCCTTCGAATTTCCTGGGAGAGAAGTCTTGCTGCCATGTGTAACTGTAGTCACAAGCAATGATAACGTGCAAAACTGGAGGCAAGTCTGAGAGAGGATGTGAAAAAAAATGTGGGTGTCTGTGACCAGCACCATTTTACTTCACAGTGAGATTTTAATACAATGTTCTGAATCATTTATTGGTACAGGGAATTGCTGACTGATTAATATTAGGGGCCAAATTTTATAGCAGGTCTGGAACCTCTAGATGTGGTACTTCAGGACATGGTTTAGTCGTTATAATAATGTTTAGTAGACATTTGGATGTGGTGATCTTGAAGGTCATTTCCAACCTTAATGATTCTGTGATTTTATGACCTAACCTAATGCATTTTTTCTGGAGAGGATGAAGGGGATCTTGCACAGACCCTCTTTCTGCATATGCTGTGGAGCACAGGGAGTGATCTTCACAGGCAGCCAAAGAAGTGCTGTTGTCAAGCAGAGCAACTGTCTGCAAAATGAACTTCTGTTCTTAGATGTGTGTGTGTGTCGGCAACATGTAGCATAAAGGCTACAAAATCTGAGACAACAGACTAAGTATGCAATGGTATGGGGTAGATTTTGTTAATTGAATCCTTGGGCCTTGGGCATTTTTATACTGAGCATTAAAGAAAGCACAGTTTCCAATTTCTATTGCTCCCTTGCTTTGCCGAGTACTTCCTAACAAATCAGCACCACTGTCTACTTACCTCCTTGGAAGAAGGCTGAAAACTGGATCACAGTTTTCTCCTTGTCCTCTGAAGGAGAGCTGTGAGTTTGTCCATCATTGGTCACTCCTTTATGAGTTTCTCTGCAGGCTGATCCTGACAGAGACAAAGAAATGGTGACTGGACCAACAGCTCAAGGCTAATAATAGCCACCAGGTAACCCTGAGAGACTGTGGTAAAGGCTTACCCTGTATCCTGCCACCCTCCCCTTTGTTTCATTTTGCATCCTGCCTGAGGAGCCTGGTAAAGTGAAAATTAACAGGCCCTGGGCCCTTACAGACAAATAATGCTGGACCTGCAGAGGTTACTTTGAAATGGGAGGCCCTGAGGGCTGTTCCAGCTGGAGCAACTACAGGACCCTGAAACAAAAGATAAGCACTGTGGAAGTACATGGTGGGAACAGGGAGGTTGTCTGCAACCTGCCAGCTGTGGAGCGGGTTCGAGTATTAATTTCCTCAGAGTGCTAAGGGTAAAGTAAAAAGGGCATCTGCTTCAGCCTTCAGGCATTATGTTTTCCACATCTTTTTTCTCCAAATGATTGGGCAATGTTGTAACTGCCTGCTAAAACAGGGTGCTCTGGCACCATGCATGAATGCTGCTTGCACTGCCGGGCTCCCTTTCCACCCACAGCCCTACCCAGGGGCAATAGTCACCACTTCTGCTGTCAAAAGCACTGGTACTTGGCCATGATATACCTGGGAAGCTGCTTTCTCAACCATCCTCCCAGGTTTTATGCAATATCCCTTTTATCCTGCCCGTGCAGTCAGCCTTAAAGAGAGAAAAGAAATTCAGATAGTAGTGGTCACTGTTTTTTGTTCTGCTTGTGCAGCCTGAGAAGTNTAATCTGTGTGAAATCTAGAAGCAGCCATGAGAGCAGGGAAGACCAAACCCCAAGAGCTGCTCTGACTTTAACTCAGCAAGAGTTTAAGGATGTGCCTAACTTAAACTGCTCAGATAATCCTGTGCTTAAACTTGCTGCTTGTGTTGGCTGTCTGTGGTCAAAAGGTCCCTGGGACTCTTGATGAATGAGAACTAGGGGTATTCAGGGAGCTGAAAATAATGGATTGGATCCTGCTTACCTAGCTCAGTCATGTTGTTCCATTCACAGTTTGACTGCTCATATAAATAAAATGAATAGGATCTGACCCAGGCTTTGCACCTACTTGGAAATAATCCCTCTTCTTGGTTTTGAGAGCAGCTTCTCAGACAGCTTTTATTTGTTAGTCCTCCAAACAGACAGATTGCATTCAAACCCTACCAAATTCTGATTAAATTGTTGTGCAGGAGTCAACAGGTACATATTAAATAGGCTGTGAGATTACTTTCCATCCCGAATGGCAGCAGCATGTCTAATTAGGAAAAGAAATGAGGCTGAAGGAATGAGACACAGAGCTGCAGAAGGAGCTCATATGGAGTCAGGGGAGTGAGTACCTAATGCAGTCCGCAGACCTTTGACCAGAGGCTTCAAGGTCTCCACTGAAGACTGATTAAGCTGCATCTTTTATTTTCCTTCTGCCTGTTTCTCATGCAAATTGAACATGGTGTAGGAGGGAGCGGGTGGTAGGTCCTTAACGTTGCCCAGGCAGAAATAATAAGAAAAAAAATTTCCTTTACATAAATACAACAGCTCTTAAGAGAATTTCAAGCCGTAGGTTAAGGAAGTTCTGAAATCTTAGAATAGGAAGGCAAGACTTTATTTTACTTGCTACTGATGGTTGTACTTCCTTTTGTGACCCTTCTGCAGTGTTTCATAACAGCTTGAGGACTGCTATGTCTAACACTGTAATGAGGAACAAGGATTCCTAGTTCCTCCATGCTATCTGCTAGAATTAAAGGTCTTTTTTGTTGGGTGATGACAGAAATTGCAATAGGAAATGAACAGAATAAAGGCAAAATTTCCTACTAGCTGAAGAAAATTACCATCTCTGTACTCCCAGAGCTAGGTCTTCAGTGTATGTCCTGAGTAATGCTCACATGGTTCCTGGATGGAAATGACCATAATAATTTTTGAAGGTCTTTGTTAAAAGTCATCTGCACAGCCAGGCTGTTGATGCAGAAGAGCAAGGACAGGCTGGGAGACTTCCAATGGGAAGGCAGCTCTGAACTATCCCCACAGCTGGTGTTACCTTGTAACAACTCCTCATGGACTTTTCTGCCAGTGTAAAACACATAGACTCTGATATGCTGTAGCCCTGTTTCCAAGTCTTCTAATGTGCTACAGGTGACCTTTAATGTACCCTTAGGCTGTGGCCAGTGGAGGTGGGAAAGATGTGAAAGAGAAAGAAATAATTTTTTTGATGAAGAAGCTCCTTTCTGATATACACCATGGCTGTACTTACACACACTAACTCAGAATATTGGTCAAATTCCTTTTGGATCCATCGATTCAGCTTCCCAAACATATATGGATGTTTAATCCTCTGCATAGGCTTTTGTACTTGCTGAAGAGGAGAAAAGGACTACAGCCTAATGCATGTGGGTAGCACAGTATTTGCACATTGATAAGGCATGATAGCATTCAGAGTGGTTACTGCAGTTTGAGCTCACAGCATTTATAAAGTAAATCTAATTAGGCTTTGTTCACTAGCAATACACCCACACAACAAATACTATGATAAGTGGCAATAAGATAAAATCTGGAAATGCATCCATGGAGAAAAAGAAAATATCTGTGGGGACAGGCAGAACATCAGTCATACAAGTAGTCTGAATCATCATATCAGCGGAAAGACATCTTAAATAGCTGTACTTTATCTTCCAGCACCAGTGAGATGAACTGTTTACAGAGCAGATCGGTTAGCTAGTGTCCACTAAAGAGATAACAGGAGATGCTCGAAGAAATTAACTATTTGGCAAAAGAAAAGACTTTCAGAGCACAGGTTGTGGTGTTTACCAATGTATTTACTACACTGAAAAACTATATTTGAACAGAGAAACATTGTTTGGCTTATGAATCTAAATTACTAAGCAGCACAATAATTACATATGCAGTAGGCCATGGTCTCCAACATTTATCAGAGCTCTGCCCTTTCCTTCTCTTCTTTTACTCTTTTTCCCTTTCCTCTTTTTTTTTTAATTTTTTAATTTTTTTTTCTATTAGGAAAAGTGAAATGTATTCAATCATCAAAACAAAATCATCCTTAGATGAGGTTTCCCCTCTGTATCTACCAGACTTTGCCCAATCAAAGTTATACTAAAATAGGTCCTTTTCAGTAACTGCTCAGTTTGCAAGGAAACTGCATTTCTCTACATACTATCAATCTTACTTCATCAGAAGAAATCTTGACCTTCTTCAGCTTAAGTGCTGTGAAAAGTCATTACTGAACTGTCTGGAAGATGGAAAGCATCCACTGAGTGGGTTATTAACAACATGTGTTACACAGGTTTCCCAAGGCTACTCTACCCAACTACCTTTTCCTGACCTGGATGGACAAATTGTCATCACCAAGATTTCCAGCAAAATTACCAGCCCCTGCCAGGGGCTTGGCTGGTTGTGTATTTTGGCACGGTAGGAAATCTTTCCATCCTGTTACTGAGTATTATTTTATCCCTTCTTGGAGACTCTTGATGAGTCTCAGCTATTTGGAAGGTCAGAGCCCTGCAGCCTGAGAACAGACATGTCTCATGACTAAGCTCAGATGTAGAAGACCTTACCTTCTTCTGCTGTGCTGCAGCCTGCCTAATGTCACCACTGAGTTCCCTTGAATGTTTGGGACAGCATGAGTAATGCTGAGAATGCAGATGTAGATAACAGGATTCAATGGTGTCTACTGCCTTTAAAGCCACAGTAAGTCAGGAGAAAAGACAATGAGACTCTAAAGTCTACTGGTTTGCATGGACAAAGCAAAACTGCCTACATAGGCTTTTAATCTCATCCATACCTTCCATGTAAACTTATTAGATGAAATAGAGATTTTAAAGAAATAGTCTAAACACAGATGAGAAACCAAGATGGAAACTTATTTCAGGTGAAGATTTGTAAGCAGACATCACAATTACTTTATATGTCTTAAGAGCAAAGACAAAAGTAGGTTTGTACCTCATCAGGCCAGAAGAAACTCCAAAATCTGCCTTTTTCTAGTGCGATTTTTGGCACAGTAACTGCATCTATTTTAGGTCTAAAGGGGAAGCTATAATGGAAAAATTTTGTCGCTGAGAACCAGGAACCTGACTGGGAAAGCACAACTATGTTTTAGGATTAAATTCTCATTTACCCCTTATACATTTCTAGTAGCAGAAAGAGAAATTTAAACAAGATGAAGGCTTGGAAATGGCATAAGAATATGAAGAACAAAATTATTAAGAGAATTTATATGATGAGAAAGAAACAAACATTGTGGAGCTAGAAAGGAAGGACGGAGATGGTAGGATATGAAAACAGTCTTACTGTGCCTTGGTCTCGGAGAGTAAAATCTTTCAGTGAATCCAGGTGATTTCCTGGTTTATTTCAGCCTCTTTTTCAAATTTAGTATGAATTATTTTAAACAATTCAGTTCCTGGTACAGACTGAGGAAAGTTAAAAATTAATGGTTTATGGGAAGTGTGCTGCTTATGGCATAGAGTGGAGCCAAGGTCAGGAGCACTGCTGTACCAGAGGACCAAGTATTGCCACCTTGATTTGTCCTAGCACTGGCTCACGGGAACAGGACTGTCTGGGAAGCCCTACAAGCCTTGAACCGCTGGGAAGCCTACAAGCCTCGCCCCGCACCAACGGATCCATTCTGCCTCCAACAATAGCAGTGCTCTGAGAGAAAAGGACATAATCCAGTTGAATTGTTGTGCTTTGGTTTAATGCTTCTCTTGCAACTTCTGCCATCAGGGCTTTGCTGATGGTTTAGCTGTGATTGAAGTTGTGTGAGGTGATCTGCTCAAGTGAATGAGAGTGCAGGCAACATTTGTGTTTCCCCAGAGCGAATGTTACCAGGTAAATGGCATCTTAAGTTGGTACGGGCTTGTCAGATGCTGGTGGTGCTACTATCCTGCACTGAAGTCTGCAGTCAACACAGCATTTAATGCTGAATCGGTTCATAAAGTGTTTCCAAATGCTTCCCAGCTGGGCAGGGAGGTAAAGTCCCTGGAACAGATAAAACAACTGGCCTGTACAGCTTCTTGATGGGTTGGAATTGCTCTGTGGACTTCTGCTAGCTCAAGTGGTTTTCTTGAAGGGTTTACCTTCAATGCCAGCAATAAGGGATCAGTTAGTGCCTTTTAAAATACATATAGAAAAGCCTCAGTCAAAACTACCGAAGCTGAAAACTGATTTGTTAAAGTAGCTTTGAAATGCTACAGGTTCACTGTTTTCTTCTCCAGGTACTTGAAATGGATATGAAATAATTTTAGTTTATAGAAACCCTGAGAATAGAAGGTTGGACATATATAGTGTTAAAAAAAAAAAAAAAAAAAAAAGAGAGAGAGAAACAATCAAGGGAATGTTTCCTGGCAAAGCTCAGCAGAAGGATGTAGCTGCCAAAAGAAGGAGCTGTCTTTGACTAACCTTTACATTCAGTATGCACTCATGACTCTTTTCATTTGTGCTTCATTGCAGTAAACACATAAAAAGGCCCTGATTAATGTGATTGACTTAAAATATTTTTTTTTTTATTTGTAACAGTCTCCAAATATAAATCTGCATATTCAGGATGAGTGCCAGTTATCTTCCTGCCCTTCCCATAAGTACCTTGTGGAGACTGTTCTCTTGAGCATGGGGAGCAGTGCGGGCTGGGCTGCAGCTGGAGCAGCAATGCCTCTCCTCCTTCCCACAGCTTTGCTTTGCCCACTGCATTGCTGACATGCCCAGCCACAGTAACAATAAGTGGATACAAAGACGGAAG
>VWZY01000958.1:524696-544715 GCA_013399075.1 Chloroceryle aenea
GGAGAGGAGAGGAGAGGAGAGGAGAGGAGAGGAGAGGACTACCCAAATCTGGGCTGGTCCTCTCCTCTGTCTGCCTCATCATGCACCCATCCATCTTCCTGCATGGAGTGCCAAGTCTGAGCTAGGCATCTCAACTTTTTCTCTGGTCAATCTGGAGAGTCTAAGGGGGGTGTCTAAGGTAGGAGAGATAACTCTTCCTCTGGAGTTGCCTATATTTCCACTACCAAGTGACCCTAGACAATCAACTTTGACTTGATATCTAACTTTTAGATGACTAGAACCTCATAATAGAAATCTCTCTCTAGGGCATAGAAATTAATGGAGGATAAATAATTCAGGTGGGTGGATCATAAAAAATTTACTCTCTGAGAACTCAGGTTCTATCAGCTCTTTCCACTGAAGGTCTTGGGGCATTTTATTAATTTTGTACAGTAACCACATATTATCATACCCTTCTCCTGTTGGTGTCTGAATAAAATACAGCCACTTCCTGATAGTATCATCTCCTGGAGCTATTCCTGTGTTAAATAGGTGGAGACTTCTATTTTGGAACGAGAGGCTTTGTAGACAAGTCCCACCAACAGTTCATTGTGTGCATCATCGAACAACCCTGAAGGAAGTTTCTCAGTGTCCTGTTCCACAGCTCAGCCACCCAGGGCATGGGGTGGTCAAAGGTGAGTTACCAAGTCACTGCAGAGCAGAGTGCTGGAGCCCAGACCATGGCTTGAGGGTTTTTTTTTTGGGGGGGAAACAAATAACACTGCCCTCCAGAAGCAGAATTGCTATTCAGTATTCATTATCTTACAGGACTGTGCCTGCATCTGGCCCGTGCAGTGACAAGCTGCCCATTTTCAGAAACACTGTGACCAGCAATGTTAAACCAAGGAGGAACTGGGAAATTTGTCTGGCCAGCTGCTAACAGGTAGAATGGAGAATCTGTGTTCCAATCACTGAATCTTGATCAGGTTCAGATGGCAACCTGTTCAACCAGGTTAGCAGAAAAGCACTGCTAGGCTTGTCCAGAGACTCATTCCTAGGAGTGAAGGAATTTAAAACAGTATTAGGAAAAAAATTCTCTAAGAGTCAGGGCCAGTGGGGATTTTTTTCAGTGTAAAATGTGAGTAGGTACCTACATCCTTCCGAAATCCTAGATGTATTCCTTCAGAACTGGTCATTGGCCAATTAAGTGCTTTTGTTCTGGCATTTGTGTTAAAAATTAAATATGTATCTGACCCACATGATTTTTTCCTCTTAGCTCAGAGTGATTGAACTGAGATGCACCATCTCCCTAACCACAGTATTTCCCAGCAAGATGAAATAATCATGACATCAAGCCAGAAATGAGACAGTACAAGATTGGGACCTTATGTCCTACTTTTGTCTGCCAAGCAGCATCCTTTCATTTTACAGCCTGTCTTCTACTGGTGGATAGGAGGCTCTTTTTTTCATAATGCCTGTTGTCACAGACATGGGGCAACTTCTGATTCAGGCCCAAAGCTGTGGTGAAGAGCTGATCTTAGTGCTGGTGCCACACACAGCCCTATTGCATTATCTGTCAGGAGTGTGTTTCAGGAAAATGCAACTGTTAATGGTATGATGGACAGAAAAGTCATTTTATTCATAAGGATTAGTGTAAAAGAGTGGAATGCATGCAGGGACTAATT
Source organism: Chloroceryle aenea (assembly GCA_013399075.1). Classification (NCBI taxonomy): domain Eukaryota; kingdom Metazoa; phylum Chordata; class Aves; order Coraciiformes; family Cerylidae; genus Chloroceryle; species Chloroceryle aenea. Next base: position 526,361 of record VWZY01000958.1, read on the forward strand.
AAAACATGCCCTGTAAATACACAGGACAGTATATACGGTGTGGAGAATGGAAAGGCAGGAACAAAATCATTAATAACAGGAGATGCTGTCTTTTCAGAAGAGATTGCCAGTATGAGAGACCTCGGTTGCTTGATCTGTGAGACTGAAGCACCAGTTTACGTCTTTAAGTGTGTGTTCTCCTGAGACCTCTGTTTGGACAGTTACATTTTTGTTGCAATATCACATCTGAGATGCATTATAGTATATGGAAGGTGCAGGATGACAGCAGAGGCTGACAGCACCCTGTGATAACGGTGGCTAAACAGAGCAGGACGTTAAGGGACTGGTGATGGAGCTCCAAAACAAGGGATGGAGAAGTGGCAGAGAACTGGCCAAAGAATTGTCCTGTGGTTAAATGAGATACAAGAGATGGGATGTTCTTCTGATGAGTAGGATGATGTAGTGAAAAGAAATCCAAAGAAAGGTTTGTCAGCTCTAATTTTAACCAGAGTATTTCTTTCTCCCTTGCTTTCAGATCACAATAACCCAGCATACTTAACTGTGTGGTTACATGCAAACAGTAAGCATGCTCTGTAGTGGCTTCAGTAAAGCCCATCAGAAGTCACATATCCACAATATGTATCTGTGTGTGTGTTTGCATTCCACAGGTAAGGAAAGATCCCCATTAACTGCTGTGGGCTAGGATCTGCAGGCGATGGGAAGACTAGCTCACAGACAGCTCCTCGCTTTCACAATAGAGTTCAGCCTTCTTAAGCATAATCTGTTTAAAAAGACAAAAGACAGATGCCTCATTTATATTGAGAAATTCTGTATTTAAACTATGCTTCCAAGTGAAATATGCCCACAAGGAATCTCTCTTGTGGTGTCAGACACTCATATGCCTCTCTTCTACAGAGGTGGTGAAAATGGAGTAGAGAAAGCCAAAGCAATCAGGAGCCTTCCCCCTCACACTGCCTTAATTACCTCACAAAAAGGGTTACATATTTGCCTCCCCTCCTAAAGCACTATTTCATGGCACTCTTCACATAAGCAGTGAATTTCCGTAAGTGAGTGGTGACCTACATTCAAGGCAGAAGCCTCACTGCCTGCTTTTGGAGTGCACTCTGGCTGCCTTCCAGCTCAAGCCTGAGATTCTCAGCATTTCATTTCCTGGCTCATCCTTGTTTGCCGAGTTTGCCAGGGATCAGCTTCACTGCGGGGCATCTGCATGGAAAGATCACTGCAAGAAGTAGGGTTGGAATGCATTTTTGTGGTAGGCTTAGACACTAGTCAAATAAGTTATAAAAATATAGACTACAATGAACACAAATGAATAAGTAGCAAAGAGAGCAGCAGCCTGGTTAAAATCTGGGCTTGTAAGAATCGAGACTGTGATTCAGTCGTGAAGCATTTTTTCTTTTTCAACCTTTGGCAAACTCTTGCCATTAAATGAGTTATTGAATTCAAAGTTTGTGTTTGCCATTGATGCTTCATCCTGCTCTGTACCTTTGCTGACAGATGAAGCTACCAACAACCTGTGACAAAGTCTAACATCAAATAGCCTAACAAAAGTGCCATCACACCTCCCGTGAGGACAAAATGCGTGTGTGTAAAGTGACTGCATGATTCATTTATTAATGTATTGCTTTAGTTCTGCAACACCAGCAACCTGGATATGAACTTCCTATTTCTGGTTTGGGTTTTATTCTGCAAGTGTTTGGAGGGCTGCAGGGAGTCATGGTAGGAGCATATGAATCACCAGCATCTTTCAAAAAGAAGCTTTGCTTGTAGTGCAGCTGTCCCAGTGGTGTGGTAGCATGGAGACCAGGCAGACCAAAACCAAAGCAGAAGTTAAAGAAATGAGCTGATCTTCTCAGAGAGAATCATTTCTAGAGAAATTCAGACCAGCTGGTCCTTTGGATTCACACAGCACAGTTTGATAAATACTTCAGAGTAAGCGGCACTGGCCTCACTCACAACTTCCACAGCTATGAGATTAATGGAATATTAGGACATGCTGCCTTGGCTCCAGAAGTGAGTTCACCCTTCAGGGTTACTTCTGCCTAATGTGAACATGTGCATGGGTCAGGGGAGTGCATCCTGGTTCTCTCTGCCTTGTCATGCTATATAACCACATACAATGAAAGTGAAACACACAAAAAAGAGCAAGTCAAACCATCCCCAAAAAGAAAACCTCCAAATTTACAGCCCAAGGACTAAAAATTCTGAAAAATTGGCAAACCGAGGGGAACTTTTCTTGAATAGTAAACAAATAGGAAAGATACGGGAATGAAACAGTAGGGTTTTGGTAGGGCTACTTCAGACTTCAGATGAAGTGGAGCTTGTTTCAGGCAACTGACTTTTTTCTTTGACACAGGTACCAGAAAGGTTGACCGCCTAATGAAAATAAATTATCCTGACTTCACAAGGCTCCTTCTTCACGTTCAGCTGGCTACTAACTGGGAGGCTACTGACCTTGGGGAAGTGCTAGCCTTTGTTTATTTTTTTTCCTTAGCTTCAGCCACCTCGGGTGGCCATACATGAAGCTACTTCAGCATAAAAATGAATTGGGAGTGACAAGAATAAACAGCAGTGATGGGCAGCTTTGAGATTTTTGAGTGTTTCCTCTCATGGCTAATTCTCTTAGCCAGGAGGGATTTATCACCTTATTTTGTGATATCCTCTCTTTCCAGAGGGACTCATTCAATTCTGCTCTGCCTTACCCAGGGTCTGCCTCACCCCTGAGCAGGCTAGGACTGTTTTGGTGTCTGGTTGGTGCAGGGATGTTCCTGAGCATCAGCTGGGAGTGAGGCTTCTCCTCTGGGCTTGTGATGGGGATTCACACAGGGCCTAAGTGCAGTACAGCCGAGCAGCACTGACCTGCCAAAACAGCCCCTCTTTCACTTCCATTTCTGCTTTCATGGTTCCAATACACCACTGTGTTTAACTTATTTCTCTGTCTTGCTCTGTCTGCTTCTCCTTTTCTTTCCTTGCCCTCATCTCTTTTTCCACTTGTTTTATCTTCTTCTCAGTCTGTGTGTGCTTCCCCTCAGTAGCCTTCAAAAACTGATGCTACCACCCTCCACTACCAGCACTTAGGGATCCTCACCCTTTTTGAACACTGAGCAATGTTGTGAGCTCAACCACCACAACAAACCTGGTGAATGAAAGAAATCTCTGAACTTTTTTTCTGGTTGCTGTGATATGGAGAAGGTTGGTTTGGACATGAAGATCTGACTCTTGGCAGCTGTGCTTTACCTGGAGAAAAATAGCAGCCAGACCTACACCATGCTAACACTATCTGCTGGGTCCAAAGCTAACATTGTGCTAAACCAGGATTTTAATCTGCAAAAACAAACACAATTGAAGAACAGTCCAGCAAATAACTCAGTGTTCTCATTTTTCATGAACAAGCACATAGGAAACTGAACAACACCACTCTGCCACCAGGCACAGCATGAAGCAAGATAAAGACAAATTAATAGTACTGGGCTGCTTTCTTTACATAATTGCCTGGGGAAACCACATAAAACAAATTTGGATACTAAAAAATGTTTGGAGGGATAAAAATATCAAGCAATTTTTAGTTCAAAAGAAAAGATGCCAATACTCTGAAACTTGTCTATTTCCTCAGTGCTTAGAAGTGAGTCTGCTGAGGTTCCATCTCTCATCTTGATAATGTGAGAATAGGAGCTCTTCTGAAAGAAACAACACACACTTGTGTCCTCTCACCATTCAAAACAAGAAATGCTTCTCCTAAAGCAGTTCATATTCTACCTGTTGCTGTAAATTGAGAGGTCATGTGTTGATATCAGCAACCCATGCCTTGATGTTATTAACCTTCTATTTCCATCCTATCCAGCCTACTGGCAACCTTTTCAGGATAACCAAGGTGACTGAAAAGCATCCCTTCATCATACTTGTACAAATTATAAAGAAGTCACTTAGCTGAGAACAGGCATTAAATATCATTAATAAATATGTACTACACTGGGACATGAAAAGAAAACTCATCTGGGAAAATTCCTGACATTAACTCTTCCTTTAATGTATTTTGACTTCTTAAAGGGGGAAAAAAAACCCCAAACACCAAACAAACAAAACCAATCAAAAAAAAAAAACAAAAAAAAACCAAAACCAAAACAAAACAAAACAAACAAAACAAACCAAAAGAAACTAGTATCTGTCTTGATTTCTTTTAGCCTGTGGTTATTTTTAATCAAAACCAAAAGGCCAGTCAGAGTGCTGAGGGAATATGAGATAGACCAGCTCTTCTTGAAGTGAGTAGCGTAGAATAAATTTGTGATGGATCATGTAAAATCTGTCTCACCTTTGTTTCCATTCTTTCTCCCCCTCTCCTTGGGACCTCTTTCACCTTTGGTGGCCATAGGATGAGGAGGCAGAGAGCATGAGTAAAGCTCAGGCTTTGTTTAGCACCTTCCCTGTGTGTTGGAATGGCAAACTGAGGTTGGGGTGACAAAAGCTGCATCAGTCCTCTACTACAGAAGCACCCACATGGAGACTGTTCCCAGGGGAGGAGGAAGCTGGTGGAGTTTGGTGGTCGTGCAGAGCTCCAGTCAGCAGCAAGGATGCATGGCACAGCGGGCCAGGGCACCAGGCTGAGCTGGAGTCAAGCTCACTTTGCCAGCACTGGTGATAGAAAGAGTTTAAAATTCTTTTCTTTAATACAGGCTTGATTGTTACATGGGTACATTGTGAATTTGTATCCCATTAGTTAATCGGTTTAAATGGATTGTACAATCTGAAGGAAACAAAGAGGCAGGCGTAGGCAAGACTGCAGGGTACAAATCCATGTTACAGCCAGTCGATGTTGGAAGGGGGATTCACTCTTCCTCCTTTTCCTCCCTTCCCTGTGCCAGTCCTCTGATTGCAGGGTGCTAAGCTAACCCCTTCATTTGGTACAGTGAATATTTTCTTGTTTTGTTTCATTAGGAAGCAAGGCACCCAGAGGATGCAGGGAGATCACTATTCTCAGAATTTGTGTTATTTAGTTTTGGGTGTCCTCATAAAATCAGCAACTACTTAGTTTGCTTAAAAAACTTGGAATATATTTCTAGGCTCGTTTAAAACCCGAAAGGAACAGTATCTTTTTTACCTTTTTCTTGCCTACTCCTTTTATGCAACTCACTAATCTGGCTTAAACACTGTGATAATGATTTAATTGCCTACACACAACCTGTTAATGCTGCTTTAAAAAAAATCACATCTTTCTTGGGTTTCCTGGATTGAAAGCTGTGTAGCCCAAGTCTTAGCCTCAGAAAAAATAAAGGGAAGGTTTGTTTTTCTTTTTTATGGAAGTAGTTCGACTCAAGCAGCCAAGGCTACACAAGAACAGCGGCAGTGCAGGAGATTGCCACTAGTGCTGTTTGCTTGGATCCTGCTTCTCAAACAGAATTGCAGTTTTGCATGTGCCTGACACATGTACAGTATCTGATGTGCAAAGCCAAGGTTTGTCCATGAGGAAGTGGAAAACTTTGCTGAGACATAAGATTCATAGCACATGTGAAGCTCAAATTTCTGCAGTAGCTACAATAAAACTTGCTTTTCAGCTGACTTCCCTGAGTGCTTTGCAGGCTAGAAAGATAGAATAATATTGTCAAAAGTGGTTTGGAAGATTTCAGGGCAAGAAATTGAATGCCCAAGGACTTTAAGAATCACTACTGTACACAGAAGGCCTGACAAGTGCATGTGGGTGGGAAGAAAAGTCAGCTTGTTACTTATGCAAAATCATATCAATAAGAGCAGAGCAATGACTTGGATGTGAGAAGGGAGTTTCATTGCAAAGAACTGATTGAAGTGAGACACAATAGCTGCAGTCAACATAAATCAGTTCAGATCTTAATCATCCCTGTATATCGCAAGGGCTGGCAAGGAAAGAAGCTGTTTATCCTTTGTTGCTTCTCCCTCCCAAACTGTCAACAGCTGCTCTACCCTTCTGCTTTAGGGGCACAGCCCGTGCAGCCTCTTCTTCCTCCTCCCTTATCAGATTTTACCATGGGCTGCCTTTTTCCTGGCACACCATTTTATCTATGTCCCACCACTCTCATCCTGGTGTGGCTACCGAAGCCAATGCTGCACATCGTTGCTACCAGAGCCCCATCTGGTCTATGCCAGCCCCACCAGCCCCCCATGCCTCCTCTCAGAGCTGGGGTGCACTCACTACAGAGTCCACTGCTCTCTAGTAGCAGGTTACTGTGTAGAGCTTTGAATGCGCCCTTAAAAAAATACCCTTTGCTGTGTTGCCCATGAAAAGTTGAACTGCAACAAGGAAGTGATACCTTCAGCTTCCTCTGATGATCGGTGTTGCCTCATTTGCTCTCTGATTTGATCATCCATGTCCACCTTCTGCACAGCTTCTACTTAATGGGACCGGGAAAAGCCTTTAGTAAGCTCTCTGGTTGGAGCCATGCATCGCAGAAACCACATGAGGTTGCTGGGTACTACATCCATTACACCCATAAGCAGAAACATTTATATCCAGTGTCCAGCAACATTTGGCCTGAGCTGTCTTGACTGATCTGTTGCAATAAGCTGCACTTTAGCTGTTCTGGCACTTCACAGATGTCTCAGGATGTGATAGCAGAGTCCTCAGGATGCATATGCACTGGTAAAAGTGAGAAGTATGCAAGTATGGCCCATGTTACAGGTTCACATTTATTCAGGAATCAGTGAGTACACTCTTTAGATTTCTCTTGTGATAAGCAAACAATGAGAAGTCACACACTGAGAAGATATTCCGGTGAAAAAGTTTAGATTCTTGGCCCAGCTTCCTTGTTCTGACACTTCCTTCCCAGTCTGTAGAGTCATTTTCTTCCTTTCCCCTCTGAAACACTTTCTGCCTTGTATCATGCAGTTACACCAGCTTCATGGGCTGTGACATGGACATGCTCAAAACCTCCTGGTGACAGCAAGTAGAAGCAAAGCTTGAAAGAACCTGTTCCTGTCAGCCTGCTGGGCATCATCACACAGGTATTATCAGTGGAAAGCCAGGTGCATTTTCTGTGGTGAGCTTCTGCTCCCCTGTTTGCAAAGGATTTGCAAAAACTTCTCTGCCAGAAACAGAATGTTGTGTTTTCAAATAAGTCCTCCTCTCCCCTTTTCTCATCTATTATCAGTGATCTCTGGTGTGTCCAAAGCAAAACAAACTCCATAGAATAAAAAGCACTGAAAATGTCCTAGACCACAGAGGACTTGCAGTTCCTGATTGTCAAGTTCACAGTCAGGACACCACTTATATTTGTGGCCAGCTCACATCACTTCCTCAGCAGCTCCCCAGACACGATGGAGCATGCGGAGGACCCGAGCAAGCCCATGTGGGGCAAGACTCTGCAGAGATGCTCAGGTAGGCACCCATGTGCCCCTTTGATGGAGCTGCTGGGGGGACTCCCCCAGACGTGCTAGCCAAGGGCAGGGGCCTGGAGGGACTGCACACTAGAGGCTGTGCAGGCAGCTGCCTCTAAGAGACAGCAGAAGTGCTGCCAGTGAGTGGAGCTTGCTGGAGGATGTCTTACCAGCTGTTTCAGGAACTAGTTGTGATTTTAATAGCAGCTTTTACCAAGCAAGTTACTTCCAGCACAGCCCTGTCTTCTGTCTCCGCAGCTAACTCAGATGATGTCTGTGCAGAGCGGACATGACAAAAAGACACAATGACACAGAGCAGGCAATGCCATAAAGAGGATGACAGCAGTGCTGGAATGGGAAACTAGGGCTCCTCATCTTTAGGTACATTATTCTCAGTGTAACTCAGTCAATAAATACACCCTGCATGGAACTGGTGCACTTGGAGCCTTGCGTCCCTGCATCATGCTGCTCTGCAGGTACACTGTGCTGGGGGTAGGAGACGTAGAGGAGAAAGATCCTAGGAGCAAAATGATGTTTAGGGTTATCCAAATAGTATAAGACAATATGGAAAAAGTTCCATTACTTGTCCCCAGTCTGCTTGAGGAAAGAAGTAAAACTGCTGCAAGAAGCAGTGTCAGGTACACTATTCTTTACTGGAACTGGAGATGACTGTAAACCTACAATGTCCTGGTCTATTATCCTTTTCAAAGGATTTATTCTTGGCTCTTCTTGTTATCCATTTAAATACCTGCTCCCTCTGTTGGTTTTGAGAGACGTTCAGCAAGTCTTCTTGGGGACAAAGGAGGCTTAGCAGTGTTTTGCATCCAAGCCAATGTAGCTTCCTCTACCATCATCACCCAGGATTACTTCACAGCCAGCAAAAGACAAAAGCTAGAGACAGAAATGATGACAGCAGTGTCCCACACTAGCATAGCCCAGGGGCTTGGCCACTGGGCACTGGCTCACCTGTGGAGCGGGGAGTGGAGGGATTTTCTCCCATAGAAGGGCCCAGTGCCTGGGGAATCTCAGAGGATGTTTTTTCTGCAGAAACACAAAGTGGGGATGGGTGTTTCATTGGATATACCCAGCAAGATCAGGCCTGCCACACTGCAGAGTGGTGCTGCGTGGGCAGTGACTCTTCTCATAGTATATCTCCAGATGCACTGTCAAGGATCCATTTGAGAAGGGATTAAATGCATCTGAAAGTATCCCTGAAGTGGTGAGTCTGCTACACCCCTATCTAGAGAGGTCCTTTTGCCAAGTAGTGCCAGGAGAGGCATTTGCTTGTTCCTTATACGTCAAAAAACATCATCTGTGCTGTGGTCCCTGCAAATTCATTCTCAGCACTTCCCTGCTGCTTTCCTCTCCGATAATATTTTCCCGGTGCAAGAGATCTTGCTTCATTCTCTCTATTCTGCAGAAATAGAACATAAACAAGTGCACGATATAAACACGCAGGTCTCCTGTGTACAGCTCTATTAAGCAGTGCTCCTGCTCAGGGCTGGATGAATCACTCTGCACTGGGCTACTTCTAATCACATGCTGCATGTGCTTTAAAGCAAAATAGGAAATACCTGCATTTCAGCCCTATAATAGTTGTGCTTGAATCAAAGCAGATGATTTGTAACCAGGGTCGGGTTCACAAGAAAGGGCGAGGTTGCTAGAAAATCATCATGATAAAGCTTCCTGTTTTTAAAGATGGATTTCAGCAATGATTATTGCTGCCTCAGAGAAGGAAATGGATGCTAGCTGAAAAGTACCTGACAATTTCTTCTTACATTTGTGTGCCAAAAAGTCACACAAACAAGTGATTTGTGCTGGAAAGGAGAGGAGGCTTCCTTTCGGAGTTTTCAGCTACAGCAAAACTACTACACATTTGAAAATTTAAGGCTGCTCTGTTTTTTGCTGTTATGCAAACTTTAGCCTCTCTCCTTGGCAACGCAGAGTGCCCTTAAGAGCTAGAAGTGCTCAGTGTCTTATGACTTTATTTTCCTTACATACACAATGATTAAAACAAAAGACAGCTGTTAATTTTAGGAAAAAAGCCACCGTGTAATAAATCCTTTGTGCTGCACCATAATAACTCTCCTCTTGATGTAGACACAATTTAGTATATGAGTTGTCTGCATTTGGTACTACTTACCATAAGAAGATATTCTTTTATTTCTAAACATATGGGAAAGCTGGCTGCACATTACAGAGCTGCTGCTCATGTTAGAGACCAAAAGTGAATTCTCACTTATTATTATTTTTCTCTTAAGTGACACTTCACTAAAGGCATGATCTGCTTTCTGTATCCCCTTGATTGTTCTTCACCAATGTCATCATATGATTTTGTGATACAGGCGTCAGATTTTATGTTTGTTCCCATTTTGCCTTGAGTCAGCTGACTACAAGTGTCTGAATCACCTCTTTGCCCCCACAGCTCACCTTCACCTTATGGGAAGAGCAAGGCAGGAGGAGGTGAAATGCTGAGTGTTCTGGTTATCCAGTCCAGAAACCATAGTACTTTAACCCAGATTGGAAGGGGCAGGAGCAAGCTGGCATATCATCAGCTCCTCTTCCACCTGGCCATGGGCTGTCCTCATGGCAAATATCTGGTTTACTTCAGTGCCCCCGGAACACTGGAGATGGGGCCTTTCCCAAAGCCAGGCTGTCATTAAGTCTGGGCTTGTCCTTCTGGGAATTTTATCTGCACTATGTGTTTCAATTTGAAATGTAGACATAAAACTGAGTGGACACCTGTATTTGAAATAAGGTTGGTTTTCATTCATTCATTCATTCATTCTGTCCTGGTTGTGACTGGAATGGAGTAACTATTTGTTATCAATAAGAATGATTATAATAAAATTACCTTGTTTCAAAATGAGGCATCCATAATGGGACATATTCTTCAGCATAAGCTGTAGACATATTTCTTCAGTCAATTTTTCCCTATATGAAGAACATCCCCTGTTTGTACCCTCAGGGTCACTTGAAAATCCAAAGCACTGGCAATAGCATCCAGTGTCCCCCCAGCTGCAGCAGAATGCACACCCTTAGAAGCCATATCATCACGGAAACAGATTCATAAGACAAGATGATGTGCTGTTGCTGAATGATGTGGCATTTACTAGGACAAGCATATTGTGGCAGAAGCATGCAGAATTTCATTGCGTTGCTTTGATACCAACTCTCTAATGCTTGGATGCAAAAGGGTCCCTTCCAGTTGCATTATTACCCTGATAAAGCAAGCTTTGCTTTTTTTGAACCACTGCCATGGAGAGCAACACAGTAGCACAGAATTCATATAGCTGAGTCAGCCTGCTTGGTTTAATCATTTCTCAGGCTCCACAGGTAAGCTCCATGCACATCTCTGTGGATTTTGAGGGAGATAAAATTTTATATGCCAGGTGTTGCAGAGGATTTAGTGATCCTTACTCTTAATTTCAGCTGTGCTATAGAAGGTGGTACGTATGGTTCTTTACTGGGATTCTTCTACATGTCTCTGTTTTTGGAGGCTGAAGGTAAGTTTGGAGTCACCTTGAGTCTCTTTTTTTTTTTTTCAGGATTTTTGTTATACAAGTAAATAGGTAATTTGATAAAAGAAGATACAAATAAAGTAATTTGCATAGATTTGATGTTTTAGAAATGGGTGCTTCTGAAATGGTGTGTTAATTTGGAGTCATGTCTTCTGGAAAGGCAGTTCTGATTTTCAGACTTGGAGCCAGGTATGCTTTTCAGACCACTTGCTAGGCTCAGCAGATGAGAAGTGTGGGAATGAATAAACCATTTAAGAAAAAATAAAATGAATTCCCAATAGGTCTTTTTCAGGTTTGTTTGCTTTTTGAAAAATACCTTCAAACTGACACAACTCAGATTTGTTTCTGAGGAGCTTTTGTGCATTTAGAATCCATTCCAAATAAAAGCTTGTGTATTTACATGCTAAAACTTTGCAAAACTCAGTGTAGGAGGCCCGCACTTCTGGTTTTATATCACAGTAGTTCACCTCCTGATGGTGAAGTTGCCACTGATGCACCTTTTGACAACTGGATACGGGTCGTTCATGAAGTTCTTGCCCCATTTATACCATATTTTAAGTACCTGGATTTGGCCAAGAAGTGCTCTTTCCCACATTGTGGTCCTCTTGTCTGCAGTGAAAAATGGGAAAAAATAAGGAAGAGATATGGCTGGAGCATCTTAGCTATTGTAGCAGTTCAGGGATTATGAAGTAGATCATTTCAAGATGATGTGTTTCATGTTGGAAAGGGATTGGTGGCCAAATGTCCTAAAGACCATGGGAACTCTCAAGGCAGCTTAATGCAGCATTTGCCTCTTTCAAAATAGGATCCATCTGTCTGGAGGGCAGCCCTGTGGACATGGACCTGGAGGTCTTGGTGAACAACAAGCTCACTATGAGTGAACACTGTGCTGCAGCAGCAGAGAAAGCCAACAGGATGACGGGTTGCATTAATGAGGGCATGACCAGCAGAGATAAAGTTGTCATTATCCCACTCTAGTCAGTGCTGGTCAGACCACACCTTGAGTACTGCATTCAGTTTTCATCCCCACTATACAAAAAAAAAAAAAGATGCAGACAGGCGGGAGATGGTCCAGAGAAGGTCCACNAGGTCCACGAGGATGATCGGAGGACTGGAAGACCTACCATATGAAGAAAGGCTGAGAAGACTGGTCTTGTTCAGCCTTGAGAAGACAAGGTTTAGGGGAGACCTTATTCCCATGCACCAGTACATAAAAGGTGGCTACCAAGAAGATGGAGACTCCCTTCTTACAAGGAGTCACATGGAAAAGACAAAGGGTGATGGGTACATGTTATTCCTAGGGATATTCTGATTGGAATCCAGAAGAAAATTTTTCACCATGAGAACAATTAGACATTGGAATAGTCTCCTAAGGGAAGTGGCGGATTCCCCTACACTGGACAGTTTTAAGACTCAGCTTGACAGGGTACTGGGCCATCTCATTTAAACTCTCTCTCTCTAGTTTGCCTTAAAAGGTTGGACTAGATGATCTTTGAGGTCCCTTCCAAACCAGTATTCTGTGATTCTATGATGCTGTTTATATCCCACACACAGTCTGCAAAAGTGAAGGGATTCAGAAAATATTTATGAACATACCTAAGTAAGGGGGGAAGGAGGGAGGACACACAAGACTGGTTGCTAATCACATGCCCTGCTCCATTGCTAGCTCACTGCCTAACCCTGATTTGGGCCACTCCAACAAGAGAAATCTGGTCTGGAGGGGACTATGGCTTGGTGTGGTGGTAGGACACGAGTCCCCTGGACTTTTTTTATGCAGTAGTAAAGATAGAGCATCTCAACCACATGGACAGATTCTCCCAGTCCCTTGTAACGTAACCATATTTAAAACATATTTAAAACAACTGAAAAAAAAGATGTATTTCCAACTCTTAAAGTGATCAGTAAGACTGTTCAGCCATGCAGGAACTGATCTCACATAAAAATCCAGCTGTTTCCTGATTCAGAGAACTGGTCTGATGGGAATGTACTCTCTTGATTTGGATCAGATGACCTCTAGAAAGACCGGATGACCTTGAGACGTTTCCTTCAACTTGAACCATTCTTATGCATTATCTAATATATACTTCTCCATGCTACTTTAACTTTCCCCCTGAGAATTTCTGTCCCTACAGCTGGAATGCCATGACCATAGAATTGACAGAATGAAATAAACACCTTGCTGGGAACCATCTCTAATTCAAGAGAGATGCCATTTTATTTCCAGGCTATGTCCAAATCACTCCTGACTGCTGGTGTATATTTCTGATACTGATCATTGCAGGGCCATGTTCAAGAGTCAAATGGGAGCTGCAACTTTTCCTGCTTAAGTTAGTCAAGGCATCAAAACAAATTAGCCAGCCTGCTTATTCTTTAAAACAGCTTTGTTGCTCAGGTATGAGCCAGTAAACTGGATTTTCTGCTGTGCTCAGCACTGAACTTGAATAAAGCTGTGAGTCCTCCCATTGCTACCACTTTCTAGTCAATGGACTTTGATAACATGTAGCCGTGTTCTGTACAGGTGGACTGAGGTTTGGGACTTTCAGACAACAGGATTGGTTTGTAATCTGCTCTGAACTTGTGGCCATGAAGTGACATGTGCACACATCAAGAGACCAAGCTTCACTGGAGAGAGAATAACATCAAAAGACATTCACATAGTAATCAGTCTGACTGAGTTTTTAACAGACCATGGCCTGGGTTTAGAAAAAGAAGCTTTTCTGCAGGCCAAGGACATCTCTAAATACATACCTGGAACTCAAGAAGTGTGGTGTGGGAACAGAGCAGTTTTGCTTCACAGAGAAACCTGAAAGGCCTTAAGGGAAGTTGGAGTGAGATTACATTTCTTAATAATCTTATTTAATACAGCTGAAGAAAGATGGTTTTAAACTGTAATATAAACCCTGCAGGGAAAACAAAACAAAACAAAACCAGACCCAAAAAACACACACACAAACACACAAAATCAAACACAAAACCCCCCCAAACAAACCAACCAACCAACCCAACATAGGGCTAGATAGTGCACTTCAGGCTGGGGCTAAACAATTCTTCAACTTTGGGATTCACCTCTCCCTACACTAAAGATCCTGAACAGTAATAATGACAATGTACTTCTGATCATTTGCATCGGCTTGCTAAAGCTGTATTTCCATTGGCTAACGCTTTGAAACCACCAGCAAAAGTTGTAGTTACTGCTTGACTGTGACCTGGGTGCTAATTTACTGGAACTGGGCAGGACCGAATAAGTGTGTGAAGAAGTGTGAAGAACACTAGTGTGTGAAGAACACAGTAGGAGAAAATTTTATGCTGGGATCTTAGAACAGTTACACTGAAGGCCATTGCACACCACTGGTATAAATCATATTTAGCACAGGCTAGGTGGAGTGAGTATACATATATATATGCTCTGAGTTGTGAGAATATCAGCCCATTCGCACTGTGTCCTCCATCTTCATTTTCTTAGGTATTTTATTATGACACTGTGATTACTTTCATGCATATAAGTATTTTTGTAGGTTCGTAGGTTAGTTTGTTTTGTATTTTAATGATCTTTTACAAAAGCACTTGTTTGTTTTTCAAGGGTTCAGAGCTGGCTATTTAAGCTTACAGTTTGGTTATACTTTTGAGTGATGGTTAGTTTAGCATATTAGTAAAAGTCATTTGATGGGACGTATTGAATAGGAAGAGATTTTTCAGTTATTATGAAGAGTATGTTATGTGCCAGATGTAGCACAGATTTAAAAACTGAGGGAAGGTCACAATTTTAGCTAGGTGGAAAATAGCTCAGACTTGTGAGAAAAGGGAGTGAACTAACCACTTAGCTAGCCCAGGCTATTTTTGTTGGTCTAAGTTAAAAAACAAAAACAACAAACAAAAAGACCCCAACCACCAAACAAACAAACAAAACCTAACAACCTATAACAAAGGCAGAAGAAAGATGTCTGAGGAGGTATCCACTAGGATCCTGACACACTGTTCCTCTGTGGGCAGTATGGAAACTAGGTGTGTTTCAAAGTAAGGCCAAGACAAAGAGAAGTGGAGCCCTGTGCTAAGGGCAGTGTGAAGTCCTAGAAGGGAACTGTCTTCATCTGTCATAGATGACAAGCTTAGTGTAGCAGTGGGAAGTCTACTTGAGAGACCAGTATGTAAAGGACCCCTCCAAGTCATTTGCTGCTTGGGATTAAAGAGGGAAATGCTTTAAACTCCTGTCGTAGTTACCAGCAACAAGCTCCTGCTAGGAGAAATTCAGCAATTTTTCTTGTTCTAAGCAGGAGTGCCACTGCACAAATCCTAGTCTTTGGACTATGAATTAAGCAAAGGTTTAACATATGGCAAACAGAACATCATTTATCATCTTAACTTTAAAGTGCCCAGTGATAGCTTCTCATCCAAAGTTCATTCAAAGCCCAAAGCTGCTAGAGCTGCATAAGCATTTACTTCACAAGGAATTAGTGGCAATGGGCACTGATTTTCAAGCAATTAGAATTTGGGGTTTCCCCTTAACATTGATTTTGTTACAGATATTAATCTTTAAAAAAATATTTCACGTGCAGGTTATTTTGCAGCAAAAGAAAAACTCTCAAGCACTAATCAGATATTGAACCAATGAATAAGGAGCAGTTTGATTTCTCTTCTGCTTTTATCAGCCTCTGGGATTACTTTTGCTTTCAGAGAGGCAGAGTTTAGCAACTGTTGCAGGGTATTCATTCCAAGAAAGCAACTTGTTTTTAAAATTCAAACGAACATGATTCTCCACCGGTGTCTGTGAATTCCAGACATCCAGCTGGGTGCTGCTGATAATGAAAAGGAACAGACAGCTTTGTTCCAGCTGCCCCAATGCAGAGTTAACTTCTCTGATTCATGAAGAGAAAACCAGCCCCAAGTCTTGCTGGTATCCCAAGGGGCAACTGGGTGATTGGGCATCAGGAATTGTATCTGGCATGGATGAAAGCAGCAAAATAAGAGATCATGCACTTTCATGGCTGAAAAAAAGCAATCAACCTTTTAATGTCAAGTAAAGTATGAAGCAATCTGTCAGATTCCCATGCAATATATTCCCTTTGCATTTGCATCCTTGCCTGGTATACTCTCCTGAACTAAAAGAGCAGTGCTGAGGCTGGGTGCACCACAGGGCATGATGAGAGGAGGATTTCTGCACATGCAGAGCGAGCCCTCTCCAGCAGCAATGCCAGGCTCCAGCAGCAATGCGTGTTCAGGGTGTCACTCTGAGCATGCACAAATGTGGTTCTTTGTTCCATCAGCTGCTCTGCGTGTGACAGGGGGCTGTTTCGGAAACAGGAGTTCCTTGTTTATGCTGCCCTGAGGATGAAGGAGCATCTACTTACTTAGTACGATATCTTCACTCTGGAAGTCCATCTGTTTAGCTACGAAGAGCTAAAATTGCCCTGGCCTTTTTAGAAGGGCTATCAATGTTGTGATAGTGATTTTGTCCCCTCCCTTCAGTTTCAGTGAGTAGTACCTGCCAAGCCTGATGTTCCTCAGTGCTTTGCATTTGCAATTGCAAGGAAACAGAAGCAGTTACTTATGGATGCTCCCACCTCGTTTCTTCCCTGTCAGTTGATTGCTGGTCTGAAGGCACACAGTGCAAATCTGATAATCCTACCCTTCCCTGGGCATAGGCATCATTATGGTTGAAGAAGGTTAATGCTGGTGCTGCAGCATCCCTGAAAAATATTTGTAGCTTCAGTTTCCTGTGCTGAAGCATTTTTCTATGTGAATTAACTCCTGTTTTGGGAAAAAAAAAAAAAAAGGTTCTGAAGAGGTGGTTTTCTGCTTCACTTTTCTCCAATCTGTGATCCCAGTGGAAGAATTTTTGCAGGGCCTGATTGCCTCTATTTCCTAATAATTACATGCTAATTACTTTTTGCCAGTGAACATTTGCTAATAATTACCACAGTGGTGTCTAAGTGAATGCTTCCTCCCTGTAAGAAGCATGCAGGATATCTATAGAAACCATGGAATAACATCTGGTATGTAGAAACTTTTTGAATGGAATACCAATGCAAGTTAGCAGTGGATTTAAATGATCTGCACATGACTTAGCACTCTTAAAGAGGCAACTCAGCATACAGGCAATCAGAAAAAAACATTTTAAACCAAACCCCTAAGTTTTCCATGCCCAATTTCATAAATATTGTCTGTTCTTGTCAAAGGATATTGTTACCAGTGTAGTCTCTACTGCTAAATGAATTTTTATGTTATTCTAGTTTGATACTTGCCATTAGCACATCCAGATGAATTAAAACAAACCAATACAATGCCACAGTATCTTCTAGAGGGAATGGGTGATGCTGTGGAATGTGTCCACAGAGCAACCACACTGCTGAAAGGCATAGAGAAATCTGGGGAAATCTGGTCAAGAGTCAGGGAATATGGCTACATGGCCAGCTCTCCTTCCTACAGAGTTTGATGTCTGCACCCTAGACAGGGATTAGTCTGTGTTACCACAGCTGTGGGATGCTCCTGAAAGGTGTGTAGCACACTGGTGCCTCTTGTGCTAGAGCACTGGGGGAGAAAGAAGATGAGGGGGGCACTCAGAGCAGGAGAGCCACCATCTGAGCCTGAGTTTAACCTACATACAAACCTTCCTACAAAGAAATGTTATTTTCACAATTCCTCATCACCATTGCAGACGCCTGGTTCCTGTGGGGCAGAGAAAGAAAGTGGGATTTAGTGACTGTGTCTCAAAAGCGTGTTTGGCTGAAGAAAACTCCTCTGTGTTGCAGGCTAGTGTTTTTATTTCTCCTCCTCACAATCTTTTTAAGCACCATGTTATCAGTGGTAAAGCAGTGCACCTACTTAGGTGAAGGACAACAGCTCTGAACATGAAAAAGCTGCCAGGGGAAATGGTTGAGTCACCATCCTAGAAGGTATTTAAAAGATGTGTAGATGTGGTGCTTAGGGACATGGTTTACCGGTGGGCTTGGCAGTGTTAGATTTACAGTTGAACTCAATGATCTTAAAGGTCTATTTCCAAGATAAATGCTTCTATGATTCTATGCTGTGCACAGAACATGCAAAAGATGTTGCCAGTGCTGAAACAGTCCTTTTGGATCTTTGAGCCTAAGTTAAGATTGCAGCTTTCATGTCATTTGCTGAAATTTATTAACCGTAACCTCATTCAACAACCCCAGACAATGCTACAGGCTTGGGGAGGAGTGACTGGAAAGCTGCCTGGCAGGAAGGGACCTGGGGATGCTGGTGGGCAGACAGCTGAACCTGAGCCAGCAGTGTGCCCAGGTGGACAAGGCCAATGGCATCATGGCCTGGATCAGAAACAGTGTGACCAGCAGGAGTGGGGAGGTGATTGTGCCCCTGTACTCAGCACTCATGAGACCACATATTGAGTATTGTGTCCAGTTTTGGACATCACAGTACAAGAAGGACATTGAGGTGCTGGAGAGGGTCCAGAGAAGGGCATCGAAGCTGGTGAGGGGTCTGGAAAGCCTGCCTGGTGAGGAGAGGCTGAGGGA
>VWZY01000958.1:546785-581074 GCA_013399075.1 Chloroceryle aenea
CAGCCAGTGCTGGATCCAGCAGATCATATTCCTATCCAGGCCATGCACAGCCAGTTTTTACATTAGAAATCTATGGGAACAGTGTCAAATGCTTTCCGGGAGTCCAGGTAGACCACATCCACAGCCTTTCCTTCGTCCAGTAGTCGGGTCATCTTGGCATAGAAGATCAGGTTCATCAGGCAAGATCTGCCTTTCCTGAACCCCTGCTGACTGGGCCTGACCTGATGGTTGTCCTCTCTATGGCTTATAAGAGCACTCAAGATGATCTGCTCCATGACCTTCCCTGGTACCAAGGTCAGACTGACAGGTCTATAGTTGCCTGGGTCCTCCTTTGTGCCTTTCTTGTAGATGGGTGTCACATTTGCTACATATAAATAATGGAAAGTGGCTTGGCGATCACATCTGCCAGCTCTTTCAGCCCCCTGGGGTGTAACCCGTCCAGTCCCATAGATTTCTGTGCATCCAAGTGGCGTAGAAGGTCCCTGACCACGTCCTGTTTAGTCATGATAACCTCATTCTTCTTTTCCTCCCTGTCTCCCATCTTATGAGGCTGGATGTCCAGGGGATACCTTGTTCCACTGCTGAAGACAAAGTAGGCATTCAGCATCTTAACCTTTTCCTCATTCTTTGTTACTATATTTCCCTCTGCATCCAATAAAGGAGGGAGATTTTCCCTAATTTTCCCTTAGTTATTAATTAATTTATAGGCACATTTTTTATTATCCTTCACAGACGTAGCTACGTTGAGCTCTAGCTGTGCTTTGGCCCTCCTAATCTTCTCCCTGCATTGCTTCACTACATCTTTATAGTCTGCATGAGAGATCTGGCCTCTCTTCCATCCGTCACTCTGGGGATAAGATGGTAAGGAAGAATAAAAAATACAGAAGTTTAGCGATAGCCAAAAAAATCTTAAAGGCACAGTCTATGAAGAATCCCCAGGTGAAGAGGAATTCCCATATTTGGAGTAAGTAGAACAATGAGAAGGTCTGTTGTTGCAAGCCAGCCTGCACTGGTAAGAAGACAGTGAATATCACCAAATATTTAGTGATATCCTCTAGCTCTACCACTTCTAGGATTCCACAACTTTTCTGGGACATCCACAGATCAAAGCTACCTCATATAGGTGTGCAGTACCTCAGCTTCAACATGAAGCAAAAGCTCCCAGAAGACACTATACATTTTTTGTGGCTCTCCTCTGTAGATCCTCACCCATCTATGGACTACCAAGAACCTGCAAGGTGAAGGCTGAATTAGGTCTTTGAAAAACATCTATGTAACCACTTAGCAAATGCATCAGGGAGCTTCTGAAGAGAAGCATAGTAACCCTTTTGCCTCAAGCATTTCAGCTGCAATGATAATGCAGAGACATGCTTGGGGATGGGAGGGTGGAGAACAAAAAACTTTTCAACCCTCTCTCCACCTGATTTTTTTTTCCCGGGTTTTCTAGATGCAAAGAAGTCTCCTTCCCCATTCTCCCAAGTCATGAAATTTCCCAGCATAGAGCTACAGGCTGTGACATCATCTTCGCTCCTGTGTGTTTTCAGCTGAAACAGAAAAGCAGACAGCATTTTGTGTGTGGCGCACGGAAGAGCAGAGGAAAATACTTTTTTTTTTTTTTCCTGTAGTTTTTAATTAAGGCTCCAACAGGATCTTTCTGCAGAGGGACTGAGATTACTTAGTATAAAATTGAGAGGGTGGGATGTGGGGAATAATGAATCCTAAACCACACAAAACTGTATTCATCAAACCAATTTGGGCTACTGGGAGGCCAGGGAGCATTATGGAAATGAGGCAACCGAGTAAAGCAACGTCTAAAGACCCAGGAACAATGGGTTGCACTTTCCCAATCTCATCTGGGAGTTGAAAACACAGTTCAGAGCCTTGGTGGCTGTGGCTCCTTCATCTCCCTTGTGTTGGCGCAACAGCTGCCCCTGCACAACAGGAGCTCTCTCCTCTGAGCGGTTGACCCAGAGAAGGTTTCTGCGTGACTGAGTGTGTACACGCTGCAGGGGCTCTGGCAGTTCTTTTTTTTTGTGGCACCACAACCTCAAATCACTGTTGACTGACAGGCTAAATAACTTCTCCCTCTATCTTTCTCCCTTGCTCGTTTTCTCTCTCATATTGTTGTGAACAATTACCAGAGTTTGCCTTGGTCATTGTTTCAACAGCTGTAATATTGGCATATAATTTTTGCTCTCAAGTTTTGTACACATCATTAACTCCACTTTTTGCGCTTTTTTTTCAGAATTTCCTCCCTTTTGCACCTCCTTCATCTGAGTATTTTTCATACGGAAGCATTTAAAGCTGTGTGCAAGTTACCTACTGTAATATGTTACCTACTATACCATTTGTTATTTGAATTGCGATGGCAGTGCAACTGTTAAATGCTTCAATTCAACATTAATTTTATTACAGACTGTCTTAAAATATGCTCTTGACAACATCTTGATGTAGTAGACCCCAGGTGTGTTTCCCAGTTGTCAGGCTGAAATGAACATATATAGAAAGTCACAGATAAATTTTAGACTGGGACTCAGATGAATGTTATTTTGGTCCCACTCATGCCCTGCGTACCTTGCTTCCCATGACAAGTGTCTGGGCAGAGGCACAATGCTTTCCTGCAGACCCACCAGTGGAGACAAGCAAGAGGGCAGAACTGCAGGGCAGTGGGGCTAGTGGAGATCCACTCTCATGGAGGGGTCTCAGTGTGGAATGAGAGAAACGGGGAAGGAAAATACAGGGAACAAGACAAGGTTATAGCAACACGTCTGTGGGTGGTACAATGTCTGTGGGTGGTAGAAACTTATAGTCCAAGCTAAATTTTCCACATTAACATGGTGTGACTGGGTATTGTCAAAAAGCTTAACTGTAATGACTGTGGGCAAAATATTTGGGAGTAGTGAAAAGAAGAGGAAAATGTATAACTTACAACCCAGCACTGCACAACAGTGTGTGATCTAAAGCATTGTATAGTAAATAGACAAAGCACAACATAAAACCATGCTTCAAAAAACCCCAAAGATAAGAGTTTTAGAAGAAGAGATGTAAAATACAACATGGTTGCCTAACTTAGCCCAGCTGATTCAGTCCTGACCAGGCCCATGATTAAACATGTGAAAAGCAAACCTCATTTAAGGAAAGGCAACAAGTTCAATTTTAAATGTACAACCGCACAGCTGTATGTCAAGGCTATCCTCATTTTTCTCTCCTGACTTGATGGGAGGGATAAAAGCAGAATGAGGAGCTGAATGTAGCAATTTCTAGCTTCCTCTCTAGCAATGAATTCAAACTTTGACTGCATGAAATTGTAGAGGAATCCAGGGCAAACATATCCTCTGTTATCCCTTGACTCCAATGGTTTCAGTAACTCCAGAGTACTTAATTTCCTTCACAGATTTTTTCATCTGTGCTAAACTTCAGTCCTGTCCCATGTCCTTCTCCATCTGATATACATCGTGTACAGGAAACTGACTGTTGTGTGAAGGATGAGAATAGTGAAGTCATTCTTCAGCTCTTCCCCAGCTCCTCAGGTGTTTTCAGCTTTCTGCTAACAATATGGAAACATCATTCTTACTCTCTTTGTTAGAAAAAAAACCAACGGGGAATATTGCCAAATTCCTCCAGTGCTGGAAGCCAGAATTTTGGTTCAAACACAAAACTGAAAACAGTTTTATGAGGTCAGCCTAGGTCCTCAGAGAGTTTGTGCATCCTTCTGGAAACACAGAAGAAAAAAAGGTATGAACACCCGCTGTAACCAAGATCTCATGTATGTTCCTACATAACCTAAATGATCACAGCGTGTCATAGGTTGTGCTAATGCCTAACCTCTTTGTGGCCAAACAGCTTGGATAAAATCTTGAACCAAATAAAACCCAAGCCGTAGCCAATGCCCGAGTGATGCAAAGTATGTCACCTTATATTATTCAGCTAGTTTCATGAAAATCTGTTTTCTACAGACTTTAGTCCTATGACTAATTTACATCTAGTGAGGTTCAAGTTCCGATTAAAGCATTGTCTTTGAGTGGGATTTTCACAGTTTTGTCTCCTGTGGATTCACTCTGTTGTGGTAATGCCTGACTTTGTAAGCTCAGACTGCAGCCTTCCCCTCTGTTATCTCACAGTTAGAGCCTTTCTCCTCCACTGATGTAGAAGCTTCTCCTCCTAGCCACTGTTTTTCATGAAATATGTTTTGTTGATGCCTCTACTCCGCTCTCAAACTTTGTGATGCCAGTGAATGGGCTCAGACTGTAAACAGACAGGCAGACAGATACACACAGACAACATGGTTGCACAAGTGTGATTTCCTCTGGAAACCAGATAAAAGAAGGAATTGTCTCAAAGTACATTTTACAAGCCTGCCTATTTCTACTCTTCAGAGATTTGCATCCTCTCTGTCCAACCTGGACAAAATGCATTCAGTGTGATGATGTTCTAATGGAAAATCAAACAACTCAAGCCCAATGTCTATGATGGCAACAAATAGTTTTTCATATGTTCAACTGGCCAGAGGCCTACAAGCAAAACAGGAGCAGATACATAGATGATATTAAAAATTAAGTATCTTCTGAGGGTTTCCCAACATTCTGACCTCTCTTTCTCTCCTGTACTCAGATACTGTTCCTCATCTTTTACTTCCTTTGTGATGCCAGGGGTCTCTGCAGGGCAAGTCCATCCAGAAGCTCCTGGGACATGACCCTCTTTGAGACCTGACAATGCCACATAATGAAGGCCCTTCAGTTTGGAGTCACTCTTGCCTTCAGCCACCTGGAGGAAAGCCATCACTACATCTTTTGGGTTTTACTTACAGATGTCAAGCACATTCATCTGTTTCAGACTCCCAGAGCTTAGTCAGGCTTTTTGGAGCCTTTGGGCCAAAAGCAACCCAAGTCTTCCTATGTCGATACCTTGTCACAATGCATTTTCAACGCCCACCACATGTCGACACCATATAGAATGGCATACATGCTATATTAGAAAGACAGCTTATGCTGCAACATTTTGCTAGTGGGGACATTGTGCAAAAGCAGGAAAACATACTGCAACTGTACCTCTATCTAGAGGAACCAAGTATCAGTAGGTGCTAATCCATGCTTTACTAGTGAAGCTTTATTCAGTAACAGCAATAAGCACAGATTGGAGACAGACTCCATGCTATTTTTATGAGATGTATTATTATTTTGATACCTTCTTAAGAGTCACAGAGGAATGATAGGATAAGTGTTAATATATCTATAGTAATATTATGTCACATAGAAAATCCCTGCCAACCAAACTGTGAAGTCGGGTATTACTATTTCAGATATACCCTGACTATTATAAAAGTCAGTAATTCTATCTTGAGGATTAACACCCTTTCTCCCCAGAAATAAAATTAAAATAACAGTTTTCCCAATTATACCAAAACCAGTTCCTTTACTTGTCTGTCTTGCATTTTTGCCAGATGAACTTTTTTGATATTAGTGTTCCTGTGAAGCTAATAGAAAACACCCCTCTCCTTCTCTTGAATATTTCCATCCCTAAACCATGCATACTTTCTTGGCATGTTTTTGGTAATATCTGAAAATTACTCAGCCAGGTGTCCGTTAGCAGACCACCGAAAGCATGTCCTTAACTTCTGAAAATTGCTGGGGAACATGCTGTGTCAGCCACCCCAGGGTAATCATCTCAATTATTTTATGCAGCATCTTTTTCTACTCTGGTAATAATAATCTACATTTTGTCTGTGACTTTGCCAGGATTTTGCTTGTTTGGATATTTTTAAGTCACAGCACTCCATAACTATCTCCAACTCTGCATTTTACTCCCTAGCACTTCTATCAAAACCCCCAGAGAGTGTTCTTGAAGCACAGCATTTCGCCCCTAACCTTTTATTTTGATTAGAAATTCATACTTTCAAACTGAAAATCACCTCTGTTCAACAGAGGTAAGAAATTATTTATATCCAGGTTCATTTAACAGGGCCTTCTCATAAGCAAGATTAAGCTTTTTGTGAACAAAGGACTAAGGCTGAAGTTGCCCTCTCTGGCATTGCTGGCCATGACCATGCAGTTTCCAAAGATGCTGGAGACCTGAGGACATACAGAGCATAGCTCTCTCCAAACTCTTATTTTCCTGTAAAAATTCTTTGGTTATAAAAGGATGCCAAAAGGGTTCCCAGGGCAGAGCTACAGGGCCACAATGCTGTGCAATGTTTATGCAAGGGTCCCTGTCAGAGCTCTGCTGATGCCTTAAGCACTGGGATATATTTAGCACCAGTCATCTCTGCAGAAATGTCTCCTTTTTTGACTGCTGAAAAACATTAGCTTTTTTACTTCCTTTATTCTTTGGAGTGCATTTAGTGAGAGGATCTCTTTTTCACCCTGGAGTGGCCACCCCAAGCTCTACTGCTGCAGATGGCGAGGAAATGAGGCTGCCCAGCTTCACTCTCAGCCCCTGTGTTAGGGGCATATGTTGTGGCACTGTGGTCCTTGAGCTCAAACACTTCAAAAGCTTCTTCTTCTGTTTTGTCTCCATTTCTATCAAATGAATGTAAAATTAAAAAGATCAAGAGATTGATACCTATCAAATATAGCAATGGTTGTTTCCTTCTCCCCTCTGTGTTGCTACTGCTTTAGTAATGCTGAGCTCACATGATGCCATGGTGATGACAGAGGCACACTGTCCTGAGCTTCACTTGTTTATACTCCTCCACCCGTAGCTTTTCCTTCAATGTCTCACTCTCACAAGAATGACATTATCATGGACCAACATCCGGCTAAAAAGGAAGAAGACTTTGAATTGGTTTTACACTGATAACCCAGGCATCTTCTGCTGCAAAGTAATCCACTGGTCCCAGGCAGAACCCCTTAGTAGGGGTGACATTGCTGTCCTTGCCCCCACAATACACATAATCTCTGTGTGGCAGTAAGCACTTGCAAAATTTTATCAGCAAATTCACATTCTGCAGCTTTTTTCCAAGTTTGGGGTTTGGCTGGTGCCTCTCACAGCATATTCAGCTTTTCTGTCTGGGCTATGACTTGAGGATCCTCAGACCCTTCTGAATTACATCCCTTCATTTACAGTGTTTCAGGGTCTCTGCCTGTAGGGCGAGCACACTGTCCCTTCTCCACAGGGTAACTTTCCTTGTTTGACATGCTCTCACTGACTGCTCAGGAATGAACTTGAGGTATTCCTGGGATCTCAGTGTTTCGATGCAGCCCTCAGTGTCAGCTGTGTCTCCTGCCACAGACTGTGCCACTCCCTCCAGTTGACCAGCTCAGGTATCCTGCTTTCAACAATTCATGAGCATCTCTTCCCACTCTCTGGCTGAGGATGAACTGCTCACGGGCACGCAGTGTGCCACTGGTGTCCATGGCACAGCCTCACACCGTCTTGATGGAGCTTTTCACCAACAGAACCCAATGGTTATCAGAGTCACTGCTGAAGACAAGTACATGGAGGAAAAGCAGGGACTTGGCCAGTCTGACTGAAAAACCTCCATTCAGCCCACATTGCTGCCTCCCCTGCAAGCATGTCTGGGATAGGAATGAACCATGACCTTACGATTCACTGCGAAATTTCCCAACTAGCTGCTACTGAGGGCTTTGCCTTCAGCCCAGCGCTATACTAACCTCTGGGCAAAGGATTCTGTGATCCCAATTTCTCTTTGTTCTGCTCACATTGCATTTTTTTTTCTGTTAGCCAAACCACTAAGTGAGGCAAACATGCTTATTAGTGATAATGCTCTGTATGTTTTCTGCAGAAGTTGGTATTACATGCCTCAGTCTGTTGTGTGGGAGGGACCTGCTGGTCCTGCTGTGAATAACCACCACTGGTTTTATGTAGCTGAGCAGAGGGCTGAAAAACTACTGATAATGAGAAATGTGCGTCCTACCCAAAAGAGAAGGTGCAATCTCCAGCATTATTTACATATCTACCTTCAGAGCTGATCTTGACTGCAACTGCATTCAGTACCAGAATCAGAAAGACATCTAAATAAGCAGAGCATCCAGACACAAGAGTGCCATACCTGGCAGACTATTAAATGAAGTTTTTTTATGGGAAAGTGTATGTATATGCAGTTCATTAGAGTTTGGGGTGTATTTTACCTCAGAAGTCCCATAAAGAAACAAAGCAGAGCTCTCTACCATGAACTTTATGTATTATTGCATTATTGATCAGTCTTGTTGCATGAAAATGCAATTTATGTTTTCCACATAATTTATTTTCCATTTAAATGGATTTTTAATTACTCCCTAGGCTGTGAGCAAAATAAAATATAATTTATGGCACTTTTAGGAACAAATCCATTGTTCATTTTCCTATGGAGCTCAACACACTAGCAAGGCAATTTTGAAGTAGTTTTTACTCAGATAACTGTGATGTTTTCCAAAGAAAATGTATTCTAGCTCTACAGGCTGAGAGTGAGAATGCAGCTTTCATATAGCAACAATTCACACACAGACATGTGAAATGTCCTCCTAGAAAAAAAGAAAAGGTGCTTGAAAGGCTTTTGGAGAGACTTCACAACACAGGAACAGAGCAATTGGTAAACTCTTTTCAGGTCATGGGATTTGCATATGGCAATATTATGCTTTTGCTTCAAAAAGAAACTACTACAGCACACCACACATGAATAAAACCAGCATGAATAAATAGTAGACCATTTATTTGGAGGCCATACTTCCCTATCATCATTAGGCACAATGGAGTTACATGTAAATGAAATAAATTAAATGCATTTCTCATTCATATTTTTATGCCTAACTGCTCCACAGTCCTAGATACCATGCAATTGCGTAATAAAAGACAGATGCTGCTCTAAGGAACTTGTGCTGAAACAAACTACTCACAGAAATGGGAAAAGTAATAGAGATGCTGAGTTATCAGATCTTATTAATGTTATGGTTTTGTCCAGAGCCATTCCAGCAGAGTTTTATCTGAAGTGATGCAATTAGAAGGAGAATGATTAGGGACCCCTGCAGAATCGACGCAGGATAGTCTTGCAGAGGGAGATCTGGAGCTCAGCTTAGTGCCTGGCCTGTGTACTGAGCACAGCGGCAGGATTACCACCCACCAGGACTGGCAGAGGATGGAGTGAGCCCATGACCCCTGCCTGGCCAACACATTGTCTTATGATATCTGAACACGGGAGAGCTCCAGATGCACACTTGGCAAGGCTTGACATCACTCCTCCCCTGGGGGCCCTGTGTACCAGGGAGGCAGCACTCTTTCTCCCCTCTTTGGAGAGTGCCACTCTGAGCTGGAGCAGGGCCTGCAGCCCACCCTGGCAGGGCTGTCTACCTTCTCCTGGAGCCATTCTGGCACCACTGCACAGGAACAGGACAGCAGCAGGACACCCACACTGCCATGCATCACTGGCCACGTGCAGTCTCTATTGAAGCTCCTGCTGGGCACTAACTCCCGTGTGCCTGAGCATAGCAAAGCCCAACACACATCAACCTTCCAAGTGATTTTACTGATTTTCTGCTCATCATTGAACAATTACTGCATGCCCTTGGTGCTATATTTGCTTTATGTTCCATAGCTTTACTTTTTCCCCATTTTTGTTGATTTTGGTTGATGCTGTGGAATGTTTTCTGAATCATAAATCCTCCTTTCAACACTCTCACTTTGTCACCCATGGAACAATTTTTATCCAAAGTTCCATTATTCTGTATTTAGTAACAAGAGAACTCTGTACCTATCATAGTACCATAGCCAGCCTGCAAGGCTTTTGTCTTGAATAATGTCCAGACTTCTCATTTTTCTGGTGGTCTTTTTGATTAAACCAAGAAATAACTGACAAAAAGCAATTGATGTTTTCTGTAAACCAGGTAACATTTAGATATTTTGGTGAAAGATGTGTTATTCATCAGAATTATGGTTTATGGGAAGAAAGAAACTATTTCTAGACCTTAACAGATCTAGCGAATTCTTTAGGTAGAAAATAAACATTAAGAAAAAGAAAAAGTATGGTACCCTCAGTTCTTTTCCAAACAACATTTGTAGCAGTAGTTAATAATAAAAGGGATTAAATCTTGAAAAAAAAAAAATTAGCCTTTCCTTTTAGGTCAAATAAAATACTTGGTTTCTACCAAGCACAACTTAAAAAAAAAAAAAACACCACCTCACTTTAAAGAAAAATAATAAAATAATAAAAAAATTCATTCAACATGAAAAATGTCTTTTCAATATAATGTGATTCAGCCAACAGACTGAAAAATGCAGAGCTCTGGTCATAGTCTGGGCATCAATAACTAACCTGGTCTCCAGAGTGACCTCTGGAAATCTTGGCTTCTAGCCCCTGGTGACAGAGGAGTGCCATTGGTAATACACTGTCAGAAGTTTTTCACTACAGACTACTCTGTCCAGCCTTGTGGAAATACTGTAAAGAAAACATACAGTGGTTGGTAAAACTACAGAAAGCTGCCACTTACTCCAGCTCAACCCTCAAAAGAAGGCTTTGCAGTGGATGTCTCAGCCAGGCATAAGCTCATCTGTCTTGCCTTATTTTTTCCTGTTATTAACTCCCTCTGTTTAACAGATTATTACTAATTTGCTGTCTCCTTTAGATCTCAGACAAGCTTAGCTGCGGCTGGAAATGGAACCAAACAGTGAAATCATGAACAATGAAAACTGGAAGAGAGGAAAAAAGAATCAAAGCTGCTCTACAGACGTGATAAGTCCAACTGTAGAGACATTATATCTGTGGAAGGGCACCTGACTATGGTGGGAGACTAGGAACTGACTAAGGGAAGTGACTGGTGTATTGCACTCTGCAGTTCCCTCCAGCCTGTGAAGCTAAGCTGCAGGTCCTGATGTGAGGACCATCCTGTTTGTCAGCCAAGCTTTTGCCCAAAGAACAATCACTCTGACTCCCTAATGAAAAAAGGACAAGTCAAAGCCTGGTGTGTCTTGCGTTCCACAAAGAGTCTTTTTTCCCTTCCTGCTTTGACTTTATTTTAAAAAGAACAAATCAAAACTATGTAGCATATTTCATGAAGATTTAATTTCCAATTAATTCAACTGGAATTTCCCAAGGTATTTAACTGAGAGCAGTACTGAACCACCAGTGCTTCTTTTGACTTAGATTGACACACATTGCTTAATTCTTCTAATTACTTAATTCCTGCTGTAGAAAGAGAGGAATGGAGGGCTTCATTTAGAATCAGCTCTACCTTAGCAGTTCAAATAACTTCAACTTTCTCAACATGTCAATCATCTGATATAATTCTGTCATCACAGTTGCTGTGTCTCTGCTCCATTTGGGGTAATGGAGGTGATGTGGTCATTTTAAAAGCACTTCCATGACTCAGAGGCAATTTTAAAAAAGGGTTTAGGGTCTCCAGCTTTCCCTCCTTTAAAAATGTGAAATGAATAGAAAAACCCACAACAGTCTTGCAGATTGCTCCAGGGCAAGTCACGCAATCTCAGCAGACATCATATTCCAAAGCATCGAAATCGCTCAGATGTAGTGTTGGGGGATATGGTCTAGGGGTGAACCTGTAGAGTAGGGTGAAAGGTTGGACACGATGATCCCACGGGTCTTTTCCAACCTTGGTGGTTCTGTGAAATAGGTGCTGGGAGCAAACCCTTGGTGTTCTGTCTCTGGCAGGTTCACCTCAACTGGTCTACACCCTTTCCCACTGCCCAGAATTAACTGGTGCCTCCTTTGAATGGGTTTCAGACCAAGCCCTAAGGACACACAGGGAACTGAGATCAGTTAGAAGACCATTTTTCATTTCTGGTTTTGGAGTCATTAGAGCTTTTACTACTTTTGAAATCATTCCTGAGAGGGTAGAAGGCCTAGCTAGGGATAAAATAGAAGTGTGTGCAGGGAAACAGTAAATTTATGCAGAATTAGCTCCATTTTAAGCAGCAGGCACATTTGATTTTGTTCTTGCTCTTAATTTACCATGGCTGTGCAGGAACGTGGTATTTGACACGTATGGCAATAATCTATCTTAACAGACCTGACACAATAAACCACCACATTCTTGTGAGATTACAAAGTATGTAAATAATTTTTAGAGTCTGGTTTAATTACTTTTTTTTTTATGGTGAAACATTGATGAGTTATTATTCATAATGTAAACTGATTTGGCAATCCAAACATCTACACATAAAATTCAACAGCCTCCACATATTTTACAGAACATGGAAGACAAGACTAAGAAAGCATGGGAAAATATTGCCACCAGCACCCCTGGGTCCTGTTGCACCCTGCTTGTCAAGAGGCTGCTTACTGAAAAGCCCTTTCACTTTCTTCCCTCCAGACAAGAGACAAAAAGCCTGGAAGCATGTTGGAAGGGTCTTGAGAACTACAGACTAAGGAAGAGCCTAATGCAGGAAGCAACATTAGGCAGACTCTCAGTTTTAAGTTCCCACTTGGCTGGATTAGGAACCAATTTCTTCTTTGGATGCACCAATACACCTAAATCTTAGCTGCTCTGATATCCATCAGTTGTGTTCTACTTTAAGCCTAGCAGCAGTCATCTGTGACCAAGAACAGGCAGGCATATTGAAGGCATCCTCAGCATTAGGGGAACTTGATGTGACCTAGATTGAAGCTGGCTGGGAAAAGGGTGACCGAGGAAGCAGGCATTCTCCCAGGACATTGAACTTGTGCTCAGAGCTATGCCTTGCAGCCCTGACTCCCCAAGCAGCCAGACAGGGAGTCTTGTTGAAGAGCACTGCTGTTCCTGGCTGCCCAGGCTTCCCCTGGACACTGGCAGAAGAAAGAGAAGGCCATCCATCCCAGCAGGCAATCAGGATGCAACAGCATCACTAGGAAGTGCAGCCAGGCACTGTGGTTTCCATGTAGTCCTGCAGGAAAGACATCAGCTATTATATATGGCAGATAGTTCTCTGGTATCTCTACTTTGTCCTGACTCTGAAGAATATTTTACAGCTTTCTAATCCAATGCTTACTTTCAGTTTGTTTATACTGACAACCATTTATTAGCTCCTCAGCTTTTCCATATTTTTCCCCTTATTTCTGTATTTTTTTCTCCCACTAGTTGCTATTAATTATGCATTTAGAGCTACTGCTTACCTCCTGTGAATGTACTTGAAATTGTGTTACGTATTTGCCAAAAGTCACCTGACTACCCCTATGGTGTGGGCTCTGTGGCTTGGCTTTACTGTGGTGCAAACTAAAGACAGGGGGAAAAAAAAAAGCTAAGACTACAGAAGATGCTTCAGTGTCCAAAACATCCTTGCAACTGGCCAGGAAGTCTCTCTCAGTGGCATGCCACAGGGTGTTACACAGAGAGCTTGCACAAGGCGTTTAGAAATTTAAGAAGAGCATTTTGTGCTTCCTGTGCAGATCTGAAACTAGAGACACACTTAAGACACCCTTAGCTCCTGCCCCAAGCTGCAGCGGGGCCTCAGTTACTGCAGCCTCCAAGAGGGATCAGCTAATCTCTGCAAATTGCCCCTGCTCCCACCTGCCTTTCTTCAGTACATAATACATTTGTGGCATCTGCTGGCCTTTCTGCCTGTACAGATTTTTACACTGTTTGAACAATTAAACATTTAAATGACCAAAGTCTTCCTTTTGAAAAACCAGACCTGATATATTGTGTCTAAGCATCGGTTAGAGACCTGGAGGTCTTCTTGTATTAGGCCTTTTTTTAGCTAAGGCAAAATAAAAGGCATCACAATAAAGATAAAAAGACTTCTCTTTTGTTATTTCAGTTTTGGGTTCATCATTTTTCACATTCAGTTCCAGTGTCTGTCATACTGAAAGCAAAGATGTCTTTGCACTGTCTGAAGGCTGATGGACCGCAAGGTTTTTTAGGAAGTAGGCACTTAGTGAGTCTATGGAAGAAAAGTTAATCCATGCAAACAGTTTATTGGCTATTTAGCTCCTAGGTTTGCAATTCAGAAGTTGAAGGAGCTGAAGTTTAGATGTAAAACTACTTTCAAAAAGGTCAATTTTTCAAGCATTTTGCACTTTTGAGTGGAGCAACTGTAGCCAGATCTCAAAAAGTGCCAAATGTCCAGTGCCCTCAGCTACGTTACATTCATGGATGTTTGCTTCTGGTGTGGATGAGCCTATCTGAAAATCTGTCCCCAGTCATGGGACTGGCCACTCTAAAAAAAAAAATCTAACAAAGAGATTGTTTCAAATACTAATCTGGAAAATATTTATTAAGTCCCTTTCTGACAAAATAGATGCCTTTTTCTTCAAAATGCAGTTTTCCAGCAGGAACTCATTCCATCTTTTCCTAATTTTCTTATATTTGTCAGAAAACCCCAAAGCCCAAATGTTTTTCAGTGAGAACCCCAATTCCTTCTCAAGTGAATTTTTTTTAACACTAAATGCATGTCTTTGCTAAAAACATACGTAGCAACATGTAAAAAATATGATATTCTGTTCCAATCTGTTTCATTACTTTTCCTCCCCTGATAAATACTGTTCCCAGATCTTAAGAAAAAAAAAAACAAAACTGTAGACCCTCAAACCATCTCCTCATGGCTTCAGCTCTGCTATCAAGACTAAGTTTTAACCCTCATCAGGCAGCCAAGCATGACAATTACCTTTTGAAAGTACCCACCCCCAGCCAACACCTCCCCAGTTTAGAAGGACTATGGCAACTACGATACAAACTATTGGTTGGCAGTGGAGGATGAGAGGCAAGAAGGTGTGTTCATGGTCCTTAGTTCTTCCTTTGGAGTGGGAGGAAAGGTGGATTTTGTTCCTTTGGGATCCCATTGGATAACAGTGAGGAAAGAACTGGCAAGTCATGAATGTGTGGACTGCGAAACATCGGTCCCTGGCACACCTAAAAATGTTTCCTGCTGCTCCCTGGAGCTGACTCCGAATTTTAATGCTTCAGGGTTGATTCCAGTTTGCCTAGCACCCCAGTGGAGATGAAAACAGACAAACCACTGGATAGAAAAGCAGGTAAACAAAGGACCATTTGCAAGTTGAAGTGTCTTTCTTTCAAATGCATACCAAAGCTGCACAGAAGCTTTCTGATAAACTTTCCCCTTTGAGAGTGTAGTGCATGGCTGCATAATCGCACTAGCTGTTGCTCTGAAAGAAAATAGAGATGTTGGCTTGTTGCAAGAAAACCGACTTAGGTTTCCTGTTTCTTATGGTTCAAGATAAAGGTTTCACACAGCATGAGCTCAGTTCTTTATAGAAGTTGTTTTCAAGCACAACTAGAATGAAGGATCTACATTAACAGCTGACAACTCTCAGAATAAGTAAAATCATTTGGCACAAATGGCCACGTCACCAGAAGGTGAAATGCACACATCTGTGGGAGGTTTTGATACAAAGCATCATCCTACCTCCTAAAAAAACCACCACAAGATACAAGGATCTGTTAGTGGGGCTCATAAACCAATAGAGGTTGAGTTTGCAGTCTCAGTATAATTATGAACGTGGCCACACTTCAGGTGTGAAAAAATATTGCTCACATTGCCAACCCAGTGTGTTGGATCTGGAAGAGAATTAAATTGCAGCACAGTGATCTACCCTGCAGTGGATTGCACCCCCTGTACTATCCTGATCTAATGGGTTTTCTTTAGCTCGTTCCCCCTGGAAACAAGAGGCACCTCAGAGATACAAGGGAGAAGCAGGCAGGAGCCCGTGTGTGCCAGCAGATGGGTGGCCACCCTTCCTGCTGCATGTATCAGAGCAGCTACTGAGCACCTTACCCGCAGAGCAGCAGCTGTAGCAGCGCAGCAGCAGTGTGGGCTGGGGAGAGCTGAGGCACAGACTGCACAGGAGGAGGATTTGCACACACGAGTTCACCTCCATGAGGACTTCCCTTGCAGCTAGCTCTGGTGTTCACCTGCATAAGCTCATACCCTCAGCTGAAGTCAAGGAAGTTGCACGGATGTAAATGAACACGGAGGTAAGAATCACATGTCTCCCCTGATATGAAGTCCCACTGGGGATCCTGCTAGCATGGCTTTGAGGTTTGTGCCTGTTGGTTCTTCAAGTAGGGCACAGAGAAACGCAAGGAACCTCTACTGGAACACAGCATTTCAGTCTCTCCCTTTAACTGGCAGACCAGGCAGCCTAACAAAGGCAAGCAGGAGCAGATACTGCTTCCAAGTAGTGCTATTCCAAATTGCTGATGGAGACAGCTATCACTTGATGAGGCCATGGCACTCCTGGCACCTTTCCTGAGCAGAGAGCAACAAGCAAGGCTGGGACTGGGTCACTCAAAACTTGTCATAGCAAGTGTCTCTGCTATTTCCCGTCATGTGAAAGAAAGGCAATACTGCATACTGCAAAATAACTATCGGTTTCCAGAGACTGATAGTGGAACATACCCTGAACCACTGGTGTAAGGGAAGCTGGAGTGAATCCCTGCATGAAGTGCTTCCTACCTCAGCTAACAGGAGAGCAGTACTTATCCATTTTTTTCCAGCCCTGCTCCCAGAGTCCCTGAACCTGAGAGAAGTGTCACTGGGACCTGTTACCAAATGAAGACAGCATTACTCATAGAAGCAAGAATTTTTCACCTCTGCTTGGGTGGAGAGCAACCACATTGACTAAGATATCACTGTGAAGTAGTGGTACATAGTAGGTCTGCCACTTTATGCCACAGACCATAAAGTTCCCAAGTAAGACAAGTTTCCTTGAGTTCGTTTTGGGCTTTTGCTGCTAAACGTCAACTACAAAATCCTTCATGAGATAGTGAAAGCATGAATAGACTTTATTGTGTCTTTCTTTTAAATGTTTGTATCTTAAATTGAAGTAAAAAAAATATTATTCAGATGCCCCTAGCTTAGAGTTCGTTAAATTCACAGATACTTTGCTTTATCACTATGAAATTCTTCAAGTGCTTCATGTCATAGTTCCCTCTCTGTCCAGAAGTATCCTAGTCCTGATCAGACTGAGCAACAGGACACCTACCTGACCCTAAGCCCATGTCAGAGTCAAAACCAAAGTGTTCCTCCTCTTTCCAACCCTGAGAAAGCCAGGCCAGGAAGGTGACTAGTGAACACCAGCAGGGTCTTCACTGAACCCAATTGCTTTATTCATTCATGCATATTCATAAGCAGCAGCTACAAGTTCCTTTTGTAATGACCTCATTCAGTCTTCCTGCGCTCAAGGCTAACTTCTGCCTGCTTGTGCCACACAATTCCCTTTCTCCTTAACCTGGCAGAGGTGGAAGGATTTCTGGTTTTATCTTGAATTTCTGTACGTGCAAGTCTGGACACATCTGTGCCAAGTCCTTGTGCACGTGTAAGGTTAAGTCCAACATTTCATGAAAGACTGCCAGAGGACTTCAATGGATGTCCACAAACTGATGCACATGAGCTGCAGACTCACACTGCCCTGCACCTGAGACAACTGGCAGGCTTTTCGCACACACAGTTTGCATCTTAGCCTCGGGGAGTGCCCACTCAGATTTTTTAGACTTCAGGTTACTCAGAATGGGACTATTCCTCTTCACTCCTGCTGAGGAAGGCAAATCAGGCCTGTATCTAGTGGAGTCCCTCCAGGGTCAGTACTGGGACCAGTACTATTCAATATTTTCATCAATGACCTGGATGAGGGAACAGAGCACACAGTCAGCAAGTTTGCCAACAGCATAGCACTGGGAGGAGTGGCTGTCACACCAGAAGGCTGTGCTGCCATTCAGTGAGACCTGGGCAGGCTGGAGAGCTGGCTGGGGAGAAATTTACTAAACAAGGGCAAGTGTAGAGTCTGGCATCTGGGAAAGAACAACTCCAGGTACCAGGATAGGTTGGGCACTGACCTGTTGGAGAGCAGCATGGGGAAAGGGACCTGGGGGTCCTGGTAGAGAGCAGGCTGACCATGAACCAGCAATGTGCCCTTGTGGCCAAGAAGGCTGATGGCATCCTGGGCTGTGTTAGAAGGGGGTTGTTGAGAGAGGTTCTCCCCCCTCCCCCCACCCTCTTGGTGAGGCTGCATCTGGAATAGTGTGTCCAGTTCTGGGCCCCACAGTTCAAGAAGGACAGGAACTGCTTGAGAGAGTCCAGCACAGAGCCACAAAGGTGATGAAGGGAGTGGAACATCTGCCTTAGGAGGAAAGGCTGAGGGAGCTGGGGCTCTTTAGCTTGGAGAAGGGGAGACCAAGGGGTGACCTCATTAATGTTTGTAAATATATAAGAGGTGAGTGTGAGGAGGATGGAGCCAGGCTCTGCTCAGTGATGTCCATTGATAGGACAAGAGGCAGTGGGTGCAAGCTGGAACAGAGGAGGTTCCAGGTAAATGTAAGGAGAAACTTTTTCCTGGGGAGGGTGACAGACATTGGAACAGGCTGCCCAGGCAGGTTGTGAAGTCTTCTTCTTCTTTGTATTCCTGGGTGACCTGATCTAGGTGAACCTGCTCTGGCAGGGGGGTTGGACTGGATGATCTTTAGAAATCTTCCAACCCTGAATATTCTGTGATTCTGTGATCATCACTGAGACTGGAATGCAGGAGAAAAGTGGAGAAACTGAAATGAGTCTATTTTATGCAACACACAAATAGCCAAATGTTTAGCTGTTAAAATACATAGGGCATTACCGCACTCCAATTTGCTGTCCAGGCTTAAACATTCATAGTTGATGAGAAGCTCCTCAGGCAACTCTGGTCCTTTTGACTCATGAAGCATCTCCTAAAACAGCCAGCACAGAGATATCTCCTATCACAGGACACAAGTGGCTGTGCTAGTATGGCAGGTACCTTCAGCTAACCTGTCACTAAGGCACTTTGGTGCTTTAACTCCTAAGAGGTGAAAGGATGTGCCACCATCAGCTGTATATCTGCTCCGCAGTCACAGGACGAGTTCATATCACATGCAGCTCCTGGGCTGAGGCTGTAGCCCAGGAAGCCACTGCAGCGAGCAGGCAGCAGGACCAAGCCCACTTCATCTACCTGATGTCCCGCTCTGTGGTCATTTTTGAGAAACCACAGGCAAAAAGGACAGCTGTCAGCAGGACAGGACAAAGGGAGAGATTGACAGATGAAGCCTGACCCGAGGTGAGCTAGGTGTTATTTTTAAAACAAAACAAAACAAAACGGTTCCCCTCCGGATATGGTATTTCAAATGGTTGATAACAGTGGCTTTGAAGTAAGGTTTTGGGTTCAGGTTACACCTAGTAGGATTGGAAAGAGAGCTATTCTGATCCTCTCTTGTCCCACCACCTCACACTCCTGCCAGTTCTCATGTTGGGCTCCAGCACTCAAAGGGTGAGTCGGTTCAGATGGCTGGGCTGGCAAAAAGCAGCGTGAAACAGGGGAGAAAGAAGAGAATAATTTTCATTAGCTGAGTTTCTACATCCTTTCTTCCTCTATACAGACAATTACCAGGTTCAGTTCAAGGCAGAGGGAAAAGTCAAGAAGCAGGACCATTTGGAAACATCTCCCGTTATCTGAGGTTTTCATGTGAATCCTTATCCTCAGGAGCCCAGGAGAGGGATTGCAGCAGTTGAGGCTCAGGTACACCGGTCCTTCTGTCAACGCTGCTGTGGGAAATTCAGCTTTGACAGAAAGGCAGGCACATTTTAAATACCCATGGCTGTTTTGTGATCTCCTATCATAAACTTCAGCCTCCCATATGAGGTCCTTTCATTCAGTCTTCATTCAGCTGATGTCTCAGGGTGTTCAAGTCACTGCAGCAGGAAGCGTTTCTCAGTAGGCAGAGGGTGAATTTTCAGAAGGACAGAGAGATTGATGTAGAGGTCTGTGTTCCAACCACTATGGGATGCCCTGCAGAGGAGAGTGATCAGCTTGGGGTTTTTTAAACAGACATGAAGGTATGTGCCTGTGACATCTCGTACAGGGTAGGGGTCAAACCCCTTGTTGTGTGACACAAGAGCTGGAGGTGTAGTCAGGGCTGAAGTCCCCGTTCCCCTGCAGTGCTACACAGAGGTGCAGGAGACATAGGCCTCAATCCTCGGGTTGCAACTTAAGTGGAGAAGACAGAAAAATACTGCATCCAGAAGAAAATCTGGGACAAAAGAGAGGTTCTATCAGCAGCCTTTGGCTGGGGTGGCTTGCCTTCTGGGATGTCCCTGCTAAACCCAGCCAAATACAGAGATAATGAGGAAAGCAGATGTACACTGTCAATGTACCCTGTTTCCTGGCTGCAACATTCTGCTTTCTGCAGACAAGTCCATAGGGTTTTTCCAAATGCTATTTTAGTAGTTGGAATTTCTTTTGTATCACACCGGAATATTCTTTGTGAAAAGCAGATTCAGCTTTGTAGCAAAAATGAATTGGCTTCTTAACACTGATGGGCACACTTTGTGCATGTGTGTTTTATTTACATATATTTCAAACTTAACTGTGCCTCACATGAGCCCTGACACAAAGAGATTTCCCAAATGCTAAGGGTAATACAAAGTCACTAATCACTCTGGCAAATCCTGGCTATAATGGTGCCTGATTTAAAGACCATTAAAGTCGATAGAAAGAATTTGCTCTGACATCAGTGTCCTTCAGTTATGCTCATAAAACTCCCATTCACATCAAGCACTCGCTTGACACAGGGCACAGATGGATGTCAGAGTACTGTAGAAGTTGGCAAGTGATGACTGCTTTTGCTTTCAGATCACAAGCCCATCGGACTCTCTGGGTTTGTATGTCTCTGCATTCGCCTTTAAGCTCAAGGATAGAGACCTGCTGTTTGTCTGGAACAGGCTCCTCCTGGACACAATGATCTTCACATCTTCGTAAGGCTCTACAATTATGAGTAACAAAAACCTCCAGCAGCACGAGATTGCCTGCGTTCTGAGGAAAACTATAACAAGAGAATAACAAAAGTCTGAGAAAATATTGCCAAAGGCTGCATTTAAATGCATGCAAGAACATGATGGTAATTGACATGTCTTTGACATGTTATCCATTCATATTGCACCAACACATTCAGGTCTTACTCATCTTCTCTGAATTCTGTTGTCAAGCAATACTTCTCCACCAGTACCATTGAATCCTTCTGTAATTTTCCTCAGGTGGCACTCTTTCTTTTGTATAATTACCAGGAAGCTGGGTTCCGGGAGAAAACTGGAAAAATATAACCCAGAATTACTCACGTAGAGTGAGTGAACGTGTCCTGTGTGTCACCCATGCTGCTCTATACATCAGAATCAGTAAGATAATCTATGCTTCAGTTGTTTCATAAGCAGTGCTACACATCTTCCTTCTTGGGCTACCAGCCTACAGCTCAAAGAAAGCAAGAAATGAAAATTCCCATTCTAAACCTGATAGAGCTCAGCCTGAAGTTAACACCTAACCCTTTTATTCTAACTGCAAATAACCTCTCTGAGTGAGCAAAGATGATGCAATTTAGGAAGGAACTCCCCATATTTGGCCTCAAACTTGCTTCATTCCAGAAACCTTAAATCACATTGACTAATCACAGGCATACTTTTCATCTGAACATTAACTCTTTTTTTTATTAAAAGAAGTAGCATCACGTTTGCTGATGCCCATGCTTGAGAAGAGAAAGGAAGAGTCAGATGGAAATTTTAGCTTTTTGCCTGATTCATTCCTTCACCTAACTCCTCATCTTCCTAAACAAAGATCTTTTACCCTAGATGTGAAAAGCAATGCATAAATTTCTGCTCTATGGAAATTGTATTTGTTGCATTAAAACAAGTCCTAGCTATGAAAAGGGGAAAGGTTACTGGCAAATAAAAGTTTGTATATAAACTGTTAAAGTGAACTCAGAAAAAAAATAAAAGCATGGCCCTTGTTTTACTGTCTCTCTTAATCAGCAATGTTAAACCATTGTCGTGCAAGCTATCTGTCTGCATTTATTTAGAGAGATGTCTGTTTTAATGCAAATTATTCTGAAGAAAGGAAGAAGCTGCTAGAAAGAACGAAAGATAAATGATTGTTCACTTCTCAGATCTAATAAGTAAATAAAGGCAGGAATAAATTCTTTCTTGCTGATTTTCTTATTTATAGGTACAGAACTTCAAAGAATCACTCAGTTTGCAGAGATAAGTGTCTTTAAAAGCAAGTGAGAGCCTGTAATCCAAGAACATGCAAGTTGAGTAGTCAGGTTGCTACTAAACTTGGGGAGTGAACTAACACTGCTGCCAAATATGGGCAGACTTTTTTCCCCCGTCTGATTTAACTGGTTGGAAACATTATATTAAATACACCTTTGCTATTTCAAGGTAAGCTTGAAATTCGTAATGTATCCTAAGTCTGGTCACAGGAGGATAAAAAAAAGAGATCTTGAGCACAATATGTTAGTGCCTATTACTGGGCTTGATTTTTTTTGAGATACTAAATTGCCCATGGCAGCTTTCTGAATAGATAGGCCACAAAAAGCAGCCCTCTTTTTTCCACAAGGAATTGATGATATGGGTCAAGAGACCATAGGACTTCATGTTGACCTGAGTAGCACACCACTGTAGCATTCCATGTAGTCTGGGGTGGTTTTCTGCATCCAACCAGTGGAGTATGACCCCCCATTCCACTCCTCTGCTCTCACACAAGTCATATGCCCCTCAGCAGTGAAGTCTACTTGTCCAGGAGACTGGCATATGCCTGCATCTGACTTTTCTGTGGAAGGCACTGCCATGAACCTTTCCCTTTCTTCCTTTCCCCAGCCCTGTACCCCTTTCTATGTCCTCCTGATTCCCAGAACTTTCAAGAAAATCCCCTCCATTTCTCATGACATCTATTTGCTTACAGCCAGCAAATGCCAATTAGGAAGTTAATGAGCGGTAGACATTTATTGTTTCTATCTCAGTGCTTTATTACTTGGTTTCTGAAATGGGGAGCTTGCTTTTCTTCAGTCCTCATTTCCTTCCTGAAATGGCCATTAATGTTCCCTCTCCCCTGCTCGAGTCCCCCCTCTCCTTCTGCACCCAGGGTGTGAGCAAGTCCAGAAGCCCAGCTCTAGCACCCATCCTCTCCTGCCAACCCATTCAAAACAGTACGTCTTGTCAGCTCAGGCCCTGGTCTCACTGCTGCCTCCACCAACATTTCCTATCATTCCTGCCTGTCCCATGGTGCTCTGCATTCCCCTTTGGCTTTGGCATTTCACCTGCCCAGAGAGAGCACCAGCCTGCTAACAACAGGTTGTTCTCTCTGGTGTTTGTAGTTCAAGAGATGCCGGCTGGAATCCATCCATACTCTTTCTCAGTGGGTGATGGCATCACAGAAGCCAAGGTCTATATTTAACTGTAACTATTTGTATAGCATGGACAGGCCTCGTTCCACTATGTGTGGAACAAACACAGGGGGAATAGTGCCTTCTCCAAAAAGTTTAAGCATCAGCTACAGGAGAAGGGGAAGGGAAGATACACAAGGGCAGGTTCCTGATGGAGCGGAGGGTTCCTACTGAAAGTCTCAGTGCCAAGTCTTCTCAATGGCATTAGCTGTGCTTCAGCCAGCTGAAAGGACTGTAGTCCTATGCATGGTGTTGTGCTCTGCCACAAGGCCAGCAGTGCAATGAAACAAGTCCTCAACGAATTGTTAGCTGTGATTCCTGTCATTATAAAGCTGTTCTACCCAGTGAACCAGACAGACCAGGAGAGGTGGCAGGAGAGACTGTCTCATTCCTGTCTCCAGCGATGACAAGTGACCCTGCTTGGCTGAACAAGGGCTTTCCCACCAGGAAGCCTGTGCAGTAACATGTGGCTATGTCGGACTTATTTTTACAAGACAGATGGAGTCTTCAGTTCTCATATAAATTTTAATAACTCATCATTGTTTATTTGAGAAACCAAGTGGTAATTTAAATTGAGGTCCTTTTATTTCAGGGACAGTGACTGCCAGAAGCAATAATACTTGATAAGTTGTGGGCAACAACACAATCTTGGAATGGGGACAATACACTCTTGAATTCTACTTAGGTCAGGTTTTACTGTCTCCAATGAAAACCTTTTTTATTTTTTAAGGCAGGGGTTATTCTGCTGTAGGAAACAAGATTTTTAATAGTGAAGGAAGTCAGCCAGTGGAAAAAAAATAGAAAGGAGAATGGTAGATTCTCCCTCTGGTCTTCAAGCTACAAAAGACATATTCTAGCCAAAAGTGAGTCGCTCTGAGGCTCAAAGCAGTAGAAACTGTGAGAGTTAGTTATACAGGGGAAGCCAGAGAAGATTGAGCGTTGGTGACTTTCTCCTCTAGCTCCTCCATGTCTGCTCCGTACATATTCCATTTCTCATTATGTTACTGTATGTACCCATCTTAGAGCTGCACAACAGCAGAAACAGAATGATGAAGCTGCACAGACCCCTCACAAGGGATTGTGAGTTGCCACAGTGCCTGTGGCTATGGGGAAGGGACTCCAGGAACTTTTTATCTCCCCAGTACATCTGCCTCTCCAGTACAACTCCTATAGCTATAATATCTGAAACCCTCAGTGTGTGACAGCCCCATTGCCTTGGTTGTTCTGGGATCAAGAAACTACTGTGATAGAGCTGTGAAGCAAGGGGCAGACACTTCTGTCTATGCAAACTGCTGAAGACACCAGCCCTCTCATCACAGTCTTAATGCTCCTCAGGTATCAGACATCCACCAGCCCCAAAACCATGTCTGACTTAATCACAGGCAAAGGAGCATTGCTATGAAGCAGGGCCTATTAGTTCAGACACAGCAGTACACTAACATATCAGGGGGGCTTCCAGCCTAGAGCTGACTCCCAGCTGGCCAGCTCAGGGACTGAGTCAGCTACTTCACTTCATGTCCTGCCTGGAGAAGCACGGAAAGTTATGTGAGGCCCGTGAATCCAACCCAGCTGCATATACCCAAGGGGTATGCCTTGTTCCTTTCTCTGTGGAATAGCCACTGCAGCCCTGCAGGCACTCCCAAAAACTACTGGTAGCTATCTGCATCTTTCTTGTTCTGGAGATATCCCAGCTCTCCAGGAACAGAAAAGCAACCCTGTGTTCCCCCCTGGGAGCACGCTGACTCCTCTCTTGGCAGCACCTCCTCTCTACAACAACAACACTGTAATATAACTATTCCATAGCATAACACCTATGAGGAGGTTCTATCATTAGAGGAAGCATAGTGTGGTCAAATTGTTTTCCAGGGAAAAGTAAGAGCATTGGACTTCAAAACCACAACATCACCAGGCAATGGACCCCAACAGAGAAAACCAGTTCAGCCCTCAGGTGACCTGAAATGGAGCTCATGTGAATTAAACAGACCAAAGTGAAATATATGGATACTGTGGAATTAGAATGCTTCAGAACATTTATTCTTGCAAGCAGTTTTTTGTTCTTCTTAAAGACAGAAAATAAATTCAGCACTAGGGAAAGAATTTAAGAATGAAAGTCTTATTGCTCTCAAAAGGCTTAGTTGCTCAGGGGTGCATTAGGTGGCAAATATTTTTTTTGATATTGGCCTGAGTTCTTCAAGG
Source organism: Chloroceryle aenea (assembly GCA_013399075.1). Classification (NCBI taxonomy): domain Eukaryota; kingdom Metazoa; phylum Chordata; class Aves; order Coraciiformes; family Cerylidae; genus Chloroceryle; species Chloroceryle aenea. The sequence goes on from VWZY01000958.1 coordinate 572,075, forward strand.
ATTCTTCTGATGCAGTCTGGAAATTAAAAAGAGGGTAGATTGCCAGGGAAAGATTTAAGAGATAACATTGCAGATCAAATAAGGCTCCAAAGTGTTAGACCTCGCAGACAGAAAGAATGTGCTGCACAAACAAATGATAGTAATGAACACCATTCTACAAACTGCTGTGAAAGAGATGGAACCCATCATAATCCCTGAACACTAAGGAAAATAAATGGGTCATATTTACATTTGATAACACAAAACCCTCAAGTTATTTAAATAATAATCATCTGATCAAACTTCTAAAAGGCAAAGAGGGAAAAGATCCCTAATTGCTGAGGTGCATCTGCTTGGCATTTGCAGGCAGTCCAGCGTAGCATGGCCAGAAGCCCTGTGGTTATGGCAGTGTCAGGCCCACATTGACACCCTCTGTGGGGAGCTGATGTGTGTATTGCTATAGGCTGAGCATCCCACTCACCTGCCTCTCCATCTGCAGCCAGCTAAGCGTACCAGCAGCATACACAGGAGCACAGGCAAAACATTAGATAGCTTGGGAGAGGCTCAGGTGCCATGGGTATGCTACATGCCCATGCTCCTGCTATAGTCTGAGATCTTGCCAGTACAGTCCAAGGGGTCTAGAGACCCTTTGGACTTCATCCTCAGGTGAGCACCTATGCTTGTGCTCTGAATCCTTCTCTAAGCTCCATTGGCTGAAGTGATCGGGGGTGCAGTCTGTTGCTTGAATTCAGTTAGGTCATCAATTGTAATCAGTTTGGCCCTGTCAGATGCTTTTACACCAGTCTAACAGCACCTACCTGCACTGTAGTTAAGTGAATGCAGGTGTCTAAACCTAGTGCTGAGGCTGCCAGCCTGGAAGGAAAATCTGGAGCTATTCATGCAAGTAACATGTTCTAAATGTGTTCATGTGAATAATAATTGCCCATCAAGTGAATAAAGCAGCAACTCCCGTGGAACTACTGCACCCACATGCATGGGAGCAGGATGATGTTTAATAAATGGATTAGGTTTAGTAGCACCTTTGTGGGGTTTGAGGGTAATAAACTAATGAGAGAAAAATCTGACCTGAATTATCAAAAGAGTGATTTTTTTTATCACCCCTCTCTTTCTCACTTATCCTTGCTGAGGCATACCTTCACCCATGGCTAGTCCAGTGGAAATGAAGGAGGTACTACCTAGTATGATGGATTGTGGCCGAAGTTTGACAGCAGGAAATCAAAAGGCAGAATTGTATCAGTCAAAACCCACTACTTTTTCTCAGGGAGTGGAACATCAGGGCTTTCTTTCTGGGTTTGTGGTTTTTCTGAGCACAGGGTTAAAATGTAATTATCTTATCTCTAAAATCTATCTTGTTTTATGACTAAACAGTTACATGCCTGAATTAAAGATTGCAACTGCTAATCATAGTGAAACAAACAGATTTAAGACATAAAGACTAACAAATACCTCTAAACCAAAGGAAATTCCTTCATAACAATTATTTGTTTTTTGAGGCAAGAACATTGCTTTTCTTGAGTTATTGTTGAGACACTGGGGCACCAGTCAGGCAAGAGGTGCATCCAATATTTCAATCAAGTTTTGTGTGACCTCCCTGTACAGTTTTGCAGCTGTCCCTTCTCACACAGCTTACTTTTCAACTCTACCCCAGTGCTTGTTCCCTCCTAGCCTCTTCACTCTGGTGTACATGATTCACTTCTCTTTATCAAGGACAAATTACTACAGGGAACAAACTTGAGGTAAAAGGGGAGACAGGGGTCAGCAAGCAGAAAAAAAGGCAAACTACCTCAAAGTTCACTCTTCTCTCAGGCTTAACTCTTCCTTCAAAAACTGCAAAATTAAATGGTTTCCCCTTGCTCTTCTCCATTCCTTCAGTCATGATCTTGGCAGATAACAAGGTGTTAATCTCTACTTGCATCTTCTCAAAATTTTGCTTTTAGTCTATGTCATGTATGATGCTTAGCCTCACATTCTAAATCTGTGCTAGGAGACACTTAGGAGAATTGATCCAGCCAAAGTCTAACAAAGAACGAAGAAAAGAAAGAGAAGAAGAGAAGAGGAGAAGAGGAGANTGACACATTTTTAATGAACCAGCTCCCTTGAGCATGCATTTAGTCAAGGATCAAAGAGAGAATGCAATGGTTTGGATGTGCAATCAAGTATGAGAAGAGAGCTACAGAAATCCTACATCAGATTGGCTGCCACGTGAGATGAGTGGGACAAATTGCTCATGGAAATTCCTGCGTCTCTCCATTAACCACAGGAAGAACCTGCACAGCTATCTTAGGCTGGGCATCTACTTGTCAAACAACTTGAATTAGGTAAAATGAATCCTTCCTCTTGAAGCTACATGTGTTACTGTGGTTAGTGCCAAGGTTTGGAACCAGCCCAGATTCCTTACAGGCACACAAATGGAAGCGGAGGGAGCTCTGCATCTTGCTGGAGCTTTGTCTCTCTTCAGTGTACTACTTAAAAATCCTGTGCACAAACTAATCATGAAGTAACACGTGGCCCATTGCACAGTTAATTAACTTAGAAGGTACTGAGACTATTTACAGTTCTTGAGAGAGTCAGATCCTTCTTGTCAGAGAACTGTACAGACCCAGGAAAGTTATTCCTGCTCTGCTTTATTTGCAGGCATAGACATGAGGGTTTTTTTGGTAGCAGAAGCAAGTCCATATTTTAATATCATTGTACAGTTCTACCATTAGAGCTCTACTAGACCCTAGCTCAAGTTTCTCAATAAAAAGAAAGTCATTAATGCTCTGGACTATAAAATGTTTGCAACTGAAATGACAGCTCATCTAGGGCAGGCATTCCTAATAGCCAGAGTCACATAAAACCATGAGGATGTCTGCTGTCCCCAGTCTTACACCTGCTTTTGGTGCACTGAAAAACTCTGTCCCTGGTTCGTCTCTCAACTGCATTGCTTTGTTCTGGCTTGTGCACAGCCATTTTTAAAAATGAAACCCTTTCAACTTGCAAGAAAACCAATTTAGATGTAATGATCTTCTGTTCAGACAAGGTTTAGCTGTATCTAAATAGCTCATACCTGTTTGGTTATCACGTATTACGGTGAGGCTCTGTTTTAATCACCAGGAAGGCTTCCTGTTATAGTTTCATGTTTAGCTTTGAACAAAGGAATTAGGATTCCTTGCACATATGGTCACTTCCCACTGTGTTCTTGAAACACAGATGTTTCGTCCAGCTGCATGCTCATATGGCTGCTGGCATTCGTTTTCTGGAATGAGTTCTGTTCTAGTATAACAATAACACATCAAAGTGGGCCCACCTTTCCTTATCCATTTCATAGAACCATCCACTTTTGGTGGCTGCATTTCCCACCAGTCAGGGAAAATGCAGGTGCTTAAAGAAAACCTCACTTCTGCTTTGCCACCAGGATGAGATGAGGGTATATGGATTTCATCTTTTAAACTTCCAAGCATCACAGAACTCCTCCCCAAGTCCAGGATCTATTTCTACTGCAAAAAAAATGATGGGAATATCTACTGCTAGAGGTTATATACTCTGTCATTTTGCCATTTTTTTTTCATTCAACAAAATAACAGGAGGAAACAAAAAATCAGTGGAAAACTCTGTTCTTTTGTTGGACCCAGACAGAGATGGAAACTCAGTGTGACCAGCTGCTAATGGTGTAGATGTGGTTAAGGCTTCCTTGCACCAGTGAAGTAAATCAGACATCTGAATTGCACTCGTCTGGAGGGCTGGGACATGAGCAGCCCATAGCAGAGGGGGTCACAGTATTTGAAGCATGAAAAATACACTGACACTTCTTGTGGTGTCCCTTCCCTCTTAGCTTTGCTAGCTAGCATCCTGCATCCAAGTGATCTGTAGAAGAGGCATATGTGGAAGGGCAGTAAAATCCTACATCATTAGCTTTCTCTTACAATGACATCTTCTATGCATACTACAAAGGGGCTGCATTAACTAGGACAAGCGAGGAGGGAGGAAGTTCTGTATCTATTATGGCTTCCTGATGTTTTATCAAACTTCAGGGCCAGAATCTGCTTGAATATCAAGTACAAATACTCCCTGCCCTGATCAGCTCGTGGCTGATGCACTGTGGGGTGTTGTGTTATGCGAGATGTAAAAGTTGTAAGCAGCAGTGGTTTGAAGACTGGTTTGAATCAATCTTAAAACAAGATGATGGAGGAAAAGACATCCCCAAATGTTTATATGACAAATAATATTTTAACCAGATACATTGCTACAATTTGACTTCCTCCACTCCTATATTACTCCCCAGTTATTCCCTAGATCCAGATGCAGTCTGTAGTCTTTTGTTATAGGAATAAGTTGGCTGCTGCATGCCAGCAGCAACTGATAACTGTCTCTTGCACAAGTTGCTGAAATAAGCATCAAATGGTCTAACAGCTCCTTCAGCATCCCTGCATGGTGGGGTGGTGTGACAAAATCTCCAATCTTCTTTTTACATCCTTTTACATCCAGACATTCCTGAGGGAAGTGGCAAAGCGAAGTCTGTTCTGCTATGTATTCACAGATACATTTTTGTCACGAGAAGATTAAAGGTCTCTAGGTCCTGGTCGTTAGCCTTGTGACACCCCGATAGCTTTGGGCTGTAGCTTTGGTACGGATTTTGCCAGTGCAATGCCTCCATCCATTTACAAGGCAGGAGACATGAGCTTTTCAAAGGTATTTTGCTTACATGAAAATGTACTTTCTGCTAGTTTTTCCATTCCTTGTGTTCAAAACCTCTTACAGCTCTAAGAGGTACTCTGTTTAGTATCAGGAGCCCTTTAAATCAGCCTGCAGTAAATGATGTCGATTGCAGTTCCTCTCACTGTGTGGATGAAGTATATATTATTCAGAAAGCAAGTCAGCTTTCATTACAGTGACATGAATAAAAACACAAGGGAACATATCACTCTACCAAACCCCAGAACTTAGGCAGCCAGCTCTGTGGAAGGTTTTTGTTTCAGATTTTTTAGAACAAATATTTCAACGAAACCTCCGGCTGGAGTTTGTGTATTTACATAAATTCCTTTTCTTTCCCCTGGAGCCTGACCCTGTTTCCTGAGGCTTGGGTGAGGGACAGGCTTGATTTTTCCAGCTTTTGAAAGGCTTTGCACTCCTGTTTTCTTATTCAATATAAATCAGAGATCCTTAAAATCAGTCTACATTCCTTCCACTTGGTAGAAGATTCCTACTTAAAGACCCTTTCCTCCATCCTTAGAAATGAGTGTTCCTTAAATTACACGTTCTCATTAACAAATCCCTTGCATAATATTAATGCTTCCCACTCAAATCCCTATATATCGTGTGACTTTGATACTGCAGCACGCTGGGATCCTCTGGCTCTATTATTTATGCCTCTCACATATGAATAATAACTCCACTGACACAAATTCATCTAATGGAGACAACTTTATGCTCAGTAAATATTGTGAATGCTTGCTCAGTATCACACACAGTAAGAATATTTCTGTGTACTTCTCATGGAAGGAGAGGAGTTCTCTTGTGTGTGGAAATACTTTAAGCCCAGTTCAGGTTTCAGTCTGTCCCTCTGTGCACTCATGTGAGTGCAAGCCCTGTCCTGATACAAATTGGAAATGAAAGATGTTGACAAAAATTTCAGCTATGTGAGTAATGATTTATGACTAGTTTTGCCCAGACACCTCAACAGTGTTCATGAATAAAGAATTTACTGGTGTTTGTGGTAACAAATAACTCATTAGAAAGACACTTTCAACTTGATTGGAGATTACTAAGAAAAGAAAAAGGAAAGGCTGGTGCATTTTATGAATCCACATGCACTTCAGTTTCCTTTCTTTAAATATCTGTGGCAACATGTAAAATTTGGGTTGAGACTTTAACCAGAGGCACCTGCTGGTGGCATGTTGCCAATCTACAGTGCTGCTGTCAGCAGTTTGTTTCTGCAGGGTTTTGGAGCACATCTTCAATAGTTTGCTATGTGTAACTGGCAGAGGTAGTTTCCCTATGTAGCTATTACAGAAGAGTAAATTTTTCTTGTTTATTGTCTGTCAATCTGAAGCCCCTTTTGTCATTAATCAGAAGCGTAGCAGTTTGTACTGTGACCACATCTGAGAGTTCCCTTTTTGGGTTGGAACCCATCATTTTACCTAAATATGAAGCACATTCACGTGATCCTGTAGGCTTTGCCAGTTTTCCCTGTTCTGGACTGCCTTGGCTATATAGCAAATCTTTTTATTAAAATGATAATGTGGTAGAGAAAAGAGGGCCCATTGAAGGAAGATGCTAAACAATATTGAAAAAGTCTTGTACAGAACACCTAAAATTCCACTCTACCTCTGAAAAGAAAAAAAAAATAAATCCCCTTGCATTCAGAAAAAAAAAAAAAAATCTTTGAAACTTTTGCTTTATTCATGTGCACCCTTGAAAATATGAGGCCTGTCCCAGACTTAAAGCCAAGTGTGTGCTGTAGCTAGCAACTGCAAAGTCAAATACTAAAAGCCCCACCCTGCAGGAAAATGGTCGCCCCAGATGCCCTTTCATTTCACACACCTATTCAGACATCACTTTCCCAGCCTTTTAATCAAATCAGCCTCATAATCTTCCTTTCATAGCACTGTCCAGTCTGTCGTGCCAATTTTACACTGCAATTGTCCTCTCATTTCTGAGCATTGCATCAGCCCCACTTTCACTCTAAAAAGCTAAACCCTTTTCCACACTGCTATGAAGCTGAGAGAACCTTATATAACCTGCATGGTAAGGAGGGAGCAGAAGATGCAATTACTGCAAAGAGCTGAAGCTCTTAGAAGGAGTATTTCACAGAATCACAGAATGTTCAGGGTTGGAAGGGACTTCTAAAGATCATCCAGTCCAACCCCCTTGCCAGAGCAGGATCACCTAGAGCAGGTCACCCAGGAATGCAAAGAAGAAGACTTCACAACCTGCCTGGGCAACCTGTTCCAGTGTCTGTTACTCTCCCCAGGATCTCCTCCCTGCATCTTCTGACAACAGTCTTATATTCCTCCCAAGTGGCCAGCCCCTCCTTCCATCATTGGTAGAGTCTCTTCTTCCATTTGAGTTTGCCCATGCTGATCTGGCTAGTCTATTATGGCTAGTATACCTTGGCTGGTATATTCCTGCCCAGGTATATTCTGAAAAAAAAACAGATAAGGGAAATAAGAAGAAGTGCAAAGAAGTCTTCCTAGCAATAACAAGCACATAAAAGCTCTTCAGCTGATGCTCTAGCAAGGAAATAGTTGATCAGAAGTTCTAATAGCAATGAAGGAGTGAAATCAGGGAGACCCTTGTAGGCAAAATAAATGACATGAGCAGAATGAGTGCCTGGTTTAAGCAGTTTCCAGATTATCTGGGAATCTGAAAGCCTTAACTTGAATCATTTTCCTGACATGGGCATCATACCTTCTGCTTAACACCACCAATGCTACTCCTTTGTATTTTAGCAACATTTCATCACAGTTCATAAGATAAAAGAGCAGTTACTATGTGCAGTTCTGCATTGTGGTCCTTCTAAAGCTCTAGTCACACCTGAAAATGAAAGCAGTCCTTTTGACCCTGGAGGGAAATGAAGGTCTGAAGAGCCTGGAGTCTGCATGGGTGTGTCAGTGATGACAATGGCAAAGTGCTGGCTTCAGGCAGCTGGTGTATGAGATCATCTGTGGGGTGCAGTGTGGCCACGTAACTCTAAGGAATCGTAGCAGGGCAGAGGTGAAGTAGACAGCTTTACCTTCCTATCTCAGGGTGCTTCCTGGCCAGCCGTGCCCCTTGGCTGTTCAGTAACCTGAAGAGGAGAGTGCACAGTGATCAGTAGGAATCTTATACTCCAGGGCTATTGCAGAACACTGTTTTGAGTGAACAGAACACTGTTTTGAGTGAGCTGTATTGCTCCAGAAATATTTTCAAAAAATTACTGAGCCATCCTCTTGTTTTAGTGAGCAGCTCAAGTGTCTGACCATGTATGGGATCCCAGGGTCTCCATCTTCTCAATGACCACAGCTCAGACTTCACCGCACTTGGCTGCTGTGGGTTAAACCAGTTATTGTCATGTTCAACCAAATCAGCTCTCACATTAGCTCTCCATTTTCATGCAAACAGCCAACAATAGTTATTTCCACTTGCAGCACTCACCAACTAAATAAAAATTGTCACTAATCTTTTAATACCACAGTCATTTTGTTGCAGTAGTTAAAGGAAGCAAATTCTGAATTCTAAATGCATATTTTACATCACATAAGTGGTATCCTTTTGTTTATGCAGTTCACATTTAAAGCATCTCTAACAAATCATCAAACCTGTGTTTTCTTCTCTGGTATGGATGACCTATCTCACATTGTAAGCTTCCTCTTTCACTGCATTCCACATGAGAAAACATTAATTTAAAATTTCACTTTTCTGCCAGAGCATTCAATCATTTCTATGTGTCTGTATAATTTTTACTAATTCCATGGCTGTGGCTGGAAAGTCAGATGTTTTCTTAGTAGACAAATACTAATGCTCTGTTATGACAATGCTGATTGCATTACTGATGTTGGAGCAGTGCACAAAGCAAGCATTGTGCAATTTTTGTCAATTTAAGAATGGTAAACAAGAGACCAGATTCTGTTTAGCAGATATATACTAGTAGTCATCTCAATGTTCGGCTGCACCACTGTTAAAATTAGTGATAAGTAAAGTACTGAATTAGGTGGGTGTCTCTTAATGTCTTCCTGCAAAAATATCCTTCTTGGTGTAAATAATTAAATACCCAAACAGGGTTTTCAGCTTAACTATTCTGTCTCCCAAGTGAGTTCCTTCCCAAACTAATCTCACTTTCTTCCTGTGCGACCCAACAGCATTTAATTATTTATGCCAAGCAGAAGAGTTCATCCAGAAGAGATTGCAATAGCATGCCTTCCTAGCAGAGCTCCACAGCTCAGGAGTTCTATATGCCCCTTGGGGTGGAAAGTCTATACAATCCTACCCCTGTTTCTGTCCGAGGAAGGTATGGAGAGAGTGGTCACACTGAACGTGTGT
>VWZY01000958.1:581128-622406 GCA_013399075.1 Chloroceryle aenea
TCTCCGGTCTTCCCCCGCCAGAAGCTTCTGGCATTGAGTCCCAGAGATGAAGCAGACAAGCTACGTTTTCAGCATGGGTCCTATATCAGGAGTACCCACCCAAGGTCATTAAGAGCGTTACATTAATTACGTTTTGCTTGACAGGTGAAGAGGAATGTGGACCCTTATACACCAGTAATGTCATTTATTTAACGTGTCATACACAAATATTATCAAGGATACTACACTGCATCAGTCTTGGTGCACCAGAACAGAAGTGAGCAGAGCTGAGGCAGAGAAGGCGAGCAGCTGGCAGTGTAGAGTTGTGCAGCAGCAGCGTTTTCTCTTTCCATTTAGGTTACATGAACAGTTAGTTTATTCTCTAACTTTCTTTGTTCCCTTGTAGAGGAAGAGTTCAAAACAAAGCAGATAGAGTGACTCCAGTGCTTTAATAAATTGGTGTCTTTTTAACGTGAATGTTTTCATGGCAGTTTATGAAAAAGATTTCAGCTCTTTGTCACTTAGAGAGAGAAAAAAAGGAAAAATAATTTTGTTGTGAATTTTTTTTCTTCTTTCTTTTTTGCTTTCTCTTTTCATCCCCTTTGGCTGGTTCTTGCTATCTAACCACCACTTCAAGTCTGTTGAATACATCCAATGAAAATGTTACTAATGCATATTGTCTCAACAGGCCCTCTCATAAAAATACCAAAGTTACCAAGAAGAAATCTATAGGGCCAGACTGCAATCCACCATGTAAACAAGCTATATGGCAAGGGAAGGAGAGAGGGAGCTTCCCTTCCTGGGGAAGGGGAAGAGAAAGCAGAGGCTGCTCCACATGGACCTGGCACAGCCACATGGATGCAGCTCATGCCAGCGGGTGGATGGCACAGGTCCCTGCCCCTGAGTGTGATGAAGGATGGGGCAGCCATCATGCCACTGAGCTTTACAGGCTGTTTTTCATAAACAGATCTGCCAAATCCAGGCAGTGCCTTTTGGTGCCAGGCTAGGGGCTGAGGCTCACTGTGCTTCTTGCCCCAGGGTCAAGCTGATCACCAGAGGCCACAAGCTCTGTGTAGAACATCCCTCATGTTGGGTGGGCTGGATGTGCTACAACTGCCTAAAAGTTCCTGTCTGCCCTTGTGATATGGCCTGGCACCCTGCCTTGGATGTGCCTCCTACCAATGGTCAGCATGACAGAAGCACACGTGCACATGGGAGTGGACCAGATAGGGTCCACAGTTCTCCCACCCCATCCTGCAAGTAGGGGGCCTGTGCTAAAGGCAGCCTGAGCTCAGTCAGCACGACTCAAACCTTGCTCAAAGGCTGCACCCAAATGTGACTATGGCATGTGGATGCGGGGCAAGTTCAAACCTGTGCGTGTACTCACCATACAGTAGAGATGCAGTCAAGGTAGCTTTATATAAATACCATTTAAATAAAATAAAGCCAAAGACCCTGAGCTTACAGTTTTCTTGCCTATCCTCCTTTCACACAGCAACAGCTTTTGTACATCGCTGCAATTAATGCTCTGTAGAAGCATCCCCCACTTCCTCCATACCAGAAACAAGAATGAGCCTAACTTACTTTGTCTTTCCCACCTCTCTTTACTACTTTTTGGCAATGGGCAAAGATCTGGAAATCAGTGGCATGTCCATCTTCTCGTTTTTGCCACCCTTCTTCAGCACACGAGAAGACGTGTCGCTCTATACTTGTGAGGTAATACACCCGCAGCGAGCCTCTTCCCTGCTAGCTGGAATACCTATAAAGCAGGAAATGCAATTAATCCTGGAAGGAATCCTTCCCGCTGGCAGGCAGCCAGAGATAGCAGAGCTGTAATAGCTTTTGGGCAGCCACAGCACAGAAATTACAGCCATTCACCAAGGACACTCCCTCTGAGCTTCTGCTTTCTTGAAGTAATTGCAAATAATATCACTTGGACTCAGATAGCTGGAGGGGAAACTCAGGCACCGATGAAGCATGAAACAGCCTGGCCCAAGACCTAAAATAATCCTGCGTAAAAATTCGCAGCTGCCCGTAGTTAAAAATAAAAACAAGACCGTAAACCCTTCTGCTTTCCATCAATGAATTTCCTTTTATTTCCCTTCCCCCACAGACTGCCTTCCCCTTCCTGCGGCCGCACGCACCCCCCACTGCAGCACCCCTGGCTGGGAACAGGGTGACACCAGCGTGACAGCAAAGGGTGGCTGCTGGGCTGTCGCGCGTGGTGGCCCATGGGACAGGTTTCATCCCCTGCGTTTGCAGCTCCTCTGAGCACAGGCAATTTCAGGGCAGGGCATCCCTCCCTGGGGAGATGTCTCCTTCTTAGATGCGAGGCCCTTGGTTGCCAAGGTGCAGAAATGGCCTGCATCTCCAGCCAGGCCCTGTGTGGTCTCTTCTTCATGCGCTGGCTGGCATACAGTTTCAAATACAACACGGGGTCTGGTAGAAGAAAAATTCCAAGTTTTTGTTGACTTACCATCTTCCTTTGCCTGAAGGGCCTCAAAGGAGGAAAGAAATTCAAAACATTCATAAATAAGTTTCGGTATTCTGAACTGAACATTGTTAAGTTTAATAATGCCAGTTCATTGGTGGACTAGCTTCTGATCCTTTTCTCACATGAAGTAATGGCTTACTCAGTGAACTGGCTCATTAACTACGGGTGTTACACTGGGATGTGATACCTTTTGCAAAGGAGAACAGTGCAAGAATCTAATTCATGATGTGACATACAAAAGCAAAGTTCATATGATGTCACCTTGACAAAAGGGCCTTGCTGAGAGCAGGAGGCTGTTCTGAAGTAGGAAGGCTGGCAGAGTCTTATCTGTGCAGAATAGCTGCCTATCTTGTAATTCATATCACAGGATCCCTATCGGTCAGAAGAAAATCAGAGCTTCATTGTCTTTGCTGTGTAGATGTGCACAGTAACCTCATCTCAGAGCATTTATGATCTAAACCGATAAGAGACATTAGGTAGGAGATGATACTCTTCTGTGTATAAGGAATCTCAAAACCAGTTGGGATGTCCTCAGTCTTGTGAACGAGTCCTGCCTCCTAGCTCAGCAACTTCCTAATCAGATCATTTTTCTATAGAAATACATCATTACATCTAACACCTTGCACTTCTCTAGACTCCTCTATGCAAAGATGACAAAGTAGCTCCCTGAGGAAGGGAATCGCCTCACTGAACATGGCCTACTGCAGTGCAGACATCTAAGCCTGAGCTGGATCACAGTCAACAGAAAACCATTTAATGCCATTAGTGGAGCACTGGGTACCAGCTATACAATGGGATTCACTTCAACCTCCAATAAATCACCTCCAAATAAATATAATCTCATGCATTAAGTCTACTGAAGGTTCTCCACAGCCACAGGCAAACCCTGCTCACAGTGTCACTGCTGCAGTCCTGCTGGGTAAGGTCAGAGGAAGGTAAGGTGCCCACAGGGAAAGGCTTTGCCCCCTTCCTCTCTGGGACTGCCCTGGTCAGAAAGCAATGGGAACAGCTTGAGAATGACAGGTTTGGTCAAACTCCCTCTTCGGCTGCTCTCTGTGTTGTAGGCTCACCTCCCATCCTCATGCCCTCCTGACTTCTGGGAGCCACCAGGCACTGCATGCCTGCCTCCACCTCTGCCCTTGGGGTGCAATGGCAGCTCAAAGGTGACGTGTCTAAAAGAGCCTATTTGGGATGTGTAAGAAGTCATGACACTGTACATTACCGAGATGAGCGTGAGTAACCTCTTCATGATTTTTTATCTACAACATTGTGGTGCAAATTCCTTATCTAGTAGGCTGTCTGACAGCTTCCCTACCCATAGGACTTGGTACTGGCCTTCTGCTCCCTTACCAAAGAAAGCAAAGCCTTCCTTTTCACCACATAACTCTTCAGTGGCAGATGACATGCACGAGATGATGTACATGCACATGCAATGCACATGCTACATATACATCACTGCATACAGATGCCCCACACGGAAATCAGGACTCAAGGCTTATGTAGAAGCATGAAAAGTAAATAGCTCCTGATAAGAATAATATATGCTCAGTGTATTTCTCTGCTTCAGTTTCTTCACTGTACCCAGACATCACTGATTCGGTGCAAAGTGACTTACAGAGAGCTTAGATTTGCCTTTACAGCTCATGCTTTGCATGCTCTGAGTACAGGGATCCTGCCATACCTCCCCCCTCTAAAGGCAAGCTTCTCTCTCCCATCCTCCTGGCCAAGGCTTCTCAGTTGTTTCTGAGATCCTTCCTTATGATTATCCACTAACACCTGGCTTTGTGCTGCTTCTGGTAACTTTCCACTCTTCTAAACTGCAGTCCTCACACACAACCTGGAAAAACTGGTTTGTGTAGGTTTTAGGTAACCCTTTGTGCCAAGCCTATTTCTAACTCAATAGCTGAACATTATGGTCTAATGGCCAAGGATTGTTCCCAATAGAGGAGTTAAAGTACATTTGGGGAGGAGAGGGAAGAGGGGAATTCAGACTCACAGTTACATTTGGCCAAAAACTCCTATTAAGTTTACATTAAGATTCATGTCTTATATTTATGGGGAGCTATTTGCAAGAAAGTGCACCAGGTGTACTAGCATGTCATTACTAGTCAGAAAGTTTTTATTTGGTTTGGGATTGAGCTGTTCCAAAACCAGGTGACTGGTGGCCGATCACATGCTTGAGCAGTGAATCACTATTAATATTGTTATTAGGAACAAGCCATGCACTCTCAGGATAGAGAATGGAATAAGCCTGCATAAACCACGTGTGGAAAGGTGCCAGTGGAGATGGAGACTTGCTGTGGTTTTACACTCCTGAGCCACCTGCCTTCACTATCTCTACTTAAACACAAAGTCTGAGTCAATGCTAAAAATCAAACAGAAATGTTACTGTATTTAAGGACAATATATTTGCCTTGGTCAAACAGAGACCGTTCCTTTACCACAGCTTGCATCGTTTATACAGGTGAGCCGAGCTCCCTGCACTCTTGGCTATGGCAAAGCAGCCTCACACAAACCCGTCCTGCTGCTATAGGAAGCTGAGCACTCACAAACACAGCTACAAGTTTGCAGGATGTTGGTAAAGGGATGTCTGTCTGGGATGCAAGTGACCTATAAAAGGCTACAAAGACACTGAAATCAAGGCAGGAAGCATCTTTGGAGGTCACTGAGGAGCCATGGAGAAATCAATCCATTTGACCTTCTCTGATCATTAAATCTTAAAAAATAAGGCTAACTTTTCACTAAAAATATTTCTACCTCTTTTTTTTTATTCTTCTGTTACTGGTACTGCAACTGGTCAAGCTAGATCCATTGTCAGGCAAACTCTTCAAAACGAAGGAAAAAAGAAAATGCAATTTGAATCTGAAAAACAGCGGAGATCTAGGCCTGTACCCTATTAGATGCTTGAAGTTTGAGTACTTTCAGTCTCTTGAGAGGCAAGTGGTCTGGTGTGGAGAAAAAGTTCTGGTTCATGGATGGAGTGTGATATGGAGGAAGCCAAGTAGCTGTGCAAGTAAATATCTGTGAAGTTCTCCAAGAGGTTTCATATTGGACACAAACATAAGTGAAGCCATCCATAACCTTAGCCATTCAGGTTTTTACCTGTAGATCCGTAACCTTTCTAATTTAGACCTTTTCAACAAGTGACACCATTTACAGGCTAGATTTTCTTAACCTGTTCTGTCCCCCTTTAATCAAACTGTTAGAAAGTCATGGCTGAGCACCAGCATAGCCCACCATCCTCATCCTTCCTTCCTTCTATGCAAGTTGTCCCATCAATGACCAGGCTGTAGCCATCAGCATTTGACTCTCATATTTTCAACTGAAGAAACACACCTTGACATTTTTCTTTCTCAATAGTGGTACTATCTGTATTAAGTTGCTCAGAAATAAACTGTCCATTCTTCCGGTGCAATGAGTGCCAAGAGCCAGGCAGTCTTATCTAGGAAAAATGAGAGCAATGACCTGACATTAAGGGAAAGGAAATTCAGGTTTCCCTCTCATCTCTGAGTGAAAACCATTCTCTGTAAATGAACAAAGACTGCAACAAACAGTAAACCCTTAGTCACCTTTAAAAGAAATCGGGAGAAGGCAGCAGAAATCGTATTGCACAGAACAAGCCTAAGCTGAAGTCAAGATGATCAAGTACATTTTTCACATTTCTCGCTTCCTTGATTCTGTAGCACATGCTATCACCTTCCTTTTTATAATGGATAGACAATTCTACATTGACTATTGTTTCCCTAAGGTCCAAAGACTATATATTTCTCAGTATTGAAGCTTAAATGAATGTGTCCTGGATCAGTTCAAGTTCTCCCATTTTTGATTCCCTGATTAGAACGATGTCAGAAGCAGATTTTTCTCCTTGACTATAATGCAATCTTCATTATAAGATGAAGACATGGTTAAAACAGCAAGACTGTGCATATGGGAAAAATACATTAAGACATCAGTGAATAATGATGGATCCTGTCAGAAGGCCTCTGAAGAGAAAAAAAGCTATTGAGCAAGGCAAGAAAGAATGCACAGGCTTTTCCTTTAAAGAAAAGGGCTTCTTTAAACTAGGCTGTTAGAAATCAGCAGCAATGGCACAAAACCAACAGCATCTATAAGGGAAGGAGCATTGTTCTATGTCTGTGAGGGCAACCTGATTCAATAAAAGCTTCACCCAAACTACAGTCTCTTTTTATTTAGACTTGCAGAACAAAAGGTGCACATCAGGAGCCTCGAGTGTTTTGCTTTGAGTACATAGCAGAAGTGTCAGCATCTATGACTTGGCTTATTTCTGTAGGATTAAGAGTTTTACACCTCAACTAAATAAGTGTGAGGAAGGTGATCGACTATGTTCATTAGCCAGTATTTGAACAGGACACCTGCACCCAGAAAGTATTAGGTAGCGAAGACCCAGAGACCAAAGACTGACATCAGGGCATAGAAGCAGAGCAACAGCTCAGATCCAGCTATAGCTCAGGGTGATCAAAGTCAGTTTGGAAGCTAAAGGTTGTCACACTCAAAATCTGGAAAGCAGATTGGAATTGGCTAAATAAAACTGATGTTGAGTAACACACTTTTTCTGCAAGCTAATAGTTTTGTTGTTGTTGTTTTGTCTTTGCAGGGGGCTTCTTTGACAATAGGACTCACCCTATGTCAGTAAATGCAGTTTCAGAATCTGACCTCTGTTAGCTGCTAAGCCATGGTGCTGACACAAAGGGATGGGCTGCACTGCAAGAGGCATCTTGCAACACAGCTCTTGGGACACTTTTTGGATCAAGATCAAAGGTAAAACTTTAGCTTCAAATCACAGACCTCCCATTCACACAAAAGACATCTGCAGAGAAGTCTTTACTTACGTGGGGTGTAATTCATTGTATAGCTTGCTATTGTCCTCAGAAGTACAGGTTCTGATGGTAAGCCTTTAAAATATATCTGATTATTAAGATACAGTCATTACTGCATTTAAAATTATTCCTCAAATAGGAGAC
The DNA here is from genome assembly GCA_013399075.1 of Chloroceryle aenea. Lineage (NCBI taxonomy): Eukaryota > Metazoa > Chordata > Aves > Coraciiformes > Cerylidae > Chloroceryle > Chloroceryle aenea. The sequence goes on from VWZY01000958.1 coordinate 588,584, forward strand.
TAGGAACAATTCACAAATTTGTATCCCTTGGTCCATTTCAGAGTCCAGCCTTTGCCAAGCATGGCACTTGCACCTAAAATAACACCTGGCAGATCTCCAGCTCAGTTGTCAAACATCATCACAATTGCAAAGGGATATATTGACACGAGAATAAAGCACCCAACAATTCCTTTCCACTGACTACACACTAGCTGCTAGCCAGACAGCTCCTGGGCAGGCCAGATACAGTTTGGGAACCAGAGATGCGAGTCTGATGTCAACCACAAGTGTCCTTAGTACACCATCAGAGTATATTTGACTTGTGCCAGAGGAACATATGCCTTTTTGCTCACAATCTGTGCAATGCTGCTGCAGGTGAGTAGTGGAAGAACACTTAGAAACAGCAGAATATACAGGGAATCTCTGAAAATATGAGCTTAGACCAGCATAAAAATAATATCCACATTACTTCCATGCATGACATCAAGCTCAAAATGGAATGTACCTTTCAGTAATTATTGTTTGCTTTCACAGAGGTGCATTTTGAGTCTCTCAAAATGTAACAGCCAGACTGAAATTCTAGAAAACAGATTCAGTGTCTGTTGTCTCAGTTCTCCACTCCATTCATGGATATACTTAAATGCCCTAAAAACGTGTTTATCAAACCTAATATTTGTGATACAGGGTTCTAGCTTAAAATGAAAGGCTTGCCATTCACCTAGCTGCAACTTGAAGAGAGCTCTTTATTCAGTGCTTCATTCATTATGTTGCATGTGGTAGTCATTACAGGTAGCTGCCTGCCAGCTACCCACACCTCAGCTGTTTGTCCAATATCAGTCACTCACTGAGAGATGTAATTCCAAGCAGAATTTCTTCATCCTGCAGTAACCACCTATTTTGTTCCAGAGTATATCCTTTTCTTTCAAGTAGGAGAATTAGTAAAGTGCAATTAGCAATAAAGCCATTTGTCCCCAGGCTGATAATTGTTCTTAAGGCATTTATTCTTTCCCATACCTCACGTGGTACATTAATGCAGCTGCTAGGAGTACTGAATGTAGCTTGTAATAGGCATAAATCCCAGAAGAAATATGCATCTTCCCTGCTGAAAGGAAGAATATTGGTCGACAGGAGTTTGATTCAACATGTAAACGTATTTATATGCAGATATCATGGAATTTAGTTTAATGCTACTGCTCTCTTTCTACTCTATATCAGGAGGGAACAGATTATTCTGCACTCCTCTCTTTCTCTCCGAGTGCTGGAGGATGATGCTGGAGGAAAAGAAACAATGTCTTGTCCTTTTTCTAAAACTATATATGTGCAAGTATCCATTTTAAAAATCTGGGTGTTGGAAACAGCAGACTGTCAGGCAGTTCATCTTCAATCTTTACTGTTTTCTACCTTTTTTGTCCCTGCTCCAGTTTCTGGTTAGATCTCTCTCCCTTCCCATTTACTCCAAATACAAAGTGGAGAAAATTTACTGGGCAAATACTTCCTAACACCTCAGGTATATGGGAGAGAGCCTTTTCCTACTTTTCTCATGAGTAAAGCAGGGTAAAATACCTTTACATATTTCTTATGAAGCCACATTTCAGCTCTTTTATGATACTTTAACTCAGAATCAAACAGTGTATAGATTTATGTGGAGTTAATACACAAAGTTCCTCTTAATCCTGGCATCTGTCCTCACACAGATGCTTTTGGATAGCATTCTTTTAACCCTGTGGGGAAAATACAGAAAATTAGCAATGGCTTTATATAAGCCAGATAACAAATAACTCAGTGGTCAGTTGATCTGCGTGTTTCCTTGGGCTTTTTCTTTCTCCCACCTATTCTCTTTGCTACAAGAGTGCTATCTGAAAGAAGATTTGCTCCTGTGAAAAACTGAACCTGAAGAACAGCAATCTGTTCCCAGGTGACAAAACACACCCGCGCCCTCTGAGGCATCTGGGACTGGCATGTGAATGAAACTCCACTTACCAACAGATAAGACTGAAACCCAGTATGGAGATCTGCTCAAAACAGGGCAAACTGAGAGTACAGCTCTCACAACCTCTGCCAAAGTGACATCGCCATGGGAGGGGCAGAGCTTTATCTGCTGTTCATCTTTAAAAGCATGTTGACTGCAGAATTGCTGCAGGTTCACCTGTTCATTCACTTTTTTTTTCCTCTGTCAAATCACCCTACAGTTTTGGTACAGAACAAGCAAGTTCAGCGAGGACGAGTGGATTTTACCAGTTTATCTCATGTTCCAAGGGTACATACTGTTATCTTCTTTAATTCTCTGAGGAAGGGTGGCAGTACCTCACAGTCAGAGTAGATTTGGAGAAACAGAAGAACAAAGGAGGTTTTCTTTCCAAAAGTCACATTCAAAAGGAGAATTATAGCTGTGCAGCATACAGCTAAACAAACTGCTCCACCACCACTGAAAAAATCCCACTGTTGCTGCTGACACCTGCGTGGCACCAGGGTGACAAAGCCATGTTCCTCCCTGTAGACCCTGCCCAGCCCACTCATCATTGCCCACATCCCCTCTTGTGGACCCCAAAAGCAGAGGACCCTAGCCCAGGGGGCAGGACCTGCCTGCCACCAGATTTGGGTTCCCCAGAGGAGCACTCCCTGATGGCAGCCCTGAGGTGCTAGTGAGTATCAGCAGCATGGGGTTGAGCACCCAGGGAAACTAGCCTGCTCCCAAATGTCGATGGAGTCACCCATCCACAGCTCAGCATGTCATTACACTAAAATTCATGACATCAAGATTCCTTCTTCTCATTCGCTAAGTTGGTTTCACTTGTGTAATGAACCCAAAACCAAATTAGGTTGTCTGTTTAGAGCTCCTGAGGGGTACCAGTAGCTGCCTCATACTGGCTCATCACTTTAATTCGAACCATAAGCCCTTCCTGTGGCTTCTTTGCCCTTCTTACCTTGCAGTCTTATTACAGTGGCCTGGCACCAGTGGGTTTTGACAGCAGGACAGCCAGAGGCAGCTACTGCATGGCAAGGACAGATTATTCCATTTTGGCATGGGGAAGAAAGCAGATTGTAACTTGGAGAAATTTTTAATCCAGAGAGTCACTGAAACAAAATCCACAAGTGTAATTAAAGCTGGTGAGTCCTGGTACCGTTGTGGATAGATGGAAGTTCTGTGGGATGAAGTTGTGCACTGTGGACATGCCAGCTGCTCAAGCCAACTGGTCTGAGTGGTCCCCATCAGGTTGCTTCTGTGAGGAAGGAGAATTGCTGGGCAATTCAGACACCTTTGGATGCAATCATACCTATACAAACCTCCTTCTAGCTCATTCTACTCCAATAGCCTTCAGCCATTCAATTGCTCCCAGTTTTTCTCTTCTAAGCCCAAATCCAGGTCCAGGCAATACTGGTGCTTGGTTTTTGTCTCTCTCTGTTTCTCAATCATTTATTCTGCCCATGAACAGGGAAAAAACCCAAACCCACACCTCTTTCCCCCTTTTTCTACTTCCCAGCATCAGTGAAAACACTTTATTTGTAATACAAATTCAGGAGTAACCTCAAATATACTTTTAAATTTAGGTAGCAATTTAAGTGTGTTTTGTCTACAGGCCAAGCTGGGCAGGGAGGCCAAGATTCCTCCAGCTGCAGACATTTTCAGAGTGGGTGCTGGTGTCTGCATTAGTCACTCTGCCTTCTCTTTGTAGCAGAGAGGAACAAATATTTCCAGTGAAGGATTCATCTGACCTACTGTTACACTGACCTACTGTAGGTGAGATGAATCACACCCTTGTGATGCACTTCTCCCCCTGGTTGTAGGGGACCCCAGGGCGATTAGTTCAGTGCTCAGACATAGCAGGTGATCTGAAATGAACCTTTGCTAGGGAACCAGGACTCAGATGCAGCAGACCTCCGATATCTCTCACCTAACCTAATGCTGCTTAGGTGTCACCTTTTTGTATTTATTTTATCCTGCAATAATTTGCTGTGTCTATTCAGCCTGTTCTGAGCCCTGATAGGTCTCTGGTGCTTCCGTACTGCTATTTTTCTGTTCCCCTTCAGAGAAGACTGCATTTATGTATAGGATGAAATGTCTGATCCTTACCTACACAGATTCGTTGTGATGCTTTGGTGGTGCATGAATGTTCCTGGAAACCAAGAACAAAAGCTGACAAGAAAGTGCAAAGCTAGCATGTTGACTACTAATGGATCAGGTAACACAGCACAGCTGGTAGAAAGGAGAGATGTCTTCTGTGTAACTAATGACTATCCCTATAAATAATCCCTCAGGGAAAGGCCCTCTGCACCTACAGGCTTCAAATTTCTACTGGTTACATTGGCTGGCTCAAGAAAATGTGTTGCCATTCCTGACATACCTTTCAGTGCTTGTATCCTTAGGCCATCACAGCTGCAGTGACACTATACCACTGCTAAATCTTTTGGATGTGACAGCATCCCCAGTGCAGCTCTTTTGTTTTCAATAGCAGAGAGGATGAAGGAATGCAAGTGACACTTCCTATACAGCACTTGGAAGAAAAAACATGTGTGGAAGTGATACCAGGGGACCAGCTAGGGCTCAGGAGCAATAGCAGTTGCAGGTAGGGGACTCTCTTGGTCAGTTGATTCACTAGAAGGAAGAAAAAAAGAGAAACATTCAGAGGAATAAAAATGATGTAGCAAAATCTGGGACAGAGAAATGACAGAACTGACATGTGGAGAAGCTTTGGCTGTTGAGAGAAACACATGTTTCCATAAACTCTAGATTATGAAGCTGAAAAACTTCTGTTTGAGGCATCCTTTCATATAGTTACTTCATCATGCAAGGCATTGCACCAACAGTGACCACTGCTCCTTCTTTGGGGGAGCATTCCTGATCGCACTTACTCGTATCAACATCTAGAGACCCCACCAGGGCAGATCAAGTGATGCCCCATCACGTGCACTGCACATGGGAATATTGCAGCTCCTGCCGTGGAAGAGCTATATTAACATTGCAGAGGAAGGTAATGTGGTCAGGGGAAAGCCTTGATTCATCCTTCCACAGCAGCTCCTTCACCAACACTGTGTCACAGCTTCAGCCATCCATTCCTGTCCCCTCTGCAAGCTGGTCCTTGCCTGTTGCTGTAAAGCCTTCCTACTACCTGAGGGGTAGGAGTGCTGCAAGAGCAACAATGCTCTTAGGAAAGAGTGTCCACGGCAGCTAACAAGATCACAGTCATCAGGAGCACCTGCAAGGATTTATCTTCAAACAGCAAGATTTTTAAGCCATCTTGCAATAAGCTGCACTGGAAAATATCTCGTTTCCTAACAGCTTTTTCTCACCATACAGCTAGTTGGGTTTTGACACTTTTGATCTTGCTTGATGATTTGTTTCCATTCTACCAGCAGTTTTATTCTAACTCTGCTGGTTTTGAAGTACTTCTTTCTGACAAAACTTCTCCCTTGATTTCACAACACATCTTTCCAGCTTTAATTTCTAAATGAGTTTGATGCGAGATATTTTTATCTGCTGGTGCTTATAAGAGTCAAAGAAGTCAATGTGTTGGGCTTTTTTTCTTTCCTGAAAAATGCCAATTCAGTACAGATAGATTTGGGGTTGTGTTTTAATGGAAATCTAATGTTTTGAGGAACTCTATGAGAACAGAAGATGCAATCAGTGTCCAAAGAGAATAAAAGTTGGTTGTAAATAATATCATCCTAAGCAGCTGTCCTCCTCCCAGGAAGTAAAGCAAAAGCAAGATGCAGTCCAGTCTCCACAAATACTGATTTATTTTAGAATATTTACCATACCTTTTATAAATTTCAGCATCCATATTTCTCCACCTCTATGAAGATTACATCAAAGCACCTGTTAGCAGAGCTTGCCACAGGTTTCCTGATGAAGTTAAATGTCTCCCTGTGTGATGGCTTAGTTTTTCATCACTGGATGTTATTTACTTCTTTATTTTGTAGAATGCATTTGCTTGATCACTCTGAAGGGAGAGAGAAAAAATACGATAAACTCGGTTGCATTCAGAAATTCAGCAGCAAGGGTATTGCAAAACAATGGCCACAGTAGGAGTCACAGTCTTCTTCTCACTCTACATAGCCACTGTTTTGTGCATCAACAAGTTAGGAGCCTGAGTAGACTGAATATCTGACAAACAAGTTATACTTGATGAAGAAGACAGGAAAATGCAATAGCATTCAGTATTGACTTTATTAAATTCTCCTGCCTCCTACCTGTTGATTCACTGGAAATGATTGCAAGAGGATTCTGACGTCATTGTTGTCCATGCAAACTTAAAACCTTGGTTATCCAGGAGCTCAGTTAAGCATGGGGAGGCAGTAAGTAGATCAGTGTGGTATATGTCTCTGTTCAGCCAATGTTGAAATGAGACACAGTGTGATCTCTAGTTAGACACAGACACTGGATGCACAGTTAAAAACAGATGCTATCACCAAATTAATAAAAAACATGTCCAGCAAGAATCTTGCCAATCACTGTGTGAAAGATGTGGCCTCCAGCAAATTAAAGGTTGTACAGCATGATATAGAGCTTACAAAGCTGTCTTCCCCCATGTTGGTGTGTGCACACCCTACTGCTTCTGAACTGGGACGTGGAGGAGGTGCAGACAGCACGGCCGCTCCACAGTGCTCTAGTGGGGCCCTCAGCCCACCCACACGTATGTAGGCACTACTGCAATGTGGAAGCTCTCAGCATTTGCAAGGGAAGCTGTCCAACTTGAATGGAAGAGAAGTAAGACTGAATAGCTACATCTATTTCTGACCTGCATGCATAAACCTTTTATGGTCCTCCTGCCCCAGCTGTCCTAATAAAAAAGCTTTAAACTTTCCTCATGGGGCTTACTTGTAAGTCTTTAGGCCATCAAGGATGCATCAATACCATTGTTCTAATGGCAGAGACATTATTAATCTTTTGTTAATTAATGGGGATTGTAGGAAAGTGTCAAATGCCAGGTCTGAAATTACACTATCACCAGAAATTTGTGAACAGACCATTGGTGTGGAAAGTGACAACTAATCTGAGACGGCAAGAAGCTGGTAGTAAGAATTTATGGAAGACTTTCAAGTGTCTAGTAATTTCTGGCATTTCTATTTTTAAAAGATCCTGGTTTTAAGAATATGCAATTCCCCAGTGTCTGGATTTCATAGAATTTTAAAAACCATAGGTGAAATACAGTAAAACTGCAGCAGTGAAAGATCATATGCTTAAAAAAAACCCCAAACCCAAACAAACAAAACCAAAACCCAAACAAACAAACAACAACAACATCAAACAAGCAGAATCCAGTCAATGCAGCTGCACATGTACATTTCTTCTTACTACAGAACAAGCACAGCTTTACTAGCTTGGGTAGCTACTGTGGAGCACTGCACTGTGCCAGGGAGACATAAGGTTTTTAATCCTCTGAACTAAAAGAACAAAGTACTTAATATACCACTGGGGACAGATGTTATATTCATTTTAGAGCTGAGAGAAGTGAGGCTGCCAAGTATTTCAGTGATGAAATTGGGAACATTCATCCTGACTCCACATTTATTTTCTTTTCACCTCTTCCCAGTTCAGCAGGCAGTATCCAATCTAGAACTCTTTTTGAAGGCATACTTTTTACATCTCCCACTACTGTCACACCAGCACATCAACTGTGGCAGCAACATAGCTGCTCTACGGCAAATATCTACCATTACTGCAGGGGGCCCAGCAATCACTCCATCATCTGACTCCTCCAATACTCATAAACACCTTGTGGTTCTTCAGTTACTAGCCTGAGACAGTGTTTTGTAATCAGTGTTCCCTTCTCTGTTCATCTGGATGCTGGGTATGTGCCCCATGGGGACACTGGGGGAGGTGCAGGCATAGCTGTGCTGAAAGTCCAGCAAGTGCCACCTCTGAGCTGCATCACTTCTCAATAGAAGCACTTCGTGGAAGGACTGTGGGCGTCTGCCTGGGCTGTGCTAGACTGCATAAAGCTCCAGATGCCTCAGGCAGCCTACCCTGGTGATACCAGGGGCCAGGTTTTAAATGCATTACTCACAAGCAGGGCAGTGCGTTCTTGAGGGCAGCACCAGAACCATTCTTGGTACAGAGGGCAAAAAGAATTAGAGGAATACTTTCCACCCTCCTAATTATCTTACTAGGTCCGGTTGGTTGGCAACTTCAGTGCAGTTACAGTTGTTTTAGTCAGAGGGAAGGCAGATGCCTGATTATACCATGCATGTGATAATAGTGGAACAAAGTGTATTCTGCACTCGCCAGCTGTAGGGAGGGAAAGGGTTTAAAGTCCTTGCCTGGCTACTTGAGGATGAGCATCAGAACAGTCCTCCAAGGAAACGATGATATCTACCTGGTGTTGATGAAGCCTGCTAGTCGTTATTCTGCTGCAGCAAGAGTATTTTGTGAGAGGGGAGAAGGAAATATCTGTTTTCATGCCTCTGAGGTTGAAGGCAATGGGAGAACTTGACAAGGACATAAAGACACATGAACAGATGCATGGTTAAGATTTTCCAGTTGAACTGTTCTGAGGAGTGTCTCATCTGAACAGTCTGCTGAATGGTCTAAGAGATGGAAATCATTTTCTGTAGTCTTACTGAAGTTTTGGCAAAACAAGGTATTTCACTCACTTTTCCTAGGAAGGACCAATAAAGTACAAATGAGAGAAGCATCTAAATGAAAAAGTCATGCACATGAATGTTCTTACTGATTCCCTGTGAAATGTTACAGTACAGAAAAGTTTGTTGGTTTTGTTGGTTTTGTTTGTTTGTTTGTTTGTTTTGGTTTTTTGTTTGTTTCTTTGTTTGATTTGTTTTGTTTTAAATGTTAGAAAATAACTTATAAGAAGCTGTATGCTGCTGTGTTAGGGGAACTATAGAAGGTCTAGAAGGAGTTCTGGACAAGTGAGGGATTCTATACAGCCTTTGTCTGGATTTACAGCAGGGACCTTACCTTCACTGCAGGTTTCCTTCACAGTTAATCCTGCCACGCAGAGACTTCCTACAAACGTTCGCCCACCTTCACACTGGTGTCAGAGCTACCGAAAGAAAGCTCCATCGTTTTATTCTGAAATTAAGGTTAGGCCACGAAGCTTTTCTATTTCATGTTGTTGTCATAAGACGGAAGAGTTGATTTTTTGCAGCTAAGAGCACCCACACCAGTTTGAACATTGGAGTCCTCCAATCCTTTTCCATATCTGTACCTTAACCAGCCTGCCCTTCCCACATTTTGACTCCCGTTCAGACATGCCATGTCCTCATGTCCTTAAATGAATCGAATTCATGCCTGCATCCACATCCCATCCTGACAGTTTTTTCAGGCTTGGCAGAGCCTTGAAGAAAATAAATCTGTGGACCACATTCTCCCTTTTCTGAAACTCTCCATTACTACACTGTTAATAGGTATGGCAACTATTGAATATATCCAGAAACCAACAGTGATACATTTATTTAATAATTCTACCTTACTGTTTCCCTAGCCTACTCTTAACATATTTCCTTTCTAATCAGATTATAAAGAGGGTTACTTAATTTTTCCAGCTGACAGCACATTGATACCCTCCTTGCTTAGTAACAGAAATCACATGAGATTATCAGGAGGAGGAAGCAAACACATTTCTACAAAGAGTGAGAGCACAGCTTTGTTAGCAGTCCCAGAGCTGAATCTCACCTCTATCGACTGCTCTCCTCTGAGGTTTCTTGCACCAGCAACAGTCTTCTCAAATTTATCTGTCTCTTTTCAGCTCTGATCTGAAAACATCTTTGCACCTGAAGCTAGCCAGTTACCATTTTAATATTCCCAACCTTTCTTTGCATACTCTCAAAAATACTAATTAAATCAGTAAAACTTTTGGAGATACAGTTTGAAAGCACAGTGCTGAGCAAAACTGCACTGCTCATGCTAAATTAGGAAACTGTGTAAAACTGGCAGTCAAACAGAAGGGCATTTGAACTGCTCTTATCTCAAACCTAGAATAAGGGCATCAATAGGGCCAGTTGTTGCTGGGAAGTCAGTGCTTGTTCTCATTTTAACTAACAATACACTACAATGCAAAATTGAATATGCTGAGAACATAAATGATCTATCAGGAAGAAGGGCAACAACTGTTCTCAGTGGCTTGAATGGAAATAGCAGGTGTTTGGTACTTTTCTGGTCCTAAGACAGTAATCAGTCACAGAGAACTGATTACTTTCAGATTCAGAAAGTGATTTGCAAGGGATAATATTTTCAGTGTACTGTACTAGCTTAACATTAGCTGCACAGGACCAAACAGATTTCTGAAGCACCAACCACACATCCAGTCATTTTTGATCATTTGAGCCATCCCTGTACCCAGTGAAGTCATATGTTCAAACTTCTACTAATTATTCCTTCTAATTGCAACACAGCCACTTCCATCCCCTCTATTAAACTCTATTCATCCCTTATTATTAAACAAAATGTAGGGCGGGAAAAGAGAAAGAGGTTTTCTTCTATGCATCTGTCTCTTTCAGGACAAACTCCTCTCTTGAACAAGCCAGCCATGTCTATAATCATATATAATATACAGTATCACAAGACTACTCGCATTCATTTTGAAGAGCTGCAATGAAACTATCCAGCAGTGAGTTATCTCCTGTGTTGTCAAAATGAGTATGACTGCACATGAAGCACAGCATGACTCATAGGCAGAGCAGTATGGAAAACTGCCCTTTTTGGAGGCTTATCTAGCTCCACAGAAGAGCCTGGAAAGAACACAATCAACTTTATCAAGAGTTTAGAAGCCAGAATCAGTGACCAAGAAGATAAGTGCAAATGCAACCAGTGAGTAAGTCTGCAAAGCAAACAGGAGTCCTGCACTAGCATGGAGCAGCCCCAGCCTTTCTCCAGCCAGCCAGGCACAGGGAGAGGTGCTTGTGGGGGCTGCTCCAGGAGCTGTTTCACACTATCACCCAGTTCAAAATTATTCTAGCAGAAAAAGTGGCCATGTTTCTGCAGGTGAAAGAGTCAAATCAGCTCACGTAAGCTCACTTGTCAGCTTCGGTAGGTTGTGTGTACAAGATGGGGTGTGAAGGATGGGAAGTAAGACTTCCCCTGCCTTGGTAAGAGTAAGTTCTTAAACTGGATGAGCTACATTAGTCATGGTAGACTCCATTATCAGGATAATTAGAGATAAGTAAGACAGTTCTCAATTTTATCATGAGGAAAAAACCAGCCCAAACCAGACACTCGGAATCTGTGAGAAGTTGTTTATAAATGCTGGTCTGATACTACCTCCGTCCCTTCTTATTGAGTTAGAACTACAGAAATGTATACAAGGTCATTGACATTAATGTCCATGGAAAAGTATCTGTCCTAGAAAAGGGCCATCATAAATATATTAATGTACAAATCACCTAGGAAGTGACCTTTGGTGGAGCTGATGGTCTCTCCGTAAAACATGACACTTTGTCTTTCTCAGAATTGCTCTCGTGAATTTTAGGGAATAATTTGTGCTGAAATGAAATGCCAAGGCATGTTCCTGGGAAGCCTGGGTTTAACTTCAGAGCTGGTCCCTGAAAGAGAAACTCTCTGCATATCTTCTCTGGAGGCTCCATCCCTTTCTGCTTCAGCACAGGGTGGATGAGGAACCTGCCACTGTGGAGATGAATCCCTGTGGGCAGAGGATGGCTCTGTAGCCTGGTCTCCTCGAGGAGTCCCCTACCTGTCAGGTCATTTTGCAGGAGTCACATTTGTATTTCTTCATCCACTCTGTAGGTGGTGATTATATCTGGCCTGCCTGTTCCAACAACCAGCTTTTCAGCAGAAACAAATTGGTTGGGAAAAAAATGGCTTTGTCTGAAGTTGAATGAAATATTTTGCTCAACCCACAGACCAAAAAATAAAAAAAGTCCAACAAATTGAGCTGAGATGGACTAAATTATTATTTCCCATCCATTTTTTGGATCATCTGCCACACTGAAATATCAATTATTTTCATAGCTCTACATCAGTCACTCCTATTTATAGAAATTCTAGTCATACAATCTGAGAACAGATTTCCCCTGCTGTTACATTCACTTTAACTTCCAGGGAAGCCAATGTCAATGAACTCTGGGAAAAATAAGTCCCTGGAGTAGAGAGCCTGCCACTCCCCTACCATGAATAACAAACAGCAAGTGTTAGAATGATTAGTCACAGTGAACGGTTTATGAGGAATAACCACTGATTGAAATTTCCTTGCCTAAAAGAATTCAGAAATGTAACAGCTCCAATGGCTATAACCTGTTGAAAGGACTCCTTGGGCTTTGACAGCAGACAAAATTGTGTGCTGTTCTAATTTTACTAGGAGCTCATATGGTGCAACCCCCATATTGGGGATGGAGTTATCTGGTTATACTGGTACAGTACATTCACCTGTGAAAGAAATTATTCTCTAATATATATAATTATTATACTAAGGTGGGGGGTGCAGTTGATATGCTAGAGGGATGGGATGCCATCCAGAGGGAGCTGGATTTGCTGGAGAGGTGGGCTAAGGTGAACATTATTAGGTTCAACAAGGCCAAGTGCAGGGTCCTGCACCTGGGCCAGGGTAACCAGCATTACCAGTGCAGGCTGGGAGAAGATCTGCTGGAGAGCAGGCCTGGGGAAAGGGACTTGGGGGTGCTGGTGGATGAAAACCTGGAGATGAGCCACCAATGTGNTTATATAATATCTATAATATATAAACTATACAGGTTAGGCAACTTAAAACTGATGTGTGATTAGCTTTTGTTTCCCGCACAGCCTCAAAGTCAACAAATGCCACATTACCTGTCTATAGCAGCACCCTTCAGCCCAGTACCACATAAGCCCCGATGTTTCTGGTGAAAAATTATTGTATCCCTGGGGTTTAGAACATTCCTGTCAGTGCATTTATCTATATGCAGTACTGTCAGATCTCAACGTTTTGAAGAGCCTGCTGTTAGCCTGGCTGCCCTTGCAATGATGGCAGCAGGCAGAATAAATAGCTACAGACCCTCTGGGCTCTCCTACCTCTGAAGCAGCTGCAGCTGGTGGTCAGGCTGGACCAGGCCAACAGCTGATGCTTACCAGAGACAATTTGAAGGCCAAGTACCCAGTACTGGGGTCATCACTTAAGTCTGCTTTTCAGTATGCCATGGTTGTCATTGCACGTGCAGCTATATTTGGAGTTGTATCACCACAAGCCAAGTCTTATAAAACCCAGCATTCCACCAGGACTACATATATCTTGGTTTATAGACACGTGGAGAATGTCCCTAAGAGCTTATCTAGGTGATGTGTTGTACTTGTGTGGCTTTCTATTTGTACTAATCCATGAGAAGAGGCTTAGACTTAAATCACAGTATGGATTATTTTCTACTGTTTTATTTTAAATAAAGAAAAAAAACAAACCCTAAACTCCAAAGGACAAAACTCTCCATTAAGCCAAAGGAGGGTTGATTGATGTGGCCTTTTGCAGCCATTCACACTTTTAGAAATCACCTTCTCAGTTTATACTGGTTCACCTTCTCCTCTTCTGAAATACATTTGAACTGAGATCTTCATCATGGGCAGCTCTGCATAGCGGGTAGTAAATGAACTGCATCCATCAAATGATTTATTTCATTACAAGTAGCATACCCAGAAAGCATTATGCTGGTTTTACCTCTGTCAGTCATTGCCCAGAGGGTTCAATTAGTGCTAGGGAGGTTGCCTGCTGACCTTTCATTTTTCTCTATGCTTGGATTTTCATTGTGACTGATGAAGCCATGTCAGTATAATTTTACCAGAATCTGTAAGAGGGTGCCCGCTGCAACCTCCATCTTACATTAGTCTCCTTTGATCTTTAACTGAAGCATGTCACACCAGAAAGCCAGAAAAAAACATTTCCTACTTTGATCTGCATCCTCATGGCCTGATGAGGAGGGTAAGTCTGCATTTTATAACATGATGGTCAAATCCCTTGTGTGCATAAGTCATTCCCATGGGGTTTTCATGCAGTAAGGTCTGCCAGTGGGAATTATACCTTACCTACTGTGTCTAGAGTTGGACAAAGAACTGACCAAGCCTACAACTGTAATAATGCAGTCTGCCTTACATGAAATGATCAAATGATTTGACAAAATTCGACTCAGTAGGCTAAAGATCAGTCTCATGTATGAAATTGGCAATATGTCAAAATACAGCCATAAAATATTTAAACAAACCTACAGTAGCCTCAGAAAGATAGGCAAGTTCATTGCAACTTTCTAAGAGAGAAGTGTAGGAATAGCATTGTTTGAAAACATGTCCTTAAAAATTTATTTCTGTCACCCTAGAATGGAAAAACTGACAAAATACAAAGGGCTTATGGAGCAAAAGGACAGATCCTCAGATGCAAGTTACATTTAATGTAACTGCCTTAAATTCTCCCCATAGGTTCACTCAGATAGTGTCAGTAGGTGGTGAAAGAAGTTGCCTTGTTCAGGTTTGGGGTTTTTTTAAGATGACAGTTATTATGTCAGGTGACTCCAGATAGCAAGACACAGCTTTTTAAGGCTGCCTAGACTGCTTTTCATTTACCTTTGCAAGACTAAGTAGCTTTCAATAGGATATGGGAGATGAAATGTCTAAGAAATGATGAAAATGTGACTCAGTTGTCAAAATCACTCAAGCCATGTAATATTTTTATGATTTGTGGCTTTAAGGGCCTTTGGAAATGAGACCTTGATTTTTTTTGTGCTGATAAGGCACTCATAAAAAAATGGACCCTAGTCTGTGATTGCTACTATTATGAAAAAAATGAAAAAAATACTAGTCTACATGAGTATGAGCTTTCATATGTAAACCTTAAAGGTTCAAGTTTTTAAACAAATTAATATTAAACCCCAATGCAGTACCATTTTTTAAATCTTGAGGTCTTAAAATTCATATGTCATTCTTTGGGTGTCTGATTTATGAATTCTGAATGCTTAGGGTTAGCAGTCCTGCTTTGTGGTTATCAGGCTGAGGTTCATGATGTGACTGAGAGTTTTCAAGAGGAAGACTACATCTAACTCTGGGTTCTGATGGCACCCAGACAGAAATAAACAATTCAGCTTTCTTTGGGTTTTCATCTTTTTAAGTTCTCTTGACATATCTCTCTTTCTGATCTGGTCTCAAACCAGCTTCAAAATAACCACAGCAAATGAACAATCTGAAAATTCAGTTATACTCTGCTCATGCCTCCAGTCAAAACACCTTTCCAAGGGTGTCTTACAGTGCCATTCACAGAACACCTAATGCATTGTTTGCTAAGTCAGTCTCTGCTTATTTAGTCTAGACAGTCTCCAAATCAGTTCTCTGGCCACCACTGACATCGTGGCATCTAAAGTTGTAAAAATCTCTTTGAAATGGTAACCATAAGCTGGGGTCTTTCCATGGCTTCAAAGGCATGATGTCCTAATCCGAATTCCTTTGAAATATATTTAATTTGAATAATAAACTACCCAATCACCAACCTATTCAGGTTGTTATCAGTTAGCTCTCACCGGTAGAAACTTTGAAATGTTAATTACTTAGCTGGGCAAAGCTGCAGACTTTACTGGTTTTCCAGGAAGCAAAAATTAACCCTTTTACACCTTGATGAAGAACAAATAAATAAATAAAGGAGGCAGAAAAGTCCTAAATATTATATCCAAGAACCAAAGTGTTCACAGAGACATAACAGGAAAAAAAAATAAAATCCACCCATTTTCATTCTTTATTTCCACAGAAACAAAAGTTAGAGCACGTGACTGTATTTGAGACAACAAACTTTGCTTGCTTAGTGACCTCCATACTGAACTATTGTTCAGTAAGTACAGTACAAGCAGCAGGATGAGATGGCAGTTGTATGATACATGCACTGAAATATGTTTGAGTCTGTTCTTGGCTGCACCGTTGGCTTGATGGTGACCTTGTGCATCTTGGATACTCTTTGCCACAAGTTCCCTCCCTGTAAAACTGTGAGGTGTGCAGATGAACAAGTTCAAAGGAGAGCTTAAACTATCATTCAGTATGAATGGTAGAATTACAGGGTCACACCTGTGTATACAGCAGAGGGCTGCTTTCCTGGGGTATTTCAGTGAGACTTGTTCTTCAGAAGGTTCCCATATGCAGGGCATCTACCCCTCCTTTGTGGCCACCCCTTGTGGTTTCCCCCACTGCAGACTTCGAGGTTCTCCACCTGAGAGCAGGTAGCAGTAACCAAGGCCTTCCTATATGGAAAAGCAGGCAAAGAGAAACCCACTTACTGCTGTTCCTTAGTGTGGCCTTTGTCATTTCCCTTCGCCCCACAGCTGCTGGTGGGAAGCATGCATGGGACATGCACAGCTGCCAGTGCCCAGGGACAAAGAAATGTCAAAGAAGGACAAAGAATCCGTGCCCTTCTCATTATGTAGTGGGCTTCTGAGGCAGAGCTGCTTGCTGTATTGCACTTTGGCTGTTCCTCTTGCTTTGTTTTTCCTCTGTCCTGGTTTGAGTGAGAACAGAACTAATTCTGTTCAGTGATTTTACTTTTCTGCTCAGTCTCTTCTAACTAACGGCACTTTCTGCAGTCAGCAGCCTGTTTTTCCGGGCAGTGTCTGCTTCTAGCGGTGATAGGGCTTGATGTTTATAGTTGCTTCTAAGAATTGCTATGCAGAAAGGCTCTTCCTTATACTCGCTCCAATAGAAGCCAAGGTCACTGTTAAATCTTGTGTACCACCTTAAGGTGATGTAAAGTGAAAGGCTGCACCTGTAGACAGAAGCAGACAGGACAGGTGACCCAGAACTGACCAACAAGTAAGTTATTCTATCCCATATATGTTATATTCAGTATAAAGCTGAGGGATCATGAGGGTCAAGCTCTCTTCTTCAATGGCCAGCATCTGAGGAGGATGCTGTCTATTCTGCCTGCAATCCTGATCTGTGTGTTCCTGAATCCAGTACCAGAATCCAGCTCTTGAATTCAGTCCCCAGTCCAGTCTAAGGCTTCCTCATTGCCCACCCCACAACATCAGTGTGATAGTGATGTAATTGCCATGGGTGTGTGTGTTCTATACTGGTTTTGTACATATTTGTATGTATTTTATTATTTTATTGTTATGGTTTAGTTTTATTTTCCAATCCATACGTCTATCTCTCTTATTCCCTTTCTCTTTCCCTTTGGGAAGTGGCTGAAGTTAATAGTGAGCATCTGTCATTTGTCCAGGGACCGGTGCAGTCCTAGACCTTGACGCTCTCTTCTCCACCGAGCTGATGGAGATGGTAGCGTATCCCTTCAACCCCTTGTCCTAGCAGAGTCCCACCACCCTCCAAGATGTCACCATGTTGAAGTTTTAACCTGTTTAGTGACACTGCACAACACTGCTACTCACTTGATCAATAAAGCAATAAAGCAATAAACTCTGTCAGGAGTATTGCTCAAACAAAAAAATTGTCTTTCCTCTTCTCTCCCTCAAAGTGGTATCATTTGGCTTCAGTGACCTTATGGCATCTTCATCCACAGAAGCCTTTTTCAGGACAATTTGGAGTGTTGTGCCCCACCTTAAGTACATGTACTGGTGTAACAGGGAGTGCTACAGAGAGAACACCAATATTTTTGCTATCAGACAATCTGATCCAAGAACTCAAAAACTCGTGTGAACAATGGGGCAGCTAGAAACCAGGATAGCCTACTCATGTCTCTCACAGCACTGTTATCATTTTTTCCTGTTACCTGACAGATTTTTTGCATTCAGGAATTAACTCAGTTTAGTCCCAAATGACCAGGGCTTGGATTTCCTAACAAACCCTCTGACAGCATAGGTGCCAGTTTAATGTGGTCATCTGGCCATACTGGGAAATCTCGGACTTCTTGAGTGGAACAGTATAGTCTCCCCACACCTGCCATGTTTTTCCAAAGGAATACAAAACCCCAACATTATTTTCCTTTCTCCTGCCTCTCTAATACCATCTGACAGAATGCAGAGTTCACAATTCATGACTCAAGTGACCTCAGTATTCCCATTACCCTTAGCTCCATCTTAGGGGATTTGCGGAGCTGTCCTTGTATTTAAAAGAAGTTTCTAAATCTTTGAATGGTACTACTGAGGATTAATGGGAATGTCACTTTCCAGCAATTATGAGAAATCAAAATGGAAATTTCTGCAAAGGGCTACCACAAGGCTTAGACATTTTTAAAAAATGCAAGAATAAACTCTTGGTTTCTAATGAGGACTTAAAAATAGAAGAGAATTTGCAGCCCACTAAATGACCTCAAATGTTCACCTATCTGAGGTCCAAAGTTTTTAAAGTATTTCTTTGGAAAAATGCGTGCTCCATTTACTTGGGGAACCCAGAAGAGGCCACTTTGCTATACTTCACAGATGATTTTAGATGCTCGCTGTGCACATTATAGTGCAAGCAGCTGCAGAGATGTGAAACTGTGCAACGGTGAAGGATGAGTGAAGAAAGCCCTGAGTGCACTGCTGGGGCAGGGAGTGGAGCAGCTGAGAACAAACAGGGCAGCTCAAGCCTGCTTGTGGGCTGGTAGGGGCAGAGATGGGGACCACAGCTGGCAGAAATCAGTTCCAGTTCCAAAAGCTGGGAGTTCGGGAAAGGCAAACTGGCTGGCCCAGCACCAGAACTGAAAATATCCTTTCCTTCCGGCTTGAATTCAAAGGAATAAACACAGCTTCACAATTCACAGTGCTGCACTGTCATACCCAGTGGGTTTTTTGTATTCGTATTGCTGTTTGTTGTATCTATTGGAATCGAGTGAGCTAACTTTTTCCTCACTTGTATGACCTTTTGTTACTCCTGCTCTCAAAACACATTCAGCATCCACTCTGGCCTGGCTTCAGTCATCCCTCTGGGCAATGGAACGAGTTCAATCAGCTGCAATAAGATTTGGACACCATCATACAGCATACAGAGAAGAATACCTGGCAAATGCTGTGTGTGAACCCAGAGCCAAAGGGAGACTCCTGCAGCCAAAGGAGTAAGTGGCATATCTCCACTTGACTTTGGGAATGCAGACTCATATCCAGGGCTTTTTTGGGAGAGTGAGCCATTGGTTTCCTGGCATAATAAAGTGTCATCATGAAAGCAGAGATCCTTGTAGTCCCTCTGGTCAAAGTGTGTTACCCTTCGCAACAGGGTGTCTTCAAACTGCTGCTCCTAAATGTGCAAGCACGTGTAGATGTGCAGTGCACGGAGCCTCACCATTGGACATCAGTCACTTAATGAGGCAGGCTCCCCAGGGGTTCATGTTGTGTGATTATGGGGAGGAAGGAGCCTAGCAGGTTTGGGAGATAGAATGTGAGGTTGGCTGATGTGAAGTTGGTCTTATGGAGTAGCAAAGGTTTGGAGGGGGAGGGTGAGAGAAGGGTGGAGTTAGCAGACAGGGTTGGAGTCACAGTTTGGGAAGACATTTGGTTTTGAAAGGAAAGCTTGACAAGTTCTCAGGAGTGTTTATTGGGAACTTGAAAGGTGGCCCCTTACACTGTTGCAGAGGAATTTTGTTAGAACTTGAGCAGTAGGTTTTATCTCCACATACAGATGCTTCCAGCTTTTGGATTATATGTCCTTATAGCACATGAGATGAAAGAACTAATACAAACATCTTAATATGTGCCAAAAGATAATGCTTCTTTAGACTGTCTTCATCAATGAACCAGGTTGTGATACCAGTACTTGGAGAAACTGCAAAATCGCCATGAAAGGGAAGAATGCTGTGTGAATTCACTTCCAGGGATCTGAGACTAGAAATGTAATAAATTACAAAAGCCCATCAGCAAAGGTACCCCAATAACCCAAGAGATGCATCCCATCTGACCCCAGGAGAAACTTTTGCTACCTGAGCACAAATCAGCTCACGTAATGACATTGCAGTTTTGTTGTAGCACCATTTCCAGGAGACAGACCTCTTGTCGTTTATTGTTCATCTCATGTTGTCACAGATGTTTGTCTAACAGCTTACTTGTGCTCTAATTAGGGAAAAAAATCCAAGTCTTAAGAGTGGGCTGGTCTCGAAGTGCAGACTACAATGTATTCACAAGCCCTGAAGGCCTAACAAAGCCAATAAATCAAAGCTCACAAACCAGCTTTGTGCTGACGTGGTTTATCTTCCAGGGCTGACTTGCCTGGATATGATTTTATAACCATGGCAGCCAGACTTGTGAGCAGCAGAAGCCCTTCTCACCAGTGAATCTGAGACTGAGTATTTATTTTACTGTACCCTCAGCACCAATCTGTGAGATAAATCCAAAATGCGTGCAGGGAGGCGACTGGTTCAGGTGAATCAAAGGTCCAAGATCTGTCAAAAAAGGTTTCCTTCCCACCCCCCTGCCCACCAAACATTAGCTCTAGTAGTTAAATATTATTAGAAGAAAATTAGCAGAGATAACAGATGCTGCAATGTCTGGAGATGGCAGATACTCAGACTGAAAGAAGCACCATGTGCATGCCCTGAAGTAGCTCACCATGGAGTTCATGTCAACACTGACCATAAGCATCAATAAGGAATATTGTACATGTAATTTCTAGCACAAGTGTGTTTGCAGTATTCAGAGGCTCTCTGGCTGTCTCTACATTACGAGAGCCAGTGATAACTCAATCCTGAGTGTTATAAAAAAATAATAAACCACCTCCACTAGGGTCATTGCCATGGAATTATTGTCTTTTTTTTTTTTTTTCAACAAAAGAAGATAAAGGTGCAGCTTTTCAGAAAGACCTGCTTTCTCAGTAACAACATTTTTGTTGTTTTGCTCTATTCTGCTTCAAATTTATTCCACCAAGTTTTACTTACAGTTGTAGGAATTTCATCTGATACTAACAGGAACATGAGGATCTTGAAAAGCTTAAAATAAAGGATGGTTTTAAAAGTGGGGCATGTAAAAGGGGATTATTTTTATTTTCATTAGTGAAGGCAGATGTAAACCACCAGAAACACAGCAGTCTGAAACCCTGGTGGATTTTCAGGTCCTTCCTATCTCCTTTCAGAAACTGAAAGAGAAAAAGAGAAATGAACACATCCAGAAAACATAACTTTGAACCAAATACACATTACTTTTAATTTGTGGGTATATGAAGGAATTATATCTTAAAAAGAAAGTGGCAGTGACTTTAAATACACAGGTTCTAAAAACTGATCATTTTCTCTGCACTGAGATGCAGATGTTTTTACTACAGCATTGTGTGGGAATTCTATAGTCCACAGAGAGATGAAAGATTACCCATGTCACACAAAAATGCATTTCACTGGCATCCTAGGAGCTCTGTGCTACTTATAGAAATGCATATCTTAAATGGGTTCTTAGCATCAGATAAGCAGTGACTGTAAAAGCATTCAGATACATTTCTGTCATCTTTGCTCAAGCATATTCACCAAATTATTCATATAAGGAAATGCTTGTTTACTGCAATGCTTATTACTGCTTCACAATGAAGTCTACCTAGTACAGAGCACAGCTCGTGGAGTCTAGCTAGTATATTGAAAGAAATGGGTTTTAAACAGTTTTACACTGTTAAGCATTTATCACACACTTAAAGTGATAATCAGTTAATGAGGTTATCCTTCATCTCCACTTCTGCATCTGCTTTAGCCTCTGACATTCAGAAAGTTAACAAAAACCAAGAAGACATGTTAAAGAGCCCTCTTTAAGGACTTTTAAAATATTGTTGTGGTTAGTGCTTTTAGAATAATTAAGAACGAAAATAAAACGTTAAAACACATTTAACTTGTTTGCTTTCCACACAGTGTTTACAGAAAACTTGCATCCTCAAAAAAAATGTTTTTTCAGATGTGCTTGGTTAGTGCCTATGTAACCATTTACTTGTAATTGGTCACAGCAGTCTAGTAATACAATTTCTCTGCAGCAACTCAGTGAAATTACTAACTCTTACAGAACAAATATCCACATGGGTAAACTTCAAATCCAGCATCTGTGAATATTTATGAAGGCAAATTTGAATGTTACCATATTTACTCTGCCTGTAAAACATGCAGGCCTAGCTGTTGAAAATATCTTTACAAAGTCAAACAAATATTTGTACTATTTTTTCTTTCTCTGCCTGTGGTTGGGGCAAAACTGGAATGTTAGGCAGATGCTCTGTGATCTTCTTCAGACTGTAGTCAGTCTCTCTGACCTTAGGCCTTCTGGTTGGACCAATTTTTAACTGGGTTCCAGTCTATTCCACTACAGTAAAGACTCAAACTACTTATGCTGCCATCATGGCTTGCTTAAAAAAAACTTTCCATGTCAAACTAGTAAGGCTGTTACCCTGCTTAGAAAAGAACAGCATTTTACTAGAAAGATAATCAAAGACATATTGTAGTGAAAAGAGAACTTCATTGGAGAAAAATCTCCCTTTCTTTCTTTGAAACATGGTTTGGAATTGGGAAATTCCAGAATGTTTTATTTTCCCGTGAACAGAAACCATGTTCTATGGTATTTTAGGAGCCTACTAGTGAAATGGCTCAAAGGGCAGGATTATCAGATTCAGAGTATTGTCTGTAGAAGTGGAGCACACAAGACAAAAGGAAATTCAGATGTAAATTAATATTTACCAAGATGTGTTTTGACTGTGATAGAAGTACAACAAATCTGAAAGTCCTGTTCTCTGTGTGAACAGATGAGCCCATGTACATTGGGTCCAGATATCCCAGGACTTCTGTTTGTGCACAGAGGAGTTCTCCATCACATCAGTGGTGACCTTGGTGCCATCCAGGTGCAATGGGCTCAATGTGACATCTTGAGTGTGTGCAACAGTCATAACATGTCCCAGATGTACTGGACATGGTGAATGTAGACAAGGGTTAGTATTTCTTACACAGTGAGTCCCATATGCCTTGGATAAATGGGTATACTTGTGCATGAGATATGGGATGCTAGATATCCAAAAATATGCTGGGTTACTATTCAAAGCAATATCCAGAGTGTCAGAGTTGGTTGGTAGGAAACTGTTGCAGAAATACTAACTAAAGAGAGTTCAAAAATGTGAAATCTTCCCTTTCTCAGGACCATTGCCACTTTGTGTACTGGTGTATGTGCATTGTAGCTAGAAAGAATGGAAAATTATTGCAAGTCAAAGACCATTTTCACTAAGACAATTTGCAGAAAACAAAGAACAATATCTATAATAAGTGAGTGTGATAGAAACCCCCTTTTGTTAAAAGCCAACTCTCTTATATCTTGCTCCATAATGCAGTTTCTATCAATTGCACAGGGGTGACAAGAGGGAGGAAACCAAAAGAGAGGCAATCAAGTAGAAAAAAATAAATAAATAAATATGGTTTTGTGAGAATTTCTATCAGTTTTCAGTTTGTTTTATAAGAGTCTGTGAAATAATTTCAGGAGACAGTTAAGATTCGTACTGTACAGCAAACACATACAACAGAAAGTAGATAAGTGGAACAAAAAAAGATACTTTGTCTCTGAAGTCCTTGTGCCATAGTGATTGCTGCAAACACTGAGTAAACCATAGCCAGGAATAGCCTGATCACATGGCAGAGCATCTCACTTTCTTTAGCAGTCCTTCAGTGGCACTGTGCTTTTTCAGTTAGTCAATATTTTGTGGATAAGAGAGATGAATTCAGAAAAGTTGAGTAAAGAATAGTTGGAAGAAGTGGATAATTTATCGTAATTCTGTGTGCTATTTTAAATAAATACAAATTTACAGTAATTAGATTTCCATATTTGTATATTCTTCTTTCTCCCAGTGTCTGTCTCTTGCTTACTTCTGAGGCTTCTGTTCTTCCCTGATCTCTATGAATGGGGATCTTTGTGCCTTCCTGAGCACCAACTGATTAACATACACTGATTTGCCCAAACATAGCTCAGTGCAAAAATAGAAAATTAACCTTGCTTTCAGGTAGGAAACATGGAGAAATTTTTAAATTATAAAAATAGATATAAAATGATATTTAAAAAAACCCCATTAGTCTAATCTATAAATCAGTTTAGCTGCCTAACTTCCATGGAAATAGACTGCAGAATTATCTTAGCAGCTCTGTCTTTCCTCTTCCACACTCTACAACTTCTGGGGAATTTGGTATCCCAAAACCAGTTGGCTCCTACCATGACTTTGGGCTTAAAAAGATCTCTACAAGTTTCAGCCGTGCCTATCCACATTTGTGCAGCAAATAGCAGAATGAGAGCTCAGTCCTCTGCTCACAGTCACTCATTGTTGTGGCGGAAGCAAAAGAAAGAGAGAAAGAAACATCACTTATTTGAGGGAATGAGGCTTGGATGTGCTCACAGCTGCCTAATCAACAGCTGCAGTTGCAATGCAGCCCCATATGGGCTGGCACGTAAGGCTCAAGTGGCACGAATGGGTCTTGCTCTCACTGTATTGTACCACCAAACGCTTTGATACGGGCTCCTCATTAACCAGTGACTGATTAATGGCACCTAATTAAAGCAGGGGAGAGCAAGAAGAATGGAGTGGTGGACGTATTGGATACCACAGAGCATCCTGTCGCATGGCTTGCCTTGAATGTGCGTTTGTTGGGGTGACTAATAATGCAAACCCAGGAATTAACTCTCCCAGCTGATGCTATTGTTTCTAGCAGAAAGCTCGCCTGTCACAAGGATTAATTCAATCTATACTGTTATTTAGTCAGCAACAACAGATGTTCATTCAGCTATCTTGGCAGAAGAAGATGGCTCCACTAAACACTAGCTCTTGCATGACACCCCAGGAGAGTCATTTTGGTATCAGCTTCTGATCCTCAGCACCCTTTCACATCTAGTGCTCTAGATGCATTTTATTCTCTGTGTGTGACTTTTAAGATAGGTATTTGGCAATAGTATCACAAATAAAGCTGTACCCCTTGCGGGAAAATGTGAAAGATCAATATTCACTTGAAGAAAATGGAATTCAGTTGAGGAGAATAAAGCGATTTGTTCTCTTCCTGCGACGCCTCCCCTGCAAAAGCAGCCTGCCCAGCCATCCTGTCCCTTCAGCAGATGAAGCAGGATTGCCAGCAGCCAGTTTTTCCACTGTGGTAAATGTCACTGCCATCCTTTGACCAGGTCCTCAGCTCACCTCGATAGCTGGCTGCTAGCCCACTGCACAAAGGGCCCACTTCATCCCTCGCATCTTCTGCCAGTCCCCGGGGCAAACCTGGCACAAGTAGCAGAGGAAGAAGGACTGATATTATCAAACAAGTTAAAATTACTCCAGGCCTGGCATCTGGGGTTGCTGCATTTCGTACCTCCACACATCTGACACAAATGTGTACCCCCATGGCTGAGAGATGAGATTTTTGTGGATAACCATCTGCCTGGCAAGGATAAAGTCATGAGATCACACCCCGATTCTCTGTTTTTAATAAAAGCAGTTTCCAGCCCAAATGCTTAGCTGAAGACAGATCACCAATATCTGCCATGTATTCTGAGCAGCTCCCAGCACCCCTCATGTGCCTCCTTGTGT
Organism: Chloroceryle aenea; assembly: GCA_013399075.1. Taxonomy (NCBI): domain Eukaryota; kingdom Metazoa; phylum Chordata; class Aves; order Coraciiformes; family Cerylidae; genus Chloroceryle; species Chloroceryle aenea. Next base: position 613,887 of record VWZY01000958.1, read on the forward strand.
GAGATACTTTCCAGTGGGAGGAAGCTTTGGGGACTGAGAGTCTCCTGCTGAGAAGCCATTGGGATAGGAAAAGGTAAAACCTCCCTCAAGTTTTGCTTGGAGAGGCCCTTGCAGACCATGTCATTAAGAAGCAGGGCTCAGTTCCCCTGGGAGACCTGTCAGTCCATCTGACAGACCTGCCCTGTCCCTGGGAAACCTCCTAGGTGCGTATCCCTTGGATTGCTGCCTGACAGATGGTGACAGGGTGGAAGGATGTTCCAAAAGGCAAAAAATGGATTTTCCATTCCCTCACAACAGAACGTGGCTGAGCCTGGGAGAACTAGAAAAGGTGTTGGGGATGACTGAGGTGTGTAAATCCTGAAAGATCTGGAGATTAATTGGAAAGAGCCCCTCCTTCTGCCTCAGCACAGAACTAAGGGCATTCTTTGAAATGAGCAGGCAGCAGGCTTAAAACAAATAGAGGAAGTCCTCTTTCACACAGTGGAAGTTAAGCTGTGGAACTTACTGTTACAGGATGCTGCCAAGGCCAAAGCCCAGTTGGATCCAAGAAGGGTTATATGAGGGCTGCACCAGGGATGGCTATTAAACCTTTCAGCCTGCCTCAGCTCATCAAGTCCCAGAGGCACCGGCAGTCAGACTCTGCACCAGGAGAAGGGAAGGATCACCTGAGAATGACCCAAGTTTCCTACTCCCTTTCATAAGCATTTCTGGGAAAATAAGAGAACTTCTCGTACAGGGACAAGGTAAAGGCTTCACTGCACCCAAGAGGGAGCACAGGGTAACCTGCACTATTGTTCTGACCCAGGCTGGCCATTCTTTTGCATTCATATAACAAATTACAGGCATTGTCTTATGAAGTGAACAGAGGCAGGTAAAGATGTTTGAGAAACAATTACGCTTGCCAAAAATACCTTTCAGGGGACTAAAATTGCTCTAAGTGATTCAGCTTGATTTCAGTGTGGCTAGCAAAGAAAATACATGAAGGGGAAAAGGGGGAAGTACCAGAACCATTCTTGTAAACTTGCTTGAAGTAAATTAATATTTTTTCAGGAACATCGTCATGAGCTACAATACTGATGTTCTTAAAATTAACTGTAAGAAAACAAGCATTCGATTAGGTTGAACACAGTTTGGAAGACAGGTTTAACATCTTTTCAGTTTGCTGAAAGAGAAGGGAGAAGTTATAGTAAGAGCTTGAACAAGTATGAAGCCTATCCCTGGGGAAAAGAGCATTTGCACACAATCTTTGTATATGTCAGCTCCCTTTTTGTGCTGGGTATTACAGTCATGTGCTTAAGTTACTAACCTTGCCCCATATTTCTGGGCTGTCTTTTATGAGAATGATGTCCAACACCAGAAGTGCTGTTGCAGGCAATTTGGCCCAGCACAACCTGAAGGGCCTGCCGTGGGTGCTCTGTCAGTGGAGCCCCCCCCAGGCATGACCACGGGCCCAGGAACACAAGGCAGGAGGAGGCTGGGTTAACAGGCTTGCACACCTCTGGGCACCGGCAGGCAGGAGTAGGGGTGGCTGGAGAACAAGAAACCCAGCAGCCTGGTGCATGCTGAAGTAGAGCCATTTTCACTCCCAGAAGCAGGGCATTGCAGGGAATTCCTGAGCAAGGTCAGGCTGCGGCCTCCTTGCCAGCAGCCTCCCTCCAGATGTAAAGGCCCTTCCAGGGGAGGCTGCACAAGGCCAGGAGGTCCTTCCTTCAGTGGAGGATTTCACAGGCAGGGTGGCTTCCTTGGCTCAACAAGGCCTTTGATGAGACCATTGCTCTTCTCATCACCTTCGCTGCTGCCCATAGCAAACACCAGGTGCACACATTTTGCAGAGAGAGGCCAAAGGAACAACAATTATTTTCATGGAGGGATGAAGGCTGCCAGATGGGCTGCAAACCCACCTGGGAGCCAGTGGCAGTTTCTGGGGGCCTGCAGGCATATGCTGCAGATATGAGCATCTGGGGAGAAACCCCCACCTTTGCTTTGAAACCACTGACCCCTTACCCTTTGGTGTGAAAGAAGAAAGGTGAGAATTCAGCCCTCCAGGCAAAAGATGAGTGGAAGGCAACATGCATCCACACCAGGAGAACTCCTGAAGATATTCCCATCACCAAAACTATCAGCTAACTCAGAGCTGTCCAAGAAGCGAGAATCACCAGAATTAGTAATTAGGAGCTCGCTGAAACAACAACATAATCAATGGGGGTTGAATCACATTAGTGGTCCTATTCTGAGAGGACAAATCAGATGCAAGATATACCCTACTGAACTATAGACTACTTTTAAGAGCACTCTAAAAGAGTATTTACAAATGCACTGCTGTTCAAAGCTGGATGTATTATTTCAGAGGAATTGGGGAAACAAGGAAAGAAATTACAGTGACGTGGATTTCACTATAACGATGCCTTTGTAAAGCCTACAAAGAGGGCATCTCTTGGTGCCATCCATGGGGTAAACCAGTGAAAGGCTGGAAGAACCCAGATTTACATCAGCTAGCAATGTCATTTCACTAGAAATGGCACAAAAGTCACAGGTTTATCTAGCTAATCATGTGGAGCCTTGTGTAATTACGTTAAGGCCAAAGGGATTCTTCCCTTGACTGCAGGAGGCAACAAATCAGGCCAGCAATTAAGAAAAAAAGAGCTGTATTATCTTAGGTATTTGTTAGTCACCATCAAGCAGATGAACTTTCTCCATACTTTTCACCCTTGAAACCAGAGCACGGGTGCTGAGTGCTCTGGCTGTCATCCAGCAGAACACTCTGAGATGGGTCATCCAGCCGAAGTCCACAGGACAACTCAGGTGTTTAATGGCAACCACGCGCTTAAATGTGTTGCTGGAGTAAGGCCAAAAGGGTTAGCACCTTGCAGCCTGCAGTGATTTGGAGCCCAAGGACTGTATTGTGTGGACAGCAGTTCTGCATGCCATGACCACTGGTTGTCCCTGAGATATGTGGAGATCATCTGCAAAATGTTGTTGTCTGCTGTGCTTTTGTTTTGAGCCATGCTCAGGGTTTGCTATGCAAACAGAATGGGAAAGCTAACACAAGAAAATCAGAGTTTAACCTGGTTTGGTTGGTTTGTTTGTAAATAACAAGTATGTCGCAACATGGCGTTAAGTGATCTGAATTTTCTCAACGAGGGGGAAGTTTGTCTTTGGATTACAATTTTTCAGACATTTGTGTTATCACACGTAATTAAAAACCAAACTGTAAATAATTTCCTGTTGACTGACAAGTCACATGCTGGTCAAATCTCTGGAGGCTGTAGCTGTTCCTGTAAAGGAAGCTTTGTGGATTGTGAAAGCAGGTGAAAAAACCTCAGAATTATTCTTTCTGCTCCTGGAATAATAACCAGAATTAGACCATGACCTTTTCAGAGTGATGGGTGTAATTTAGGAAATCAAAGTTACTGCTATGTCTCTGAGGCAAAAAAAAAAAAAGAAAAGAAAAGTGTTTTGATCACATTTACTTCTTTCTATAAACCTTGAAAGCCAGGATGTTCAGTATTTAGACTGATGCTCCGCCTGCAAATGTGGAAACCCACTAATGCACATAAAAAGGAATATGGGGCAAAAAAAGCACCCTGAAACATCAGGTCCCCTATACATACATCTTTGTGATGTCTTGGTTTTCATAGTATTCAAATGTGGAGGTTATGTTATTTTCACCTCCTCCGCTGCCTCATGAATTCCCCTGGGGATTGTGATTTGAGCTTCAAACAGGGAGAAAGAAATAATTATTTTTTATCATGGAAGATGATAAAATGGGCAAAGACAAGAAAAGCTCCTTTTGTTCTGATCTTTCAGGCCTCAATACCTACTTCAGTTCATGCAAATATGTATTTAAACCTCTTACAAAGCAACAGTAAACATTCTATTTACTTTTTTAAAAGTACATTTGGATTTTAATATTGCATGTATTATTTTCCTTTCTGGTATAGAAAAATGTTGTTGTTTTTATTTAGATAATTTCTGTTATTTCTGTCCTCTGTTGCTTGTTATTTACTGAAGCTTAAGCTGTTATGGTCTCATACAAAACCTTCTTAACACATGGCTTATTGATCCTATAATCCATAATAATATTGTCTATTCTGTCATCTAGCTGCCAGACATAAACACTAAAAATACACATGCTAAAACCAGTTGTGAGGTTATACTCAGAAAAAAACCCCAAACAATTAACACGGTCAATAAATGTCATTTCTAAATAAATGTTGTTATTTCTTTTCAAAAAATGCCTATGAGAGTTCACCATATTATTGGATTTATGGCCTCTTAAATTTCAGTTTTAAAAAACAAAACAATTTTTCAATCATACAGACAACCTTAAATATTAAATTTGTGTTCATTTTATACTTGAAATATAATTTAATTGTTATTTTTTAACACTTTTGAAGAAAAGCACTTTGGCTTAGGTTACTTTGAAGGGCTCCACCAAAACTGTAATGGGGAACAGTTAGATTTAACAGGAAAGTTTTATCAGGGCTTCACCTAAGGCACCTGGCACTTACTGTCTGCCATGGGCAAAAGACACAAGCCTGGATTTATAGTGTGCTCAGATTTTGAGGCTAGCCTGTGATGTTACCACCCACTCATTTTATATTGCTCCAAAGCAGGTCTGGAAGACACCCCTGATCTGTTCTCATGGGCAAGTTTTGCTGTTGGAGGGGATATTGACTATCAGAGGGCTGTTACTTTCCCTGCAGGGCCACCCGTGGGAGGTTAGGCATCTCTCGGTTCAAACCCAGTGTACTTGGAGGTCAATGGGTTGTTGCAATCTGCACATCCAAGTGCAAGTTTGGTCCCACATCTGGATTTTGTTTGCAAATGCATCCTAAATGTAACGTTATCATAAAACTGAGTAGAATTCAGGTTTTGACAGCAAGTCTGTGCAAGACTGCAGCTTTACGGAGCTCTACGGAGCTGTGGAGTCTGCACTAAACCATCTCCTAATGTCAGGTACAGCTGTGCCTGAGCAGGAATCGGGGCACTGTCCAGCACCACGCTCACTCCCTTGCTTCTGGTGCTCTTAGAGTTAAAAAACAACCCATGAGCTCAGGAAAATAATCAAACCATCCCAGTGACTATGGGCTGTCACAGAGGCTGTTGTTTACTTGTATCAAATCCAGGAACTGGGTCATGTTTGAAAGCCTGAAAGCCTGAGCTCTGAGCACCTCCCCCATGCCTGGGGCTTTGCAGCTTCCCTGCTCATCCTGGTAGCTGGGAGAACCTCAGGGGAAGCACTGCAGGAACATGATGACCCCTGTGCTGGTAGCTTTGGTTTATGGGTCTAGTCCTTGGCCATCAACTCCCCTCTTCAGAGACAGTTTCTCCTGAGCCTCACAGCACCTCCAGCTCTCATTGATTTCCAATCCAGTGACCATCATCCCACCATCCCTGCACTCCTGCAGTGCATGTTGGATTGGGATGAGGCAGCAAAGGACTAGTGAAGGACCTTACAGATGACACAAATAATTTACAAAAGACTCAGACTGACAATTTTCAGATATATTGTGAAGTTCATTCAGCTTTTTTTTTTAGGGAAGAAGGATATGTTTTCAGAGCAAACATACATGCCTGCCCCCTCACACTTCATAACTTTTTAGCCTATCATTTCCAGCCTTATTTTATGGGATGCAGTTTGACAGGATGGACCAAATATGTTATCTTTCTAAAGTTCCAAAAAAGGAGTGGAAGATGGACCCTGCCAGTTCTACTGGGAGATGGGTGAGACCAACTTGTATAAAATGGCAGGAAATTCATACAGGAAAGCTATCAAGACTGCCATAAATGTAAAAAATGCTTCAGTTAGAAATTACACTGCATTTGATACCTGAGATGCAAAGCTTTAGGAAATCAGGCATCACTAGTCCTGCTGCTCAAGGATTTGGCCATTTGGGAAAGGGACACTGGGAAACAGGATTACACAGGAGTGTTCACTGATTTGGGTTGATTATGTCAGGACTTTGGCTCTGTTTGCGACAGATGAGGCAGAGGCAGTTGATTTAGCACTTCAATATACTGTTCTCATTAGTAAGAATTCTAATACTTGTAAAGAATGTATAGTGGTTTTGGTAGGGACTTTTATATATCCACATAAATATTGCCAAGTTTTCGTTTAGTCCAAAATACATGTATATTAGAGAATGACCGTATTCCTATTTCTCATTCATTATCCCCCTTGGACATATAACCATGTTTTCTCTGACAAATCCTTTTCTGCACTTGTGGATCAATTAGTATTATTTCTGTATTGTCCCCATCCATAATCTTTCCTTTTAAAAGATCACAGAAGAGGAAATAAATCACGTAAACCCCTCATTCACCATGGTTGTATCGTGATGGTTATGTTGCTATGGAAACATCTGTGTGAAGAGACTATGAAGCTTTTGGAGATTAGAATAGTATCCCAGATTTCCAATTATGTCATCAGACTGCATTTGTAGTGGTGTAAACTGACATAACCACACAAACACACACAAAAAAGTAAGTAATTTATAGCAGGCAAGGATCTGAACTGGCAATTATTTGAGATTATTTTTTTTTTGTAGGGAAAAAAAAATTCCAATGACTTACATGATGGGGAAGCTGAATCTAAAACTGCTGCTCACCTATGCATATTTGAAAGGGTGGGGCTAAATTCTACTTGAATAACCCTGGAATATTTCTTGTTTTCTAATGTTCTAAGGGTCAAGAGCGCAGCTGGAAAGCACACAATATCTGACTTTGGCAGAATGTCAGTGGATAGTGTACTAAATGTGGTGATGTGGTGGGGATATGGCTGTCAGCACAGACTCCACTGAGTCATGGATACCTGCACAGGCTGTCCTCGCTGATCCCTGTGAGTGCTCAGACCTCACTGTGCTCAGTCAAATCCACTAGCTCCACAGTGTGTATCTGGGCATGTTTCCACGTACAGCAGCTGTTGTTCCACCTGTAGGCTGGGTGCCGAAATTAGCACAGCCTCTGCACTTTGCAGAGGAGGGAGCATTTCCTGTGCCCTTGTTCACCGTGGTCAATATCCCCTCTGCTTTCTCAAGGGCATTCCAGGTATGACTGTGTTGTTTTCATCCGCCTGTTTCAGCTGGTGTCGTGTGCTGAGTCAGTCTTTGCAGGTATATGGCAGTAATGTAGCTGTAAAATATGTGACAACTTTTTGTTTGTGTAGTAGGCACAATTTTATTTATTTATTTATTTAGGTGCTGGCAAAGCAATAGCATTTGATATATGGCACAATCTTTTAAGAAAAGATAGCCTGCACTTTGGATAAACTACATGGCCTTTATGGAAGCAAAGTTCCTTCACCACCACAAAGAAAAAATAATTCATATGTAGAAAAGAATCAAGGATATAAATTAAATTGAGAAACATAGTAGAACTATTTAAGACGTTATAAGTAAAATGTACATGGTAAGAGACAGTTTTGGTCACATGTGAATGTTCTGACTTAATAAAGTAACATATTAATAATATCATCAGAGACAAAGCTCTCCAAAACAGACAAAAATATAACATTTCTTATATGGAGTATGTTTTCAGTTCCTCTTTAGGAAAGACTCAGCTATATTATTAAAATTATAATTAAAAAAATCATACTGATAAGTTCTAAGGACATAGCTCAGTATTTTCAAAGTTGAAGTCCCAAAGTGAGGAACCTGAAGCAGAAGTGCTCCACAGCCAGTTTCCTGGCCCCATCCATCCCCTCACCCATGTATCCCACAGCTGCACATCAGCTAGGGAGCACACTGTGGGCTGAGCCAGCAATCAGTCTGAAGGATCAGTCTGAGTTTACTTAGCATGTCAACCCATCCTTCCTGTGTGGGCACGGGATTGCTCTGGAGAGAACTGGCTTTCCTGACAGGTCCAGGAAAATAGGGAGTTTTGTGCAAAATACATAAATGCTTTCATGTATTTTGAAATACCATGCAATATTCTATATATGTTCAAATATATAGTTGCATGTATGTAGCACAATGATCTGAGTTTGGATACAGTGATATCATTGTGTCATCCCGTATTTCACAGCGCTCTAGATTGTCTGTGTCTAGGAAGTCCCACTGAAATGGGTGACTCAGTCAGGCCTGCAGACAGACTCTGAGGATTAACTCAAATTCCCTAATTGCAGGTGACTCCACCTACACCTATCAGTAAAACCATCAGTCCTGAAAAACTGAATACTCAGGGCTATTACAGAAGCCAATGGTAGTTAAGGGACATTAAATAGAGTTGGTTCCAATGGTGTCACTTGCAAGAAATAACCATTTTACCAAATAAATTTGAAGTATTAATAGTTTTAAATCAAAGGAACTAGTTTTCCTACTCCACTTACTCAACAAAACACATTTCTGAAACACCTCACTGTAAATTATGCCCAGACTAAGTGTATGCCATTATTATGATCATATTTCTTTAAAACAGAGAGCAAAGAATGGGAGAGCAGGGAATAATAAGCAGAAATTGAAAATGAGAGAAACAGTGGCTTTGCCTTTTTCTGCTGCATTAGGCAAAAAAAAAAAAAAA